>OW285240.1:19666047-20048547 GCA_935421215.2 Melolontha melolontha | reverse complement strand
TAGAAGGGTGATAGTTCCTATTTTCGGAATTATAGACTTATTGCCGTTATCTTTACTTTCGCGTAAGTTTTTGAAATGTTGATTCATAAACATATATCTTTGGGACAAGACAACATCTTTCTTTTGCACAACATGGCTTTACGTCACGAAGGTCTACTATAACTAATTTACCACTCATATCCCAGGAAATACCAACTGATAGCCTAGTGGTAACACACTGGTTTATTATGCTGGGGGGATCCGTGGTTGGGCTATCCGAGTAGGATTTCGTGATTTTCCTTCTCGTTTAAGGTGAATGCCGCTAGCTAATTATCGTAAGTAGCTCCACGGGCGCATGCGTCTTTATAACTCATGGCCTGCCAATGCCCCCTGTAATTGGCGTCAAGCTGTTGGGGGACGCTCAGCTCTTCTGTTTTGCTTCGGGACTACCGCAGGGTTAAATCTTGGCCCATTTTGTTAAACATCTTCATCAACAAGATTATTAAATCACTCAATTATTCTAAATTGACTTATACTGATGATATTTAAATTTACCATAGGATTGATTATTTGGCTGGTGTTAATTTTTCCAAACATGGCGACAATATTTATGTCTGGTGTTTACGCAGTAATTTAAAAATTAACACAGATAAGTGTTTCCTATTCTAGTGTCTTATTCTAGAGAGATCACTAGAATTGAGTCGCACTACAAAATTAATAATGCTGAGGTTTCTCGTCAGTCTTTGATTAAAAACATAGGATGTGACGTATAACCAAATATATACATTTTCGGTTCACGTCCTTAATTTCACAGCTGCTGCTTCAAAATATCTTGGAGTATATATTCGTGCATGTAGATATTTCAGTAATATATATTCTCTTGGGAATCTTTCCTTTGCTTAAGCTTGGTTATTCATTCATAGCTTTCCATGCTTTCTATAATACTCAGTAATACTCAATAATTGGCTCCTCTAGAGCCAATCCAGCGTAAATTTTTGAAATACCTTTCTTTAAAGTGTGATGGATGGTATTTCGTGCGTGGAATTAATTACAACTAGATATTTCAGGGTGGCGTGGTTGTCATCTTACCTTCAGAGAGGAGAAAGACCACTAGCTCACTATTTGTGGGGAATGTTGTTATTGGTGAGGTAGATTCACCTAATTTGCTGTTCGAAATTTAAATTCTTGTGCCACGTTTGGAGTCAAGATCATCTAAATTGCTTCATACACCCACAGCAAAGTTAAATATATTGTTAAAGGCGTCTATACTACATTCGGCACAGAATTTTAATATGCTGGGATTGGATTAGCCTTGATTGTCATGTTTCTCTCATCTCTTTTAATATACGCATTTAGTGTATGTATCTGGATATGTTGCGCACTTTATAAATTACTGTTACCAAAATTATTATTTATTACGGTCGAACATTGTTTTTAACAATAAAATTTATTTTCCTTTAAAATACATTACTTTACAAATATAATAAATGGAAATGTGGGAAAATGTATCCCCTAAAGCTTATTTTATAGATATATTCCCTTTGAGAACAAGACGGTAATATAATTTTTGTTGGAATTGTAGAACGACGGCAATGGAATTGCCAACTAGGCCAATTAGATGACAGAAAATAAACTTCTTTCTGAAAGAAAATTGCATCCAATAATAATAATAATCAAAATATAATATGATTGTCCATTAGTTTGCGCGCTCGGCCGGTTGCGTCTCTCAAAGGATTTTTAAAATATACCAAAGGAGGTCGTTATGTCAAGGATGCGACAGTGGAGACGACAGATAGGGTCAGAAAAAAGAAGAAAGAAAATATATGTGGCTTGAAAGAAACTAGCCTCCGTGCTCTGCGAAAATGTGGACATAATATACAGTTTTCTATGCATAAATTTAAAGAACGAGAATGTTCTAGCTAGTTAGAACATGAATAAATTATATGTTCATATACATACGGGAGTATTGTCTAAGTAATATTTCCCATTATATTCTCTTAGAAGTTGCTCCTTAATGGGAAATATGAAACAAAGTTTAGACGTAAAATATGTTTACCAATACACGCTGAATCCTTTTAAAATTAGATTAAGTAAATTTTTTGTAGGTTATTGAAAAGTATTTCATAGTACAATGAAAAAGTCCCACATATAGAAGAAACTAGTGCTTTTTCTTCAGAATAATGTGCGTGTTCGCAGACTTTCTTCTCCTCAACCTGAAAACTTGGCTCAGTGAGAAGAGATTTGGGTCGAATGAGGAGGTAATCACTGAAACTAACACATACTTGGAACAGTTTTATAAAGCTTACTTTTCTGAAAGAATGAAAAGACTTAAATATCGTGGAGTAAATGCAGTGAGTTAGAAGGAAAGTACGTTTAAAAATAAAAAATAAAATAAGTACTTGCCAAAAAGTTTGTATTTTCTTGTCTAGGCTCACTAAATTAGTTAGCGCTTCCCGTATTTTAATATTTTCGGACAGATCCAAAAATTAAGTGTCATGAAAGTGAACATAATCTCGTTAGAAACAATTCGAATTCACTGCAATTTTGAAATTTACAGTTTTCTTTTCCGCCTAAATACACTGAGAAATAAATACTAGATTTTTAAAATTATGTACACTTACATATACTCAACAATCAGCAAATCGTTGGTGGGAAATGATGTATTTTTTAATGAAACAAGTTCTATATAAAATTTCAATTTTGGATTAAGCGTAAAATTTAAATTTTTTTATTAAATATAATTGCCACCTAAGCCTAACCTACAACTTTAGCCACGTTAAGTGAATGATCAAAGCAATATGGAACATTTAATCTAGTATTTTTGATAGTGAAATAATTGGAATATTTATTTCATGAGCGATTAACCGCATGTGTATACGCTTATTTCAATCATCAATAAGGAGCGACTTGATATTTAATTCACCAAAATTATTTCCTCTAGTGTTACCGGATAAAGTTCATCCGGATATAAGGCACCATTTTCTGATGCACGAGAGACACTTTTTTAGCACTTTGTTTAATCTCAGATTAAACATCATTTAATCTAAATAAACTAGTATAATTCATATTTTATAATTATCACATGTTACATATTATAATTTAGTATTATTAATCTAAATAAGTTACGCATTATATTTAGCAATCAAAATTCACAAATCCAAGTTAGTTATACCAAACTAGATTACAATACTGCTAATGCATAAATAAACATAGGTCAGGTATTTAAAATAAACCAGTTCAATATTCAATATCGTCATCGCATAAATATGATGAAATGTAAGAATTGTGAGGTCATCAAAATGCATTATAAGCATGTGTATAAACGCCGTAATTTAAGTAGGTTATATCAGCGATACCCCAACAAATATTAAATGTCATCGATATTCAATTACGTTTAATTAATGTATGTAAAAAATTAAATGTTTAGGACTGTAGGAATTAAAATTGTAAATACGATGTATATATACCATAAATTTTGTAAAATAAATCATTAAGGAATTTTCTGTTCTTTAATCAACACCAAGGAATGTACTGTTCTTTAATCAACTATTCATAGACCTTCGAGTCTATTCATGATCCTTCGAGCCGGAATAGACTATGTGGTGAAAGAGTTTTTTGCCTTTTTCTCTCAAGCTTTTACAAACTTTTATTATTTATTGCTTACCAATGTATTTATGTGCATTAAGCCCCACTGTGTTACATATATGATATGTACGAGAATGAAAATAAGTTCAATATCCAATTTTTCTTCGATCAGACTATAGTAAGTTGCAATATAAAATTTAATCAAGTCTAGTACTTCCGATTCTTTCCAATAACTACTTCTGGAACAATATTAATATTATTTTCAAGCTGAATTATTGAAACACCGCTCGTAAAAGGAAAAGGTACAAAAAAGCTATTTCGTTTTGATAAAATCGATATGCAATTTACAATTTGGCTCGAATTCTCGGCGAGTTTCATGGGAATACGAAATAAAAAGAACGAACATATTTCCTGTTTTAATTCAAATCGCTTAAAGCAACAAATGTAATTATCGGTGCGAAAAGAAATCGCGTTCAGTTACTTACCCTTCAGCTATAACAGAATTAGGTAATTTCTTCGCCAAGTTCATTCTCGATAACGCCCCGTAACACTGGATTTACTCCGAAGAGAATTAATAGAAATCAAGTATTTTCTCTAATTATCCGTAATTGCCTTTTTAATTTGATTTAAGTCCGAATTTAAATGTAAAATAAATTACATTCAAACCTAGGCACCGGTTTAATTATCCCTACGCAGGAAGTTTTTATTAATTACATAGATAGCGGCAATAATGAATTATATTATAGCGTTTCTTCTTACATTAACTATATCTAAAAAGAAATATGGTTACAGTTTAATCTAAAATGAAGTTTAATTTCCTAAAGCATAAATTTAAAATTTTAAGTTTATTATGAACACTAATAGCATAAGAAATTGTATTTCAAGTATACATATCTACAGCAACTACTCATAATGAAATGTAAATAGAAATATGTAATGTTATATGCTTCTGCATTTCCGTTTCGTACACTTTTATTAGTATGTATGTGTATATATATATATTAAAAATAATAGATTTTTTATTGGTTTTAGCGACCTTTTATTGAATTTTGATGTTTTTACGACGTTTCGACTTTTATTAATTCAGTCTTTTTCAAGTATCTGGAAACAAGAATTATTACAATGAACATGAGAACTGTGTTTGTTTCGTGTGATAGATATAACAATTAAATTAACAATTTTAAATTTAAAATTAGATTAAAAAATTAATTACAAATTGGGTTAGCATTTAACGTTGAAAATTAAATAAAATTAATTTAAAATAGCTTAAATGAATGGTAGGGGGACATTAAAGTGATTAACATCTGTATGAATGAATTGGAGACTTAACGATTAAATTAACAATTTTAAATTTAACATTAGATTAAAAAATGATTACAAATTAAGTTAACATTTAACGTTGAAAATTAAAATAAAAAATAGCTTAAATGAATAGGTAGGGAGACATTAAAGTGATTAACATCTGTATGAATGAATTGGAAAGTTGAATTACACTACAAATAAGTAACGAGAACAAAGAAAAGACAAATAAACTCACAGTTGTTTTTCGTTAGGGTACGCATTCTGTGTAACACATGTGTTTTTTTTATTATATAGACATCCGAGACCAATTTTCTTAAGGAACGACCGTGCTTGTGCGGATATTGTAAGAGAACTAAGTCATTTAGTTTGCGGGGTTTTAATTTCTGTTCTTTGGAATTAAAATGGTGGTCAGGACAGTATTTAGGGGTATATAGTTAACGTTGTTTTTTCTAATGGGAGCTGTTTTTTTTTCCGTTTGTGTCTTGTGCGTGCAGGGGGGGTTTTTTGATTTTATCTATTGTTTTATGAGAGGGTAATAGAGTTTTGAAAGACCATCAATTTCGTTCCTGTCGTTGATTGTTTTGCTATTTTTGAAAATGTGTATCATTTCTAAGACTTCTCTGGCTTTTGTGTTCTTTTTTGGTGTTATTACTTTGATGTTTTCAAAATCAAAATTATGTTTAAGTGTCAATTGGTGTTTTTTTAAAGCAGTTTGATTTTTTTGCGTATTTGTGACCTTTCAATCTTTCTTGTAGTAACTGTTTTGTTTGGCCTATATATATTTTCTCACAGTCTTTGCAGGGTATGTTGTATATTGTGTGTGATTGTTTTAGTGTAGGTGTTGAGTCATTAAGTTTGTTAATTTAATTGTTATATCTATCACACGAAACAAACACAGTTCTCATGTTCATTGTAATAATTCTTGTTTCCAGATACTTGAAAAAGACTGAATTAATAAAAGTCGAAACGTCGTAAAAACATCAAAATTCAATAAAAGGTCGCTAAAATCAATAAAAAATCTATTATTTTTAATATTAAGACACGGCCAATAAAATAAAAAAGAAAAATAAAATTCTTATAAACACTAAATATATATTATATATATATATATATATATATATATATATATATATATATATATATATATATATAGTAAATTCAATTTGTTGACGATTTAAGGTCTGGTTTTACTTCAAAATGTATATATTTAAAACAATCCTACATGTTTCGGGAAATTATGCCTTTTTCAAGGAATATAAAATATAAATGAGAGTATATTAATGTCATACTTATACTTTTGTAGTTGCCATAGATAAAATTATTCAAAGATACATTCCAGTTTAATAATAATAAATCATGAATAATTTTATCCATGGCAACTACAAATGTATAAGTATGACATTAAAATACTGTCTTTTATATTTTATATTCCTTGAAAAAGGCATCATTTGCCGAAACATGTAGGATTGTTTTAAATATATACATTTTGAAGTAAAACCAGACCTTAAATCGCCAATAAATTGAATTTACCATAACATACAAAGGTCACGAAATAATTATCTTTATATATATATATATATATATATATATATATATATATATATAATATGTTACGATCTCACCACCCAGTTCGATAGTAGATACATTAACACCAATAACAGTTTAATCTCGGGTCTTTTAATTCGGATTCAATGAAAAATTATTGAGGCAACACAGTCTTTTTAATAAGAAATCAATACATGTCCATTAATTCAATAACACCTAGGTTACTATGGTTACAAATTAATAAAATCAAACTTAAAACATCTTCACCAAATTCAACCGTTGAACTACAAATCTTGGCATCAGCAACACATACAATATCCATCCAATATTCAATCCAATACAATATATATATACAGGGTGAGTTTTTTTGAATGTTTAGCATTGAGATGTCAGAAACTACTGGAGATAGAAAAACGCTTAAATGGGGAAAGATGCGCAGTTTTACGAGTTTGAGCTCATCGAAATATTCCTGTAAGATATTTAACTTTGACTAAACTGTATCGCCAACGGTGTCGGACGCTTAATGCACCGATACATGAAAGATAATATACGTTACGGACGCCAAATTGCCGATGTACTAAAAGATGTTATATACTTCAGACGTTATATTGTTACTAGAATGAAAGGAGTTCTAATTGATAAAAATGTAAAAGTTGAAAAATCTCAACTAAGTTAAGAAACGTAACGGTTTAAAGCCAGAAAGTAACATACTTGAATCAAAACTGACATTCGAGCTTTCCTTCTCAGGGACGCCAAAATAATGGATTATGAAAGGACGCCAGTTCGATAGTCGGATATATATATATATATATATATATATATATATATATATATATATATATATGGTAAACCTAATCAGTAGGCGATTAAAGGTCTGTATATTACTTCAAAATATATGTATTTAAAAAACTCTACATGTTTCGGCTGTATACGCCTTTATCAAGAGAATACAAAATATGAATGACAGGATATAAATGTCAAGTAATTAAGTTGCTATGGTTTAAATTATTCAAAGATACATTCTAGTAATAATAATAAATCATGCCTTAGTATTCCAAAAAATAGATAACAAGGTGTGAAAATATGTGTTGTTCGCTGCTAGCAATTTGTGTCTCCTTCTGGGTATGAACTTGTGTGTTGGTTGCTGCTGGCAGCTTGCGTCTCTCTATGGGTGTGTGGTTTTGTGTGAGAGCGTAAGTGTAGGGTTTTGTATGTCGGTGCGTTCGTGCGTGTGTTTAGTGATCGGTCGCATGAATTTAGAGAGGTCGGATAACCAGCCGTTGCGTAGGGCCGCCAACCCTTTCCCGACAACTTCTTTACAATTCCGTGCAGTACTTCGACGGTCTGACCCCCGCCCCAACGAGGCAAGGCGCAGACAGGCGAAGCGCACCCTGTACGGGGTTGCTCATCGCAACTAAGGGAACACTCATAGTGGCTACCTCGGTCGACGATGGTCACACATGCCATCTTAACGTTAAGTGTGACCATTGTCGACCGAGGTAGCCACTATGAGTGTTCCCTTAGTTGCGATGAGCAACCCCGTACAGGGTGCGCTTCGCCTGTCTGCGCCATGCCTCGTTGGGGCGGGGGTCAGACCGTCGAAGTACTGCACGGAATTGTAAAGAAGTTGTCGGGAAAGGGTTGGCGGCCCTACGCAACGGCTGGTTATCCGACCTCTCTAAATTCATGCGACCGATCACTAAACACACGCACGAACGCACCGACATACAAAACCCTACACTTACGCTCTCACACAAAACAACACACCCATAGAGAGACGCAAGCTGCCAGCAGCAACCAACACACAAGTTCATACCCAGAAGGAGACACAAATTGCTAGCAGCGAACAACACATATTTTCACACCTTGTTATCTATTTTTTGGAATACTAAGGCATGATTTATTATTATTACTAGAATGTATCTTTGAATAATTTAAACCATAGCAACTTAATTACTTGACATTTATATCCTGTCATTCATATTTTGTATTCTCTTGATAAAGGCGTATACAGCCGAAACATGTAGAGTTTTTTAAATACATATATTTTGAAGTAATATACAGACCTTTAATCGCCTACTGATTAGGTTTACCATATCATACCAAGGTCACGAAGTTATTATATATATATATATATATATATATATATATATATAGTAAACCTAATCAGTAGGCGATTAAAGGTCTGTATATTACTTCAAAATATATGTATTTAAAAAACTCTACATGTTTCGGCTGTATACGCCTTTTTCAAGAGAATACAAAATATGAATGACAGGATATAAATGTCATTGACATTTATATCCTGTCATTCATATTTTGTATTCTCTTGAAAAAGGCGTATACAGCCGAAACATGTAGAGTTTTTTAAATACATATATTTTGAAGTAATATACAGACCTTTAATCGCCTACTGATTAGGTTTACCATATCATACCAAGGTCACGAAGTTATTATATATATATATATATATATAGGGTGAGTTTTTTTGATGTTTAGCATTGGGATCTCAGAAACTACTGAAGATAGAAAAACGCTTAAATGGGGAAAGATGCGCAGTTTTACGAGTTTCATTTAAAACTGCTTTTGTTTCTCCGATAACTTTCATGGCTTATTATATATTCAAAGAAAACTTAATTTTACGATTTTTTTAAACATGCTTAGCATCGTTAATAGTAATTTTAGAGAAAAAGTGTTCCGACAAAAGTTTTAGACAATTTTACGCCAAATAAAACTATGTAGCTAATATTTTTTTTTCGTTCACCATTATCGAGTTATGACACAAACTTGTGTTTTTTTAAATGGAAACCATAGTTGGTTTTGACATCATTAAAAAGCTTATTTCTTGCTGATTACAATGATATAAGGTTTGGTATGGTTATTTTAAAAAATAAAGAGGATATAGACATTTCTATGATTGTTCACTTTATAAGATAAAAACTTAAAAAAAAAATGTTTGGCGTTTTGTAATTCAAAAAACGAAAAATCTGAGATACAATAGTGTTCTTTGGAGCAGTCGAGATAAATATACTAACATTGCTTTCACGTTGAGTCACAGAAGTGAGATCTGTTAATTTTTACTTTTAAGTCAAGTTAATTGTCAAACATTGACAATTAACTATTAATTAATTTAATTGTAACTTAACTATAAGTGGTGCAAACGGCCGTTAATCATAAGTTTGCATTGGCTATGGAATTTTCTAACGTAGAAAAGCGTGATATGGTTGAATGTTACATTCAGTGCCAGAAAAATTCTACTAGAGCTGCTGAAGTTTATTTTGAAAATTATTTTGATCGACGTCAGCCGTCGCTACCTACTTTTAGGAGATTATGGGATAATTTAGCAGATTATGGTTCGTTCGTTAAACCAAAATCAAAAAAAGGGATGGATGAAGATATAGAAATAAACATATTAGCAAGTGTCGCTCAGAATCCATCTACATCGACCCGACAAATTTCAACAGAAATGGGCTCCTCTTAACGCACTATTGTCAGAGTGTTGAAGAAGCATAAATTTCGTCCCTACAAATTATCAGTATCACAAACTTTACATGAAGGTGATAACATCAGACGAATAGCTTTTTGTAGATGGTTTAAAGATCAGTGTCAAAACGATCCACACTTTTCAATGAAAATATTATGGACTGATGAGATGAATCTCGTTTCACAAATTGTGGAATGTTTAATAGGCACAATGCACATATGCACATATGGTCTCAAACAAATCCACTTCACGTTGAACATAGGAGACCACAAATTAAATTTGGGTTTAATGTTTGGTGTGGTGTTATAGGATCAACTGTTCTTCCTCCTTTTATTTTTGATGGATCACTAACTGGCAATCGTTATCTTAATTTTTTACAACAAGATTTCGAGGAAATGTTAGATAATTTGAATTTAAGAACCCGAGCAATGCTGCAATGGTTTCAACATGACGGAGCGCCTCCGCACAATCCACTGAATGTTAGAAATTATTTAAATTTGAACTTCACTAATCAATGGGTAGGACGAAATGCACCCATTGAATGGCCGGCTAGATCCCCTGATTTATCAGTTTTGGATTTTTTCTTGTGGGGTGTACTAAAGGACACAGTATACAAAAGAACATATGAAACAATCGACGATTTAAGAGAAGCTGTCTTAGTTGTTTTTAATAACATCGATAGGCGTAAAGTCCGCAATGCTACAAATTCTGTTGTGAAGAGATGCAATTTTTGTATTAATAATAATGGAGGTATCTTTGAACATTAATAATGTTGTGTGCTCTTAATAAAAGTTCTTATAGTTTTCATTTTATTACTACATAAGATTTCAAAATAAGTTTTCGTTTGGTTTGTATTTTATCAGTTCGAAATTCAATTGTTTTCCATAAAAACCATAAAAATGTCTATATCCTCTTTATTTTTTAAAATAACCATATCAAACCTTATATCATTGTAATCAGCAAAAAATAAGCTTTTTAATGATGTCAAAACCAACTATGGTTACCATTTAAAAAAACACAAGTTTGTGTCATAACTTGATAATGGTGAACGAAAAAAAAATATTAGCTACATAGTTTTATTTGGCGTAAAATTATCTAAAACTTTTGTCTGAACACTTTTTCTCTAAAATTACTATTAACGATGCTAAGCATGTTTAAAGAAAATCATAAAATTTAGTTTTCTTTGAATATCTAATAAGTCATGAAAGTTATCGGAGAAACAAAAGCAGTTTTAAATCAAACTCGTAAAACTGCGCATCTTTCCCCATTTAAGCGTTTTTCTATCTCCAGTAGTTCCTGAGATCCCAATGCTAAACATAAAAAAACTCACCCTGTATATATATATATATATATATATATATATATATATATATATATATATATACGTCCGACTATCAAACTGGCGTCCTTTCATAATCCATTATTTTGGCGTCCCTGAGAAGGAAAGCTCGAATGTCAGTTTTGATTCAAGTATATTACTTTCTCGCTTTAAACCGTTACGTTTCTTAACTTAGTTGAGATTTTTCAACTTTTACATTTTTATCAATTAGAACTCCTTTCATTCTAGTAACAATATAACGTCTGAAGTATATAACATCTTTTAGTACATCGGCAATTTGGCGTCCGTAACGTATATTATCTTTCATGTATCGGTGCATTAAGCGTCCGACACCGTTGCCGATACAGTTTAGTCAAAGTTAAATATCTTACAGGAATATTTCAATGAGCTCACTGTTCACTCTTTATAGTAAACTCCACATGTGTCATAATATAAACATTGTAGATCAGAGTTTATATAAATATATTTCACAAAATTTCTTTTTAAAGACTTCGTCATATAGTATATTAGATTATTTTTTTCACCTCGTCTTATCTATACTATTCACTCAAAAAGGAAGGAGCTGAATGATAAAAATTTAAATTTTATATTATAAAATTAGTATCTACCTATTACTTAAAAAAGGTATATAACCTCTTACCACAATTATTAATTGTATCCTAAATACGTCTTTCGATAACTAAGTTGTCATCATCAGTAGGTAAAACCATTAATCAAGGTGCACAATAAAGCTAGCACAACTGATCACGCAACAACTTTACACGGCGTCCACGTATACACTATTAGTTTTATTGGCGGATTATTTATTTTGATCATATAAAATATATCACGAACGATGTATTTTGCAAAAAAAATGTGTCTAAAAAGGGTTAATTGATTTTTAGGGTTGACGTGAATTTCAAATTGGTGATTTATTTATGAGACGCTTTCATTTTAAGATTAATTTTCTTTTTTTATATAAATATATTGAGTTTACTTTACATTTATTCCAAACTGGAAACTAAACAGCTCACGTATAAGTTATTTTTCGATTTAACGTGCAGTTTTACAGGTAAGCATAAGAAATGCTTTAGGAAGTTGCATTCACTAAAATATCTGAATCAATATTATCATTAGCACAATGATATCGAAATATTTTACGTGATGGAGTCACAGCACATGAGTCTAGTTTAACTAGTCTAGTAAACTTTAAACATTTTGAATCTACCAAAAAAACTCGACACCGATGGCTCAACCTCTAGATGTATTTGGTTTTAGACTGTGGAAAAATTTCGTTAGAACTTTTTCTGATATGGTGATTCTTATGAACAATGACATAAATTTGCACCAGGGAAATAATATTATTATGCTGGAATTGCTAACCCAAGTTTTCCCAGTTTCTTCTTCAAGCTTTTTCGATGTGTTCAAGTTCGCGTAGTATAAGAGTGGATACGTGGATGAAAAACTTGGATCCTTTAAAAATCCTATACAGTTTTGTTTTATGAAAGATGTAGAGTCTATGCCCTTGTGTAGTATTTGTAATAAGCCCGCTACTGCGCGCTGTTTGTGGTGCAAGCAAAATGTGTTTTGAGCACTTTTACGCTGACTATCATTATTGCAATAATTACATATATTACTGAAATAAATGCCTTCTACATATACGACGCTAATTATGCAGGATTCGAACCTACATCCTATGGTTTGTCGGACCACGCTCTTAACAATTAAGCTATTAAGAGATTGAAGTTCGAACGTCGGGAAAAGCCTTAAATTGCATAAGAACACATATTGTGCCCATAGTTGGCAAATTTGTGCAAATCAATTACATTTTCACCAAGTGATGTGAATGAAATAAATATTTTCTACATATACGACGCTAATTATTCGATTTTTTTACTGAAAAAAAAAGTTCGCCCTTTTTTATTATATATTATTATCAATTCTCTATATTTGTCATATACCATCGTTTTGTACGTAAAAGCGACCGTTTTTCTATAAATAAGAAGAAAAATATTTAAAAAAAATGGAGTGTATGAGGTATTCCGTTCCCCGTGCTTAACTTTTTTCGAAGACCAGGTCCTCATCCTTGGGACCATGTAATATGTTGCAAGTTTTATTAAGAAAACAAAATAATATTTGTTATAGTTTCGGAGATATTTGCAAAAATTCAAATTAGTGCAAACTTTGGAGGGGCCTGTACCCCTAAATTGGGCGTTTTCGTCGAAAAGAAATTTCGTAGTTCTTCTACCAAGGTACACTACTAATCTGGAAAGTTTCTACGAAATCAGAATTTGACACCTGCTGGTGTTCTCTTGCAAGAATCAATAAACACGTAAATTTTAGATCGATCATTGAAAAGTGGAATAATGTCTTTGTATTGCCGACTTTTTCGAGACGCACTCTAAACGTTTTCTTAAATCAAATATATAATAAACCCTGTATTTCGGTGTTTATTATTATTCCATTGACAGTTACGCTATTCGGATAACTGGTGAGTCATACAACCTGCATATTATATGTATGTACAATACCGATATTATTTTTTTTCGGATCAAGAGATGAAGGAATCCCCTGATTCGTATTAACTTAAAGAAATGAGTGGGTGCATCGAGTTTTGCTTAGTTTTACTTTAAACTAGGAAATGATAATAAAAGGTAGTAAGTAAAGGTAGTTACATTCACAAATATATAACTTGTATTGTGTTCTTCACACCCCATTTTTAATAATATTTTATATTATTAAAAATACTTTTGTATTATACAAATTGGTGTGGTTTTTACCCACTCATGTATGTTTCAAATTATTTTGTTATAAACATTTTGTTTGGTGACGAAACTACATTCTCAAAAAATGGAATTTTTAATGTACATAATGCACATTATTATTCGTACGTTGGTGACAATCCCCACGTTGTTCAAGAATTTAAGCATCAGCATAGGTTTAGCATAAACGTCTGGATAGGAGTAGTTGACGATTATCTACTTGGACCTGTGGAATTACCTGCTCGTTTAAATGGTGCTGATTACTTACATTTCCTGCAAAATATTTTACCTGATTTGTTAGATGAGGTGCGTTTAAATATTCGGCAAAACTTATGGTTTCTACAGGACGGCTGTCCGGCCCACTTTAGCAGGAATGTACGAGACTTTCTAGATAATAACTACGAAGACCATTGGATTGGAAGAGGCGGTCCAGTTACTTGGCCAGCAAGGTCGCCGGATTTGAATCCTTGCGATTATTGTGTTTGGGGATACATAAAGCATTTGTTTATTCCGTTCCGATACAAAATCGCGCACAACTCTGGCTAAGGATACAAGATGCTTGCAACGAATTTAGAAATAACTTTGGAATTTTTGCAAGAATTCGGCGTTCTCTAAGCAAAAGGGTAAACTTATGCATAGAGACAATGGTCATCACATCGAGCAACTTTTGTAACAATCTACCTTTGATACTTGTTCTTTTTTTTGTTAGTTTCGTTCCATTGTAATAAATAATTTGTTTTTAATTTATTAAATTAATTTTCATCCATGCCTTGATAGTCCAAGCCAACTTCGTCGCTAAAAATAAGTAGGTACATAATAAATTGAACTTTAATGTAGAAAAAACGAAAAATTTACAAATCGATTTTTCTAGAAAACGGTGTATCCTACCGACTTAAAGTAAGAGTACATTTTAGTACTGGAATACCTGAAAATTTAATAATCTAGTGTCACAAATGCTTAAAAGTTAAAGACAAAAAAGTTATGCCTTAAAATAACCGTTGACCTACCCAAAACGGACGTCTATGACCGGTACTAGAAATTCGCAATTGATGGAATCGATTCATCTCTGGAGGATAAATAAGCATACCAGTTTTTGTTTTTCTAAATAGAAGCGTTCTGGAGGAATTAAAAAAAAAATTAATACAAGGCGCCATCTTCAAAGAACTCTAGCTCCCTTAGGAAGCATTTTCGGACTAGGTGAATTTGGGTTTAATTGTCTTAAAATTATCAGAGGAATCTCCGGTCTTCGTTTGTCAGGAGAGTTTCTAGACACCCTGTATAGGACAATAATCCCTGCTCGGCGTAATTGGTTATAATAATAATAATAATACTGATAACGTATAGAGTTTGAGAAAGATGTACTTTAAAAATTCTTTTTTGTAAATTTCACATAATCAATACTTGGATAGTATGATTTATATTATATATTGAGATACACATGTAATTAATTGGAGAATTCTAATCCTCCGTATTAAATTTGTTCCCAAAACAATCGTATTATGTATATAGATACTATAAACAGGAGAAAGAACATTCTTGTCTTTCAATGTATATGCTGGTCTACAAACTGTATAGCATGTCTGCCCTACACGCTTGCCATTCAATTCCCAAGGGTTATCCAATAAATTTCTGCGTGATGTATCAAACAGGAAGGACTATCTGTGCGCCAACAAACATATCACTGACATCGTCGAAGTATATACTTCGATGTCAATTTATATCGGAGGGTGATTTATAAATTTTGCGTTCGTGATTTGAACGCTTTATCTGACAGCTGTGAAAAAATCACCACAGTGTATACATTTTGTTATGTAGGAATTGTGGATACGATGAAAATAGTTAATAAAATTTGAAAGATTAGAATAATACACTTTTTTGAAATTTTTAAAAATAAGTTTATCTTGTGGCGCTATTAAATGTTCTTCTCTTACTAGATATTCTTTTTACAGGTATTTGCGAATAAAAGACTTATATAAAACTACCTTTATTCAAAATTAATATCACGATGTGTCTTAAGAAACGTCGCAGTCGGTGAAATTCTTGCCCTTATCTTATATTCTGTCCCTTAAAATATAGGGTCATAAGTAGAGCAGACCAATTTCGGGAGTGTAATTCGTAATATATTAGATAGAATATGCGATAGAATAGGGACGCAACATGAGCTTGTTACCGATACAAGTATAGAAGTAGAGATATTTATTCTATCAGAAATAATTAAATATACATTTGGTTTTCTGCTATTAAAGTAATATGCATAAACACACGAAAAATAAGAATAGTACATATTATAGCAGCGTTGTATGTACCTATAAATAAAATGGAAAATGTATGAAATCAGTGATTGTGTGCACGACAGAGGATTTAAAAAAATACTTACCGTTTTAAGTGTCTTCCAAGGATTGCCAAACTGGAGAAACTCGATTGTATATTTTCAACATCAGGTGCGTTTCTAAGGTTATTTCTGAAAAACATTTCCGCCGTGAGGAAAAAATATGTTTATATTCGGAAAACGAGCGTTCTACATCTAGTGATGTTTCTACATCTAGTGATGTTATATTCGCATAATCAAAATACTTTTTTAAGCAACTTAACGCATCTGTAGACGTGCCCTCACAAATACGTGTTAAGGTGTCAAAATCTGCATTTCTGTCTAAAACACTTTCAAATTTAATTAGAACACTTTCACTTTTTGCGTCTTCCACAGCACACAGTTATGCGTGAACATCTTTAACGATTTGCAGTCATTCCTCTAACGACAGCGACGAATTTTCTGATTTTGTTATTGCTTCTTCTAGTCCAAAGTAATTCTCAGGAATACTTTGTAAATCCATTTTAATCTGAGCATCTTGAAATTTTTTCTGGCTTGTATTGATAGCTGCACTTTCTTTCGGATCGAATGATAAAACCACGTCCTTAATTTTTTCAAAATGTTCATGATAGTAAAACCCCGCCCGTAACCATGTACCCCAACGTGTCAGAATCGGCTGTGGTGGCTCAGGGGTAGGGGACACAATTCGTGAAATTTCCGAATACGCTTTGGAGATTTCAGGAATACTGCCTCTGTACTCGATTTTAAAGCATCTACCTCTGGATAACATGTACGAACCGGTTCTGCCTCAAGGTGTAGAGCATGGAGTTTACAAGTAATATGTAACAAGTTAGGACAATATTTTCTAAGAGACCGACCTATAGAACACATGGTTGCGGCACCATCGGTCATAAACATTAATACTTGGTCCTTCGAAAGTTTAAATTTTTCCAAAGTATCTAATAGCACCTCTGAAATATTTTCGGCATTACATTGTTCTAGTCGTCTGGATGCTAATAAAATTGAAGACGTTGGTTGACGTGGTTCCATATTACGCGTCATCACATTAACTACAGATTGTTTTTTGCTGTCAGTTGTTTCGTCCACACATAACCAGTTTTTTATTTTTCAGTTCGGCTTTGATTTTATTTTCAACCTGTTTACGCACCGATGGTAAATTCCTTCGTAACGTTGTCGTGCTCGGCAATGTCTGATTCGCGTATTTATTCCAAAATGAAATAAATGAATCATTACTTAACAAGGTAAACGGCAGTGTACACACAATCATAGTTACACATAGTTCATGTATAAACTGTTGTCGATTAATTTTGTTATTATTGTGCTTCGAACTGCGTACGTGTTCTTTACAATGTGTTTTTGACCAACACATTAGATATGTATTGCACCACTAAACATTTAATTTTTGAGCCATCGTATATTAAGTCCGGGAAATCCATAATAAACTTATTCACTTCGTCTGACAACGGTCGTTTTCTCGATTTATGTGTCGACAACATTTTATTACGTATGCTTACACTTACATGCAGTCTAAGCAAGTACCAAACACATACTGAATGTTTTTATTAGTTCTGATGCAATACAATCATCCTCACATCGGCGTACATGGCGCGCACGGAAATTGGTCTGCTCTAGTCATAAGTAGTAGTGGGGTAATCACTTCACCTAGCTTCTATGTGGATATTTAGAAGTATCAGAAGTGTCGTTTAATTTAAATTGAAAAATAAATTATCGAAAGTATTATTATGCCATGATTAGTAAAAGTATATGATGTGGTAGGGCATTCCTCCACTAAGAGGGTCTTATGTAGGATCTGTGCAGTAAGTATCCTCATCGCTGTTGTCGAAAACACGTAGTAAACTGCAGCGCTATTTTTTCTGAGCGTATAATACGCAATGTATATTAAGTCGTGATTGGTGATCGAAAGAAACAGCGGGCGTATGTCAAGTTTTGTTTCCGTTTAGGGAATGGTTCAATAAGTATATATTTAAACAAGAAAGTTTGAACCGGACAAAAGCTTTTGCTTGGTTTGGGCGATTCAGGTAATTTCAATGAAATGTCAAGACAATGTCGATTCCAGCTGGACAAATAGGGAATCAGCAATTCTACCCGTAGATTTTAAGACTGTGAGAGAATATGTTCGAAGAAAACGGGCAGATCTGTGGAGGGATTGTTAATGGTTCCCTCATCACAGCACCACCGCTCTGAGTGTTCGCCAGTACCTGACGTCACCAGCATGAACCCTTATTCCTCAGCCTTCCTATTCGCCAGATCCTGTTCTCCCTATGATTTTTTTCCTGTTCCCCAAAATGAAAAAAATGTGTAAGGTAAGTATTTTGATGACATTGAAGCCGCAAAAACAACTTTGCAGAGGATGACAGTAACGCAGATTAAGAGTTTAGGGGTGCATGGAACAATTAACAAAAACGACTTGACAAGTGTATTACGACTGGAGGACAATACTTTGAAGGGAATTAAATTGTTTTTTCTTTTAATGTAAATAAAAAAGGGCTATTGGAAAAATTATTTTATTTTTAGGTTTTCTTTTGTAGATGAAATTAATTAACACAGAGTTTTATTATTATATATTTACATGATGGTAACAATTAAGAATTTCTTTTACATAGTTTTGATATAAATTAATCAATAATGGAATAAGAAAAATGTATACATATTAAATCGTAAATTTACTTAACCATGATCTTAAGAGCGATTCGGTTATACATATAAAAAATAATCTGAATAATTCAAGTTAAATTCAGTTTTATCGAATGTACAATATGAGTAAAATACCTTCAAATATTGACGACATTTTAGCAATTTTAAATATAGTTATTGCACCAAAAAGTGATAATGGTCTTTATGCATAGGACAAAAATAAACATGTATTTTAAAGTAACATTAAATCCTGTTCTAAACTAGCCTAAAATGGTTATCTAAATGTTAAGCATTGTGGACAATTGGTGCCAAAGGTCAACTCTGAACCTGGAATTAAGATCTTTTAAAAATGCTCTAATTAGAATAAATGCAAAATCAATTTTTTTTGTAAACCTTTACTTCATAATAATCTTCTAAATGAAAAATTAAATCATGTTATTTTCTCTTTAAGAAATCAATAAATCAAATTTTGCCAAAGTCTTTGCCCTAATTGAGTATAGGATTCTCTTGAGCAAAATAAGCGCGGTTAGTTTTGCTCCAACTTCGATCAATCTTTAAAGTCTTACTTGAGTCAACGACCTCCGTTGGAACATGTAACATATTGTGAATTTTTCTCGACTGATTTTTATCCCACTTTCGGCGCCCTCAGAGATCCAATCTGTCTTAAAATGTTCTCCGAATTTTCCCTATAAACGATATTCGTAAATTACAGAATATGGATGTGGTGATAGCTCTGATAAAAAAATGTTATGAAACCTCCTACACTCGATCTTCCTTACAATTACTTCATCTTATTCTATTGATGGAAATTTGTGGATTTGTGAGCTACGTTTGATTTTAGCCTTACTTATACAGTGTGTCCGGGAAATGTGGGAAATCTCTCGGATTCAGATAGAACATTAAAAAATAAGATGACAAGTTCCCATAATTTTTTTCCTAGCGGCCCTCCCTACGGAGATACGGCCTCCTAAAGGACGCCACTGGAAATCAATTTTTCTTGAATAATTTTTAAACTACTTATTATAATTTAATGAAAATTTAATATGATAAACAGTAGTAAGGACCTCTTAAAATACTGCCCTTAAATTTAAATTAGCTTGTTTAGTTTACCAGGGGCGGACTAGGTTGTACATTTTAATGCTTACATTTTTAACACCCTGTATGATAAGAAGTTAAAAAAACAAATTTGGATACCTTGAACATTAAGCTAAGGAAAAGGTACTCTAGTTCATTGTCGATAAAATGAACCGTTTTCGAGGAAAAAAAATAAAAGAATTAATGTTTTATTTCTACTAAAAAGAACCATGTTTTTTTTTTGTCTGCAACAAAGTGTGATACAAAAGTCTGAAATAAAACTGTTTTCAGTACTAAAAAACGCATTGTTTTTACAAACATTACTATGGTACCCACGAATTAATAAATATCTTGCATTGACGTGTAAATTTTAAATCTTGTAATCTTTCATATTGTTAACACGTTGATCCTTTACTTCGATATTAATTTATTGAATTTTGAATATCTTGGTAAATTTAATTTGATAATGGGATACACATTTAGTGAGTATGCAGATATGCATCTTATGTACGGTCTTGCATCTTGCAATGCTTTGGAAGCAAGAAGGTTGTATGAAGAAAGATATCCTAATCGCAATATTCCAAATCAGAAAACATTTCAGCGACTTGACCAACGTCTAAGAGAGACTGGTGGGCGATTCCAGTTAATAAGGTAACATTATTGACTTTCTTTAATGTTTTAGGAAGTTTTGCGAAAAAAAGTACTGATCTGGTGTGAGAAGAACAGTACGTACGGTGCAATTGGAGGAAAATATTTTGGATACTGTAGGTGATACTCCTTCAATAAGCACTCGAAGATTAGTCGCGCAGCTTAATACGTCAAAAACGACAATTCATGAAGTACTTAAAGAACAGTTGTTTTACCCTTATCATCTGCAAAAAGTGCATCTACTACTTCCTGAAGATTTTCCTCGTAGAATCCAGTTCGCAAACTGGCTGTTAGATCAGCAACGAACAAACCCAAACTTCATTAGCACTGTTCTTTTTACCGATGAAGCAGGGTTTACCAAAATGGTATTGTAAATTTACATAACTCGCATGTATGGGCTGATGAAAACCCTCATGACACTGTCGTTCATCATTATCAACATCAGTTCCAATCAATTAATGTTTGGGCAGGAATAATTGGCAATTTTTTGATTAGACCATGCGTATTGCCGCCACGATTGAATGGTGAACTTTATTTACAGTTCCTTCAGAACGCTTTTCTGGATTCAATAGAGCATTTGCCACTTGCAACCCGCCAAAGCATGTATTTTATGCATGATGGGGCCCCACCTCATTTTAGCGTTGCTGTACGCGACCACCTGAATAACGTCTATCCAAACCGTTGGATAGGCAGAGGAGGTCCCATTGCCTGGCCTCCACGGTCTCCCGACCTAACGCCAATGGATTTTCACCTGTGGGGTCATCTCAAAACCTTGGTGTATTCCTCTCCGGTTGATACTAGGGAGGAACTTTTACAGAGAATCACATTTCATTGTAATGTGATAAGAAACAATGCTGGGTTGTTGTGGCGAGTACAGCAGTCCTCTATTCGTCGTGCCCGCGAGTGTATCAGAGTTCACGGAGCCCATGTTGAACCCACTTATGTAGTTTTTAATTGATTATTTCTAATTAGCGTATTTAGGTTCAATCGTTGCAAGCTTTAGTGAGTTACATTTCTAAACATAATTTTTGTTAAGGTGCCTTTCTGGGACAAAACTGAATTTCTAAGAATCTTTGTAATTTTGTCGTATTAAATAGCCTAAACTAAAACTTTTTTGTTCCTGAAATGACTTTTGTATCACACTTTGTTGCAGACAAAAAAAAATAAAAAACATGGTTCTTTTTAATAGAAATAAAACATTAATTCTTTTATTTTTTTTTCCTCGAAAACGGTTCATTTTATCGACAATGAACAAGAGTACCTTTTCTTTAGCTTAATGTTCAAGGTATCCAAATTTTTTTTTTAACTCCTTATCATACAGTGTGTTAAAAATGTAAGCATTAAAATGTACAACCTAGTCCGCTCCTGGTAAACTAAACAAGCTAATTTAAATTTAAGGGCAGTATTTTAAGAGGTCCTTACTACTGTTTATCATATTAAATTTTCATTAAATTATAATAAGTAGTTTAAAAATTATTCAAGAAAAATTGATTTCCAGTGGCGTCCTTTAGGAGGCCGTATCTCCGTAGGGAGGGCCGCTAGGAAAAAAAATATGGGAACTTGTCATCTTATTTTTTAATGTTCTATCTGAATCCGAGAGATTTCCCACATTTTCCCGGACACATTGTATATCACAATCATAAGTTTCAAGATATTTAGATCCCTTGCCTTTGTCATGACGGTTTATAAGTATTTAAAATTAAGTCATAAAGTCTCCATATTTTGCTTATACTGCTCGAATATTGTATCTTTGTATGCTTGCGATTATCTTACCTTGGACCATATGCATCGCAGATTCCTCAAATTCATGTCTCTTATTATAGATTTAAGTTAGCCGAGAGAGGTATTCCTTTCGCCATGACATGTTGTCTGACAGGGCAAAAATTCCTACTGAAAATAATGATTAACGTCATTGATTGACCGTTCCTAATGAATAGAATGTGTTTGTACCTTAGAAGAACTACAGGGACTCTAGTATCTTCGTGGTTCCATTCGCGAGAGCCTAAGCATCTGTTTACACTCTCTCAAGAATTGGAAACAAGCTTCTTAATATCTTTCGCTAATAATAATACCTTTTTTTCTATTATCATGATTATATTAATTTTCGTAATAATTTTTGGTTTAATTAATTTTTTTCCTTCGTTAATTTTGAGCCAATTTTTATTTCAATTACTTGTTTTTGCTTGTTATATTGTGTACACCTAAATTGTGAATATTATCCTGTAATAAGTAATTAATACTTAATTTCTGTTATGGTATTGTTATGAAGAAGGTTCAAAGAATATGTGTTTATTCCGTTTCTTGATCGTAGACTCACGAACGATCACAAGAAGCGGAATAAACGAGGAACGTATTACAATTTACATCCTTTCATTTCAATAGTTTTATTAAATAGATATTTTTGTTAAACATGTGCGCTTCCTTTTATTTTATTGTACCTATTCTCATCAACGTATAAACGTTCGTACATACGAATGTGTCATTCGAGACTCCCTTACTTGTTCGATGGCAGCTAATTAGTGTGGTTGGTCGCAGTCGATTCCCCTATTAATGCACGGATGTCGATAATAGACATTTGCATTCAATTGAATTAGAAAAAGTTGGCGTTCAAATGCACACATGCAAATTGAAAGATGTAAAGGTGCGATACTTATATGGAAACCTGCCCAGGCATAGAAATTGTAACAGCTAGAACGCATGGAGATTTTTTGACAAATTTGCATCTATTATTGAAATTTAATAATTGATTAAAATTTTGAGACCGCGTGACAGATTTTGTGAATCTATCTAAAATAATATTTTTTTTTTTGTTATTAGTTAAAGTTTTTTTTAATTCAGTTGTCATATCCAGAGTCCGCGAACATAGAAATTTTAGTCAATTTGGTGTATCTCAAAAAGGTCAATTTATTTTTTTAAGAAGAACCGTTCGTCGAAAATAGGTAGTAGAGCCCAAAGAAAAACACCTTTGTTGGCTTTGAGGGACTAATTTTTAACAAACAAGTCAATTGCTAATGTTTGGATTCGAACATTTTATCGCAAAATAACATCCTAAGTTTTATCGACTGCAATTTCTGTAACCATTTACTGCTGTAGACTACGTTTAAACTGGTACAGCGAAAGACTATTATGGAATATCGAGAGACATAGAAATGTCTCCAGTGACGAATCTGGATTCTATTCGGCGATAAATTACCGCGATCAAATGGCAGACAGTAACATGGAGAAAGGTGTTATTTTCAATTTTTTGTTGATAGAATAGTATGAAGCGCTAATGCCAAGTAAATAGATTGCTTTGGATTTTCATCAGAGGAACTCTGACCGCTCAACGATACTACTATTTTTTAATCTCGTTTTCGTCATTATACAGGCTGATTCATTTTCAGCCCTCACCATGGGGATCTCGCTTATTATTGGAGATAGAGTATAGGTTTAAATTTGGCAAAGTTATTAAATTTTGTGTTTGTTATAAATCCGTAAAGAAAATAGACCTGTGACAAATGACCTTCGTTATTTAAAAAAAAAACGCAAAAACCCCATTTTCTTCTTTTACCTGTAGCACCGACATTTGGCCTTGTAGAGAAAAAATAAAAACACATCCTCGTGGCAATTTCTAAACCTCTATCCAGTGGTGTACTCTAAATTTGTATACGACGTTTCGTTTCTTTCTGGCCATCATCAACTATCTAATTTCTTATAGGCGCCATATTGGATTTAGACATCTTCAGAAAGAGTTTTTTTTCTGATTTCAACCATGTACCACATGCTGACTAAAGTTTTTGACATTAGGTTTTATTTGAAAGAATAAATTATAAGATTAAATTAGGTAGCCTTTGGAATTTCAATCTGTCAAACATTTCATTTATTGTTCATTAATAATACAAAAATGTCATACACTTCGAAGAGAAACGAGATATGATAAGTATTTTTATTCATCGAACCGAAATTCAACAGTTCGTTAGTGTATGACATTTTTGTATTATTAATGAACAATAAATGAAATGTTTGACAGATTGAAATTCCAAAGGCTACCTTATTTAATCTTATAATTTATTCTTTCAAATAAAACCTAATGTCAAAAACTATAGTCAGCATGTGGTACATCGTTGAAATCAGAAAAAAAACTCTTTCTGAAGATGTCTAAATCCAATATGGCGCCTATAAGAAATTAGATAGTTGATGATGGCCAGAAAGAAACGAAACGTCGTATAGAAATTTAGAGTACACCACTGGATAGAGGTTTAGAAATGGCCACAAGGATGTGTTTTTATTTTTTCTCTACAAGGCCAAATGTCGGTGCTACACGTAAAAGAAGAAAATGGGGTTTTCGCGTTTTTTTTTAAATTACGAAGGTCATTTGTCACAGGTCTATTTTCTTTACGGATTTATAACAAACACAAAATTTAACAACTTTGCCAAATTTAAACCTATACACTCTATCTCCAATAATAAGAGAGATCCCCATGATGAGGGCCGAAAATGAAGAGGTTGATGTCAATCTTTTGCCATGGTCTATCAAATCTCTTGTTATTTTCTCAATACCACAACATATACCGATAGGTCCAACCCGCTACGGGCCATACGCAACAATATACGTATGGAACGTAATGCGATGTGGCAACGTATGTACGATGCCACTCCGCGTGCGCATACATAAGTCCGATGATCGAGAGCAATAGATTGCTAGTCATTCGTATCTAGCTGTGCAAACGTAAAGGTTGCAACAGTTGCAAGTTCAACTGTTTAGAATTTTCGAGACAATAACCCCTAGAAATCTCGAGGGAGTGAGGCGGGAGTTTTACAATAGGCTCGGCTATTGTTTGGGGAGAGAGGGCGGTATTTTCGAATCCTATATTTAGTGACTTTCTTAGAATTAAAATTTATTTTGCAGAATTATTGATTTTTTTACTTTTATCTTTTAGAAAACGTTATTGTTTTTTTATTACTTAATATTACTTTTCCGTAGCAGCTAAGAATACAATAATAATAACTTGGAGATATAACGACCTTATTATATCTGAAACAAATGGGCAAATTACGTATACAGAACGAATATGCAAACGACTATATCCTTGCGCGGTTTAAGTCTTACTAAATTCATAACTCTGCAATGTATGGTAATGTAAGCTACTGCGCGTAGAGGGGATTCGCTGTTGCCACTTATTGCTGGGTATGGCCCGTTGAGAGCTGGACCTATCGGTATAAGACAATATCGAAAGAAGATTAAGGAATTTAGCACGGCTACCACAAGTCCTGAAGGCGTCATGAGGTACGGGCAGATCTAACGAGGATAGAATAGTATGAAGCGCTAATGCCAAGTAAATAGATTCCTTTCGATTTTCATCAGAGGAACTGTAACCGCTCAACGATACTACAATTTTTGAATCTCATCTTTGTCATTATATACAGAGGTTGGAGATTTGGTTTTCTCAACAAGACAATACGTGTTCCAATGCGAGAGAGCTTGAATTAAACTTCTTTGAAGAAGTTGATGTCAATCGTTTGCCATGGTCCATCAAATCTCTTGTTATTTTCTCAATACCACAACATATATAAGACATTATCGGAAGAAGATTAAGGGATTTAGCACGGCTACCACAAGTCCTGAAGGCTTTCTGTCGTGAGGTACGGGCAGATCTAACGAGTGGACGGTTGTAAAAGATACTAGTAGGCGAATAATGCAGAAACAAAATTCCTATTGAAAAATTAATCTGCATTGTTATAATTCTTATTAATAAATGCGTGCTACGAGATTGATTATGTATTTTGTCTAAATTAGTTTGATATATTTTGTATTTTTAAATTTTGAAGGATATTATTTACATTACGGGCAATATTTTAACTGCCATTATAATAATAATATCCTCATTGGGCCAAAAAGAGATGTATTATATGTATATAAACATTAATATACAATTACAAAGTAAGGTATGAACGTATGTATTCTTGTCTACCCGGCGAACAATCTCCTACGCAAGCTCCTAATTAATCAGCCATCCTGTTGACCACGTTGGATAGAATACTTGAGTTCACACGGGGAACCAGAAACGACATTCACTCCAGCTAATAATATTTTTATTGAGTTTAAGATTTTCCTATAAACATTCTCCCTCCTGGCGTTCAGAAGATGACATGCTATGGCGTAGGAGCAAATTATCCTGGGACGTATTCCTTTCCGAGTAAACTTCCATCAATTTTTAATGTGAGGAACTTCGAAAGCTTAAGGTGAACATGGTCCAAAGGAATAGAATTGCAAGCATAGTCGGGATACCAAATTAATGAAGCGTATTCAAATTTGCTTAATACAGAAGCATAGTACAATGATTTAGGCAATGTCTTTAAAGTATTGTGACACACGCATAAAAAATCCCAGTTTAGTAGGTATCAGAAGAAATATTAATTATATGCGATCTAAAAATAAGATTTGAGTTAAATTAGACTCGAAGATCCTTCATTTTAGTTTTACTGGTTAAGATATTGTTTTTAATACAATACGAGGATTTGCAAGGCATTGCCGATAGACTAGAAGTAACCACACAGCATTTGTCAATATTTAATTTAAGTTTAAAGGGGTTACGTCATGAAACTAACATCCAGCTTCTGCTGAAGTTAACGATATCGTCAACTGTTGAAATCTCAAAATATATTTTTATATTTGTGAGACACTTTACTTGGAGGTCATTTATAAATAGAACGAACAGCAAGGGGGCGGGGCGCCATGATCCCTGAGGAACACCAGAAGGAAGCAGAATCCATTGTATGTCACGTAGAATTTTCTTTGAAATAAGTAAGACTGTAGAAAGCTGATAGAAGCTGAAACGAGAACAAGGGTTCAGCTCATGAAGCAAAATTTCGTGATCAATTAAATCGAATTCCTTAAACAGATCAGTATAAATTACATCGACCTGTTCTAGGTTGTCAAAATGCCACCCACGTGTTGGGAAATCGACGCCTAATTGGTGAGAGTAGATCTACCCGTGATAAAACTATGCTAGTTCGGTGAGATATGAGAGCGGGTGCCACTAAAAAGCCTAGAGTATATCTTCTCGTAGAGTTTGACCAAGTTTGATATAATAGAAATTGGGCTATAATTACTAATCTATCCACGATCTCCTTTCTTATGCACGGGAATAATCCTTGTGTTCTTCCACCGATCAGGAAAAATAGTCGTTGTAAGGAATCGTCCAGCGGTGTTTTTATTGGAAAAGTGACCATTAAATCGTAATTATCTCGTCTTCAGAGGGTGACATATATTTATAAATGATAGTTTAGGTTGTTATTAATGTTTTAATATCTTTGGCAAAATTTAATTCTATGTGAGTAAATAGGTACGTCATATCCTGATTTTATTTATCACCTTCAAGAGAATATTGAATTTACTAAAATATTATAATTACAAAAACTCGCCGCTGCAATAGTAATAGGATGTATATGACAGGAGCTTTGTAGCTTCGTTAAAAGTAAATTATACGCGGGTCATGTAATGGAATTTCAGGAATGTGTCCTGTATCAATCAAACTATCAGTACAACAAAATAAGAATTATTTTACTTATTAAAATGTTTTCATAGTTTTCATTCATATAATTATCCTAAGAAGTAACACCTATACATAATATTCGATTTTTTCCGAATATAAAAAGATGTCGTTTGAAAATTCTTACAAGCTTTTTATTCCACACATGTAAATGTCATAGGCATGGGATTCCTGTAAAAAGGGTATGCACCTAACGCAATGTAATATAGAAAATTTAATAACAAACATTTCCCGCTTTTCACATTGTCTTTTCTGTTTTTTTTCATGCCTTCACATTTTATTCGAGAATAAACTTTTGATTGAAATAATTTACAACGACAACTTGCCTACCGTTAAGGTTATTTTGTTCCTTTCCTGTCGAGGGTGTTTCTAGTGAATGCAAATTGTTTTTTCCGTCGAAAGAAGGTCGGATGCGGGTGTATTTTTTGTTTGGCCACAACCGCTCGACCCGTTGCGGTGTCGTTGCTAGGCTAAAATGCGAAACACAACCCATAAAGGCCTAATGTCCTCGTAAGCGAATATTTCATTTTCTCGTTTCGGATTAGGGTCATTCTGGAGGTATTAAACACGTCGACAATTCATAAAATGCCTTTCGAGCCAAGCGCCAGTACAGTAGGTACAACAAACCGAATGAAGTGAACGAGGAAGTAACACGGAGGGACGCCTGGGCGAGAGAATTTGTGTCGTTTTCAGTTGTTGTTTTGTGCGATATTCTCTTTTTTCATCAGTTTTTTAATGGGGTAAAAATGGAAATGCCACTCAAATCAAATGCACAAGCGCTTGCCGGCTTTATACTTAAAAAGAATTTCAATCAAGAGCCGACAATACTGGCCAGTTTGTCCATTGAAAATAATGAAGTAATAGTTCATTTGCCGATAGTAATGAGCAATTTTTGCCAAATTTTCTTTATATTAGAATTTTATATGTGTATAGCAAGCGCTATCTACCGCTTGTATGCGAGAAAAAGTAACTTTGTCACGTTAATACGGTTTATTTATCAATACTAGATAGCAAAAAAGAACTTCTGTTATCTAGTAGTACTTTGCCAGATCACGAAAATATCAATAATTTATTAAGAAAATTAATACTGGTAGCCGTAACTTTGACCAGTCTGACCTATATATACACTTTTACAATCATTACAATATAACTTATACATATAACGCAAAACCTAAAACAGATATCAATAACAAATCAGGAGTGTATAAGTTATATTGTAATGATTGTAAAAGTGTATATATAGGTCAGACTGGTCGAAGTTTTATTATACGGGAAAAAGAACACAGGTCATATAAACTAAAGAAGACAGATTGAACATTCGCAAACCATCTTATTACAGAAAGACATACATTTGGTCACTGTAAAATATTGCATTTGGCCGAGAAAGGTCGTAAATTAAATATTTTAGAGGCCCTAGAGATTTTTAAAAGCCGGAACAACACAATAGATATCGTTTTAAATGAACAGTTGGATCTTATATATACACCTCTTTTCCAATGTTGTATATAATAGTTAAGTATATAGTAGTAATTTTAAATAACATCATAAACCACCCCCATATATTTTTGTGTCATTTATAAGTTCTATGTAGGCCTGTAACTTTTGCAGTTTGATAATGACACTGTATGTCGAAACCGCGGTCACGATTATATGTGAATAAAGTGGTAAAACAAAGTTATTGTTTTATTTTATTTTATTATTTTCAATAATTTATTACTCCAAATTTTCATCAAAATTAATTCATTTTTATCAAATAGTAGGTACAAAGATAAGCGAGGGTAACTTTGAGTAGAGTGAAGAGTATGGCCACCATTTTGTGAGATTACAAAGGCGTAATCTTTATTGACTATTGCTACTTGAAAACGTAACAATAAGTGAATAACACGAAACAACAAAATTATCATATGGTACAACAAAGATTAGATATAAACTAGATTTAAATTACCATAGGGTATAGTGCAAAGTTAAATATAAAAAAAAAACATTAGTTTATCATAACGTATAATAAAAAAAAGTTGACTATCATAAGCAAGCTAGCTTATAGCTAAGCCTAATCTAAATTTAAATATTATATATACGCAAAAGTGAATTACTTCACAGGGAAAAAGACAGCTATTACGATTAACAAACAATGCTAAAAAAAGGAAAACGAAATTGGACTTATGTAAAAAATTTAAATACGTGAAACAAAAATTGCCAATTATAATTTTAGCGCGAAAAGTTATAATTAAATATTTAACCAATAAAACAGAAATTATTAAATTAATATAATCCTAATTACAGAATCAGTACATGAAAATTACGAAAGCAAAATTAATAACACTAATTATCGATCTTATGTAAGACAATTTGCACATTGGGCCTTCATACAAAGGGAAATGTTATACTACCCAAAATGGCCGTCGTAAATCTTTCTTCGAGTTATTTGAGTTAGTAATTAAAAAGAGTTCCAGATTTCGATATTTTTCGGAACACAGAATATACAGATAACACTTATCTGATACCGAAGACTTGCAGATTTTTTAACCGGACATGTGGTCTCTGCTTCAAGCCTACGGGCTCGAACACGTGGTCAAGATGTCGGAAATTTAATCTACTAACGTCAGCGTGACCTCGCCGAGTGTTTGCACCCTAATTAGCTAAGGGTTTTCTTGACACCCAAGTGGAAACCTTGGGATTTTATTGCAGCTGTCGTTAATTTAATCGATCAAAAATGAATCTTTAATTTGCTAATTAGGACGATGTCACATCCCCTACTGCTTTCCGGAAAATTTGGCGCATGCTTGGCATGGTCCAGAAACCAGTACAAGAAAGATTGGTGTAACGGTAAACGCAAGCCATCAAACCATCTTAAGGATATTACACGATCAACAATTATATCCTTTCCATATTCAGAGAGTACAGGCTCTTCTTCCGCGTGGCTTTCCGCAACGCTTAGTCCTTTGTGATTGGTTCCGACAAAAAATTGCCAAAAATGCACAATTTCTAACCTACATTCTATTTACTGACGAGGCGAACTTCTCCAGAAATGGTATTAGGAATTTCCACAACAACCATTTATGGTCAGATGAAAATCCGCATGCCATAAGGGAGATGCACTTTCAAGAGCAATTTTCCTCAAATGTATGGGGGTAATTAATAATTATTTAATTGGTCCCTTTTTCCTTCCTATACGACTTAATGGTGCATCATATCGGCTATTTCTTGAAAACGAGTTGCCTGGCCTTTTAGAAGATATTCCACTTTTGATCCGAAATGAACTTTAGTTTATGCATGACGGCGCTCCAGCACACTTTAGTTTACAAGCTAGGCAATTTTTAAATAGGACATATCAGAATAGATGGATAGGTCGAGGAGTGGAAGTTCCGAATCAGCCGTGGCCTCCAAGGTCACCTGATTTGAACCCTCTAGACTTCTTTCTATGGGGACATTTAAAATCACTTGTTTATACTTCGCCAATTCAAGATCTAGATGACCTAAGAAATCGCATAATTGTTGGATGCGAAACAATTCGAAACACTCCCGGAATTCTTCAGCGTGTCAGTATGCAATTGAACAGGAGGATAGAAGCCTGCATATTAGCTGTTGGTGGTCATTTTCAACAGTACCTTTAGGGTTTATTGTAACCGTTTCTTATATTTTTGAAATAAAAATGTTTTTTTGGAAAAATTAAACAGCCTGTATCTCTACAACGGAAAACTTTAGGACAAATGTTTATAGGAACTATTTCTCTCGAGATAACCCAAGGAATCGCACCCTAAAATTTCTCGACAAACTTAAGGACCACCCTGTATAGAGAAATTAAATTAAGTTCGTAATCTATTAGAGCTCAAGTTATCCAAAATAAAATTATAGAAAGTGCAGTATAGCTAAAATCTAATCGAAATTCCTTACGCAACATTTTTTTCTGGTCCAAGTTATTTCATGTTTTTGTCCACTCAGGCGATGGAGTTAAGTTTTCGGATTAAGCGCAGACACCCACCAAAATTTCGATCTAGGGTCGTTTAATTCGACATCGTGTAAACAAGAGCGTTCGGTAGCGGAAAATTATATTTACTGTAAGAGAATAAGGTGATGTGGATGTGGAGACTTGAGATCGCACAAATTGAAAGCCTAAGTGGATAGAGATGAAGGGGATAACGACGATCATCTAGCCCGTAATTAAATTTACATAATCCTATAGAATGTGTATTACATTTAATTAGAAAAATGACACGGTATTCCCGTACAAGCTTAAAATCTTTAATAAATGAATATTTATGTTGCTTGGTGATCAACAAAAAATTATTTTGAAACATTTCAAGCACAGTGTAAAAGGAATCTATTTTGATTAATTAAAATTCTTCATTCTTACCTGTTTATCGATTGAAAATTATATATAAGAGAAATGTTATTTTTAATAGAAGGAATATTGGTTAATAGTACATTTAGTCATATCGTTATTTATATTTAGGACCTCGAACTAATTTGATAAAAATAGACATTACATTTCCATACAGAAGCTATGTTCTAGTTATGAATTAGTATCCGTTATTTAAACGTTTTATTAATAATAATAATTTAACTATTAAGATAAAATAAAACAAATTTTATGAATTTCACTTTCACCACATATCGGACAGACAGGCAGATCGTTTGAAGTACGCGTCAAAGAACATTTTTCTTCATTTAGAAATAATAAAAGTGACTCTTCATATGCGTCTCATATCAATTCAACGAACCACAATTTTAACAAAGAATTTAAAATATTACATATAGAAAATAAGGGCAAAAAACTTAATTTATTAGAGTCACTGGAAATCAATAAAATAAAGAAAACTGACAAGATCTTAAATGATCAATTAGAAACAAATAATTCACCCTTACTTAATCTATTTATTTGCTTTGCAGACAGTTACATATTGTATAGTATTTTTGTATTTTTCCATAGAATTCGTTATCCCTGTAATATAATGTAAACCTCTAGTTTTATTACTTAAGAACAGTAAATTTTTTTTTTTATAACCCGTAGCGAAAGTTTTGTATAGACATCCCGTAATAAAAAGCACCCATCCCTCTGACTATTTTTTAAAATAAAACATGTGTTTTTGCTTGTTACCGTTTACTTGTGTTTAATATAAAAAAAATATTTTGTAAATAAGTTAGTTATATGTCTGACGAAACCCAGGTTGGTGCGAAACGACTCGTTACAGTGATAATTAAAAAGTGAAATTCATAAAATTTGTTTTATTTTATCTTAATAGTTATAATGGAATTTCATCAAGTAAAGGCCGAAACAATCATATAAATAATAATTTAGCTCAACTAAGGTCGATCTTATGATGATTGAGACAATTCGGAGACTCTTTCCAAAATGGAAGACCAAGGTTGTCATGAGAAATGATAAGAGGGGAGTCTTTCAGGGTGACCCGCTTAGTTCCTTATTATTTTGTCTGACGCTGGCACCGCTTTCGATAGCCTTACGGAGTTGCGCAGGCTGCCCTGGTAACAGGGAAGTACAAGTTCACGCATGTATGTAGCTTGGCTGGGATAAGTGTGCAGTAAGTCATTTTAAGAGGGGCCATGTAGAGAGTGAAAAGTCTTCGATGAACGTATCTAGGTATACCCCAAAACCAAATGATTGACATTGCAGATGTAAAACAAAAATTAAGCAAAGCGTCTCTCAAAGGAGTAAATAAGATATGGCCATCACAACTCAATGCAGTGAATAAGTGTAGCGCAACGAACTATCTCGCGTTGCCATTAATATCTATTAATATCTTTGGATACATCCAATGGAATGTGGAAGAGCTACGCAATATCGACAGACAGACTCATAAAACCACGCGCGACAAAGAAGTTTGGATCCAAATTTTTCCGTACAACATATATATACCCACGTAGATCCAATGGAGGGCGAGGCCTGGTGGGCGTAGAGATGTATAATATATATAATATATATAATAGATTAGTAATAATGACTGCCTACAGAATCATGAACATCAAGGACTCCCTCCTTGAATTCGTCAGACGCCATGAACTGGGTGGCAGGTAGCAGAAAAGGCTAAACCATGGAGAGAAGACCTCGGTCGAAATGACATACTGCGGCGGTCGTAGCGCGACCTAAAGTGAAAGCTCATATCCAAAATGAATACAAAAGCCGATGCACTCTCAATGCTATCGCTCCACCCAAAAACAAAACTTTTCGGAGACTTGGACATTTGCTACCTGGGCTGTATTCCTAAACTGAAGGGTATATAATGGCATGTCAAGTTGGAGTATTCTCGACCCTTCTGTATAGGCAGAAGTTACTCGGACTTCAACGGCAAAACATCAATTGTAGAAGCTGGAAAACACACAAAGAAAGCACGATGCATTTGCTCACGACGTGGCCTAAATACGCGCTCAATTTATACTTGAGCAGACATAAGATGGCGCTGAAAGTGCTATATTTCCACCTCAGGCATGCGTATGGTACTGATGCCGGAGTGACCTTGCCCTATGTCGAGCAGAATATACCACCTGTTGTCTCCAATGACAAAATTAAAATCTTTAGTGATTTTGTCGTCTCCACAACCACAAAAATCAAGGCCAACCGACCCGATTTGGTGGTTATGGCATTGAAGACAAAATGCATACATGGTGGAAATGTCATACGAACTATCCTAGATAAAAAGCGGTAGAAAAGAGTTAAATATAGGGATCAGCTTCTGCAAATAAAAATTAGTTATCCGGAGGCTCATCCAGTGGACGCACCCGAGAAGTCACCCTGGGCCTTCGTATTTGCGAGCTGCGACGAGCCACTATGTTTCCACCAGACCACCACCACCAAGCGACATGGCGTGATAATAGGGATTCGTTACTATATTCAAGAATTTGTGAATTTTATTTATATATATATATATATATATACAGGGTGTTTGTTCATTCGTTGATATAATATATCGAGTAATTTTTGATAAATTTCCGCGGATTTTACATTATCTTTAACCAAAAAACGAATAATGATGCGTTGCGCAACAGACAGTGGTACACCCTTCTCGCTCATGGCTCTAACTACACTAACAAGCGAGGTTACGCGGTCCCGGCTGTTCTCGACGCCTCGTAACAGACCGGTCTAACATCCAGTGCAGCCACTTTTACGACACTAAATTTTGCGCGCTTTTATTCAAAAATTCCGGTTTAAATTTGAACCACCCTCGTATATTCAACTGTGGTTACAAATATCACCTAAAGATGGAGTAGCTTAAAACGTTATATCTGTTACATGTGTATAATTCAAATAGTAAATAAACGAAATATACTTAACCTATACAGCTTTTCCCTCGTACAAACTCTTCTTGTTTATTGCTTAAGTAATACAGTGTGATATGTCCGGCTAATAGAACAATGAGACTCTTACTTGTGCATTATAAATACTTTTACTGTGTGGGATCGGTACTCAATCAGAATACGTGCAAACGTGGTGAACAAGTTATTAACTAATTGTATATTTTGTATGTAAAATCTACTAAATAAAACGAGAGAGTAATGGACTAATGTAAATTGTTTTATAGAAGTATCAATTAATCAGGTAAGTGTTTGACATAAAAACAGTATAAATATAAATTTGTATCAAGACACGTGATCAAATGAATTCAATAAATTCTAGGTTACGTAATGATATTTTATGATAACAATCTAAATTTATTTATCTAACTTAAATATTTTCTAGCGGCGTCCCTGCCAATACTTCAGGTAGTTTAGGGTGGTGTCTCCGGTAAAATGAAAATTTCGTTTTATAACGAACTGGATGGTAACTGGATACGGAAAATACGTAGAAAGGTGCTTGGTAAGTTGGAGATATGTTTTATATACTTGTAGTTTGATTTTAATACTTTAATTAATGTTTTTTTTATCTAAATTTCAGAGCGGCACTTTCGAATACGTCGGCGTGTTTTTGGAATTTTTTACAACATGACGCTAACTATCGTTTGTTTTTAATGCTGGCTTCTCATAATCTCGTCAAAATTATTCGTAAAAGTGATAATTTACTAACTCTTATCATGTAGATATTTTACAAAAATTATATATTTTATTTTGTTATGCAAATAATTGTCACTTGTATATAAAAAGTTTCATTTTATGCTAGTTTTATATATACTATATATATACTATACTTTTATATATATATATATATATATATATATATATATATATAAACGTATAGTCGTACAATGTTCTTGGGAATAGCAGTCAAAGGGCGGGAATAAAAATAAACTCTTTTAAATTATAAATGAGTGTGCACCACTGATGGAACTCGTAGCACGTAGGTATAAGAATCAAATTCGTGCGTACAAATATTTTTTTAAGTCCATTTAATTAAACATTTCACTTTTTACTAAACTGTTATCGAAAACGAAGCGACGTTAATTCAAAATAATGTCTTTACGAATTGTATTGATTTGTTGAAGTTATTCTAAGAGCGAAGAAGCCACGTGTTCCTCAACTTTTTTGGGCATAAAGGACAAAGAACTTGATGCGAATACCTACATTAAGATTAAATTCATGGGGGTAGGGAATAGGAAACAATAGGCTATTGAAGTTTGGTTATGCTTATCTAGGCGACAAGGTCAATTGTGACAAATAGGACGACACAACACATTAAAAATATAAGGGACGAACACGCTTTGCAGTTGATTACACGAAGGCAAATCCGACAACGAGAATAACGACGACATTATAATAACAATCATCTTTCAGTGTATACGTGGACGTCTAGTAAAGTGTTTCGCGATCTATTGTGTGTCAGCTTTACACTACACCAGGTTCAAAACTGTTTCTCTTTTCTACTGAAGGTGACAACTAAGTTGTCAAAGTCGTATTTTTAGCCCCTGTGGTAGTAAACGGTTAAAAAGGGTATAATACCACATTAATATTCGCATCTTAATTACGTATTTCGACGACTCAGTTGTCATTTTCAGTCGAAAGGGATAACTGTTGAATATAGAACACAGTAAAGGTAACACACAAAGATCACGATATGCTTTACTAGATGTCAACGAATACTAAGTGTATACGTAAAGTGTTTCGTGATCTTTATGTGTTAGCTTTACTGTGCGCCATGTGCGACACTGCTACATATTCCCATCAAAAATGACAATTTAGTTTTTGAAATTCGTATTTAGGATACGCAAATAAGTGTGATAAAGGGCTTTTTAACCTTTTTAAAATAATGAACTATACTAGGCCTATACATGCTGTCCTTGAAAAGATGAAAGATGTAACTATATAGAATTTTTTAATTTTTTTTTAATTTAAACTATACATCCTTATACCGTTAGGTGTCGGATTTTATTACTACATTTCAAGTAACTATTGCATTTATTCTTTCCTTCCACAAGTTTCTGTTCTGTGCCAAGTTCCTTGTTTCACACCATTGTATACCACGTTCTGCGGCTGCCTGTCGTACTTGTTCTTCCCATTGTATTCTAGGTCTTCCTATTCTGTTCTTTCCCTGTACTCTGGCTTCATACACCTGTTTTGATGGTCTATTTTCGTGCATCCGGTGCAAGTGTCCTAACCAACCCAGCTGTCTTTCTTCAATAATTCTCTTAACCGATTTCAGGTTCCTTCTTTGTAGTATTACCTCATTTCTAATTCTGTCCTTCCTTGTAATTCCTTCAATTTTTCTCAGGAATCTCATTTCTGCTGCTGTTATTCTGCTTTTGTTTCTATCTGAAATCGTCCAAGACTCACAACTGTATACTAGTGAAGGTCTTACTACTTTTTTATATATCTCTGTTTTTATTTCCTTTGATACTTCCTTTTTTCCAAAAAATGTATCTTTAAGCATGTTAAAAATTATCCCTATCTTTCCTATTCTCTCTGCTATTGCTTTATCTATCCTTCCATTTTCTTCTATTACTGTGCCTAAATAGTTGAAACTTTTAACTTGTTCTAGTTGTCTTCCCCCTAAGCATATTTTGTGTATCTTTTCCTTTCCTGCCATTATCATCGTTTTTGTTTTGCTTATGTTAATTTTCATGTTTATTTTTCTGAATTCTGATTGGTATATATTTAGATTCTGTTGTAGATTCTTTTCTGAATCTGCTACTACAATCATGTCATCTGCGAACAATAATTCGCGTAGGGCAATTTGGTGCATTCTCCAGCTACCCACTATCAGTTTCTCACATCTCTGTTTACAATTTTTTATAACATCGTCCATTAATATCGTGAATAGAAGAGGGCTAAGAACACAACCCTGTTTTAATCCTATTTTTGTTTCAAATTCTGTTGATTCTTCGTTATGTGTTCTAACTTTATTTTTATTACCTTTATACAGGGCCTTTATTGTATCGATAATATATCCTTCTATCCCCCTGTTTTCTAGAGCTTTCCAGATGTCTTCTCTTTTAATTCTATCGAACGCCGTTTGTAGGTCGATAAAGCAGATATGTATTTCTTTTCCTTTTTTCAGAAACTTCTCTCCTAATTGTCTAACTATGAATATTAGATCTTGTGCACTTCTACCTCTTCTAAATCCATGCTGTTGTTCTTCTAGTGTTGGTTCTATTATATCCCTTAGTCTCTTTTCTAGTATCCTTGTTAGTACTTTTCCAGGTATACTAGTTAATGCAATTCCCCGATAATTTGCGCATTCTCTCATGTCTCCTTTCTTATAAAGTGGTAGTAATATTGCCATGTTCCAATCTTTCGGTATTTCCTGTTTTGTTAATATATCGTTCAGCAGATTACAAAATTCAGTTGTTGCTTTATCTCCCATATATTTTATCATAGAATATATATATATAGAATATAAATTTAAATTATTTTCGACGCGAACCCCAAAATTAAAACCCCTGAATATAAAATAATGTGCCGCCTATGGATGAGAATGTCTATAAAAAAACCTCGATGGAATTTACACGCAAACATAACGCTGAAATATTTCTAAAAATTCTAAAGGAAAAGATTGCTTAAAAGGTTGTAGATGTTATAAAACCTCAATAATAGAGCAGCTTTGTTTACGTAGGGTTCAATAACCTCACTACCATTACGTACGAATAAATCAGCTGTAAACTCTTTCTCTATGTTTAATGTTACAACTGTTGGTTGTTTCTGAAAATAGCCGATAGATAAATAGGTGAAACATGTGGAAAGCTGAGATGAAATGTTCGACATGTGCGTAATTGTCATGAACTCAATGAAAGGGTGCCTTATGTCTAATACGCTTTCTTTTTTTCTTGTTATTGTCTATCTGCTTTAAAATATCGTCTCCGATAGTATATATGATATAGACAAAAATTGTTTAAATATCTTTGTCATTTTTTTTCTCGCTTATGCGAGGGAATTTTGCGAAAATATTTTGGATTCTATATTCTACATAATTATTTCTTTCCATTTTTCAGACGTCTTTGTATTTCACGGACACCCGGTAGTTTCGATTTAGTGAATTGACGGTTTATGAAAAGGAAGACCTTTATATGTAGTGGGCTTGCTGGTTGGGATTTTCTTCTCGCTTAAAGTGAATATTGTCACCTACACATCTTAAGTTATTCTACGGGCGCGGATGTAGCAATATAATTAATTACCTGCCAATGTTCCCTGTAATTGACGTTAAGTTTTTAGGCTGTTGGGTTAGGGCATGAATTACAATTATTTTTATTATTATTATTATTATTATTATTATTATTATTATTATTATTATTATTATTATCACTATTTTTATTATTTATAATTTGCCTATCCATCCACAGATTCGAAAATCGCTTGGATTTTATTCACCACTCAAAATTTTACAATATGATTTACAAATGTGTTAGCAATTTATTTTTTACAACTGCAAATGCTGAAAGATATGGCTATTTCTTAGTTAACAAAATATAAACTGAATTGAAAAAACTGGGGATGAATACAACTTTTAAATAAAGTTAATTTGTTTATTATTGTTTAGTAAGATACCCTTCAGCTTTAATAACACAGGCCTGCATTTTTCAACACTTTGAAAGTTGATTTAAAAATTTTAACTGTTTTCTAGTAATTGGGTAGCGCTGATTTCAAATCTGCTTTTTTTTTTTGTATCACGTGAGGTTATTTTTCAAACCAGTAAAATCAAAAAAAAAACACGATTTATTTCATTTATAAGCTAGTTTTATATTATATTTAAAAAAATACAAAAATATACACATAGAAACTATTAGAAATAGTTATTTATTCTTTATGCATCATAAAAAAACGTTTTCGTTTTTCAAAAAAGCTTCGTTTGGTTGTTTTTCTGTCATATTCAGCTAAAGGGAGATATCTTCTCAATGTCCAACAGTAATCGGCCATCATTTTTGTGTCCCAGCGCCCTAGGTATCTTTTTTCCATCTCTTTAATATCCTGGTGAAATCTTTCTCCTTGCTCTTCGCTCACATCCCCAAGGTTTTCTGGGAAATAGTCCAAATGGGAATGTAAAAAGTGAATTTTTATGCTCATATTGCAACCAAGAATCCTGAATTTTTCCAGCATATTTTCAACGATCTCAACATAGTTTGTGTCTTTGTAATTCCCTAGAAATTTATGTACAACTTCGTTAAAAGCATGCCATGCGTGATTTTCCTTATCTTCCATCACATTTTCAAATTCTTGATGTTTCACTAAGCTCCTAATCTGCGGGCCTACAAAGATTCCCTCCTTTAATTTTGCCTCTGACAGAGTCGGAAATGTTTTACACAAATATTTAAAACAATTTCCTTCTTTGTTTAATGCCTTAACAAATTGTTTCATAAGTCCAAGTTTTATGTGAAGCTGTGGAAGTAACACTTTTTGAGGGGCAATAAGACTTTCGCGAATTACATTTTTGGTTCCAGGTATTAAAGTCACCCATTGTGGCCAGTCTCTTTTTATCCAATGCTGTTCTCGATTTCTGCTATCCCATCGCACAGGAAACATGGAAATTTAGTATATCCAGACTGCTGACCCAAGAGAAGGCCTAAAATTTTTAAATCTCCACACACTTCCCAGTTGTGATTTTCGTATTGTATTCTTAAAAGTAATTCCTGTAAATTTTCATAGTTTTCCTTTAAATAAACAGAATGGCCAACCGGAACAGAAGTAATAACATTGCCATTATGTAAAAGAACAGCTTTAAGACTCCTTTTTGAAGAGTCGATGAAAAGTCTCCAGTCAGAAGGTGTGTACTGAGGAGCTCCGAGGAAAGTAAGTAGATCAGCACTTGCTTGGCAGTACACGAGTGGTCCGTTTTGTGCAAAATATTTTACAAATCCAGCCTCACGATTTCTATACCAAGAGAAGGTAGTTTCTGGGGCAAGCAAATTTTTTTGTTTCAACCTAGGCCCCAGTACTTCAGAAAGATCTTTTGAAAGTCCCCAATCTCTTACTAAATCATTCAGTTCGGCTTGTGAAAATAGCTAAGGTTGGTTTTGACCTGAGGTCAAATGTAGCAATCTTCATGCTGATTTTGCGGTTTAATATTATTCGTATCCAGTGCAGGTGCGGAACTATCAGATTAGATATTCAAAAGATACACAAATAAGGTGAACAATTCAATAATCAAAAATTAATTGATGAAACTCCATAACGAAATGTAAATTAAATACACCGATTTAAAACTTTTAAACATTTAAATATGTGTATTTCATTTATATTTACTTTAATAATATTTAATATTTTAAATTTTCCAGAAGAAACAAATACAAAGTATTTTTTTTTAGGTTACAAAGAGGTATGATCCCGTCAGTGTTTAACTTTAAACGATAAGAAGTAAGTAAATCCCACTACTATATTGTTTCGCCAGACAATGGCTTCATCAGATGAATGTCTATACACCTGATGAAGCCATTGTATGGTGAAACAATTGGATTCACAATAAAAAAAAATACTTATTTCTTGTCGTTATAATGAAGTTTCAACAAGTATTTCGTTCGTCAATCAACGATTTTACTTCAAATGTTAAAAGTTGTATTGATTTTTTAAACATTCTAATATTCTTTTCAGTTTAATTTGTTTCGGAAATTCAGCACACATTTAAGTTATGTTCTGTCTACATTCATTTTTAAATTAATTCACACACATTGACACGTATACATACTTTCATTACGCATTTTTGTTTAAATTATTTAATTTTGTACCCTTATTGACTTCATTATATCTTTTTATACATTTACCAATTTAGCATCAATATTTTGTATTACTAACGCAACGCAAAGAAAAACTGGGCAACATAAATACCAACGCGAATTCAGCAATGATTTTATTTTTAAGTCGAAGTAGATTACTGTCGCTTGTAATTCTTTAGAATTTTCGAAAAGATTCCATTGAATCCTTGGTCGCTTTTGTGTATCTTCACCCCACGTCTTTCCACGAACAATTACATTTCGTTTTGTTTTTGTTTAGATCCTCCCTTCAACTCCATTGCGCCGCCTTTCTCCACGACGTCGAAAGAATAATTCTGTAATGAAACAAGATTTTAATTGTTTACTTTTTCAAGTTAATTTGGGGTGCTTTTCTCGTGCCATCTCGTTCTTTCTCACCGTCCTTTTTTTTGCCTCCTCTGCTCAACATCAATCCCGATTGTTGGTTGTTCTCCCTTGTCGGTTTTATTTCAGCTTAAACGAGTTCATTTTTAATAATAATTTGTTCGCGTTAATTTCTCCTGACGTGGATCGCTCTCGGGCACTTTAATGACTTGAATTTGCAAGGAAGAAAGCGAAAAGAGTTTAATTCGTGTATTCGAAAGAGAAACAATGAGGATAAATTTCGGGAGATTTTTCTGCTGTCAAAACACTAATGCACAAAATGCTTGAGGAGGAATGCTTTTTTAGGTATTTAAATTATTAATTGTGATCAGCGTAAATAAGTTATATCTGCCACTTCGTTAAATGAACGAAATCTCTTAAGTCTATAAGAATATTTGCTTCTCAATTTTACGGCTTTAAAAATATGCAAGGTGGAGCCATTATAAAATATCCACGATCGCAATATTTTTGCTAAAATTTAAAGCTAATCTTAAAATTTAGGAACCGAATTAACACGGTAGGTGTTTGCACTTAAGCAAGAAGTTTAGTCTCATTAACTAAAAAATAGCAAAAACGGTTTCTCAGAATTAAATATTTCATAAAGTTAGTTTACACGTTTGGAAATATAATAAAAAGGCGCCAATCGAAAGTACTCGTATTACTATAAAGAAATAAACCAAATTACATCATGCTAGCAGTACGAAAAAAAAGCTTTATATTAATCAAATGTAGAACCAAAGTACCTCCAAATTAGCTCTAAAGATATTGGCTTAAACTTTCTTTTAAATATGCGGATAACTATTTAAAATTGTACATGAAAATCGATAAAATTGCACATATAAATTACAAAAACTTCCTTATCATTACAAATAAGATATATAAATGACCAAAAAAATATGAAAACGCCTTTAAATTAAATAAATTCAAATATCAAAATATATAGTTACATACGCTATAATGAAACTGCATATTTAAATTGCGTAACGCTTTGATTTTTCCTTGATTATTTATTTAACTGTGTGTTTAACATATTGCTATGGATTTTTAATTAAAAATAATTTATATTTGAATAATTTAAAAATGTACAATTATGTTGGATTATAGTGTATATTCAAAATGTATTTAAATGTGCGAATATAAAAACTGGTTTTATTTGAGGTCAATGTGTTGTAGAGGCCTATCGAGGAGACGTAAATTGACCATGGGTGTATAAGGTTGCTTGTATTGTGAAATATATTTAAATATATTGAATTAATTCGGGTTTATTGTTAATGTGTGATTTATTATTGTTATTTTTGAGATTGATGTTTCTCGATGATTTAAGATATATTAAATTCCCGATATTTTTGATATTAAAAATTATAAGCACCTTTCTTCGTCTCGAATAAAAAAATAAAAAAGTAATATTAAGATATTATGACGTCAATAATATATAAAATTATAAATACATTTCTATTGTATTAAGATTGTAATTAAGAGATTTAATTTTTAGAAATATAAATAATAAAGATTATTATTAACATTTCTTTGTAATAATTAAAATTGAAAAGTTTGTTCAACGGGTATCAGGGTTTTTGTGCATGTCTGTTTGCGCATGCGTAATTTTGATCGTGTATCAGTATCTTATTATACAGTGTGGTTCCCTGGGGAGAAATTAAAAATAAACTTTATTATTTTATTTATTTATTTTATTTAGTTTGATCGGAGTCAATAAGAGGAAGCTTTTTCATTCACTTAGCTGTCAATTTTACAGTGAATATTTTTATCTCATGTATTTTTGTACTATACAGAATCTTTATACTTTATGAAGACAGATTTATTTTATTTTTGTATTAAATATTCAGTTTAAATTTTATCCTGCATTTGTTTTATTTGACATACCAATATTGCTGTTCAAACTCAATATATATAAAATACGTAAATAAATTGTGAACATTTCACTGGCGCTCAACTCACTTTGTAGAAATAACACGACTTTCCGAATTGGAACCCGAGAAGTTAGAAAATCCACCGGCTGAGAAATCTAGTTGGGAAAACTGGTTGTGGATGGTGGCGTGGTGAATTTTCAAACCACTATTCATAGCAGTATGTATGTTTTGTTCTTTCTGTAAGAGAAACTATATCAGCGAAGGTATTGTGTCTGCAGTCCTATTTTAATTTCACTACCTACGTTATATTTTGTGCATTACATCATCGACTAAAAGGGATCTGACGAAAGATCATCAACATTTTTATTTGTATTTGAATAACGTCATTTCGGGGTTAGAGCTTTGCTTTTGTTAAAGATATCTCATATCTTTCTGTCTATTTTAATGGCTTGTCATTATCTATAATGTAATCATTAATTAATTGAGGGTTTAACAATTTGTACCTATGGACTATAATATCCTATTATCATTGCACAATACCTGTTTGAATTACATTTGTTTTGTGAAGATTATGCCATTTTGTTTGTATCAAATGACATCTATATAATACATACGCACTTGTAATGTGTGTGTATTTTCTGGGATAATTAGTTTAAATTTATAGATTTTCTTTTAATTTTCCATCCTCGATATTGCATTTTAACGACCCAATTGTGCCTATGTTCAGACTATTCGCTGTGTATATAATTTTATTGGAAATATGAAGTGGGATGTAATTAATTATTTTTTCCATTAATTATACTTCTTATTGAGCCAGCTTTATTGTGTATAGCTACAATAGCTACAATAGCTACAAAAATATTGTATAACAATATTTTTGTGTGTGCCTTTCATCTTCTTCTACGTCAGCTCAATCTGACGGATGTTTTGAGAAACGACGCATCTTGGGTTATTTCATGTTTGATTGATATCGTTTTCTCTTTTCTTGCTCAGCTGTCAACGAAGCAACAGGTATGTGCTGGAAACGTGGGTTGATTGGTCACATTTTTGACTTGAATGAAAGTGCTTAATGTACTGCCGTTTACCCGAATTTTAAAGTCATAATTAATGATATTTGGGGTAGAATTTTGTTTTAGTGTACCTGATTACCCTTAACGCTTATAATAGCGGCTTTGTAACTCGCCGGCCAGGTGCTCTTCATTTTTTCTCTTTGAAGCAAGCACGCATCCCCTGTATCTCCTATTCATGGTAGGAGGTTAAATCTTCCACCAATTGTTTTTCCTGTAACGAATGTGAAGCTTCTAATGTGTTATATATTTACCATACTGATTTCCGTTTGGATGAAACCCATTTGAAGATCTAATTGGGAAGATAGATATGTCTACCAGAAGGATTTGTGGATAAACTTCTACGAGGAAGACATCTATTCTGGACGTTCGATTGTGGAGTCAGGTTTTCCGTCTTGTAATACGTTATCAATAGAGTGGACCAATCCGGAGCGAAAGCAGAGGCGTGACTAACGAATTGGTTCCCGCGTGCCCCATCGCACATACGATTACTTAGTATGTTGTTCACGGTCATCGTGTGTACACGTATAATAGCATGAGGAAAGTGTATTCTGTGTATTTAATAATGTTGAAGGAGCGTACAGTAAAAAAACCGCTATCATCAAAGTTAGTCAATAGGTTTATTGAGAACCATCCTAGTTTATCTTACAATAGGGTAAATGTAAAATGTTTAGTGTGCAATATATGTATAAACCATTTAACAAAATCAAATTTGCAACGCCACGTGCATAGCGCAAGACATAAAGATAGAGACACTGGTGCCGATACAAAATACGGAGTGTTCTTATTTGATTTGTGTACAATGATGGTTGTGTGTAATTTGCCGTTTACTTTGTTACGCAATGATTCGTTTATTTCATTTCTTGAAAAATATGGAAATGTAGAATTACCGAGCTGCACCCACTTACGACGTTATTTAAAATCTGTTCGTGTACATTTAGAAAATAAAATTAAGGCTGATCTGAAAAATAAAAAAGTGGTGTTGAGTGCGGATGAAACAACTGATAGCAAAAAAAGATCTGTACTTAATGTTATGGTGCGTAAAATTGAACCAAATCAATCGCCATCCTCAATTTGATTAGCTAGCAGACAAATAGAAGAATGTACTGCGCGGGTAATTTCAAAAGTGGTGTTAAGTACAGTGGAAAAATTTGAAATTTCCAGAGATCAAATCCTAATGTTTGTGACAGATGGTGCCGCAACCATGCTTTCTGTAGGTCAGTCTCTTAAGGAACAGTGTGGTAACTTTTTACATATTACATGTAAAATCCATGCCCTACATCTTGTAGCAGAACGGATCCGTAAATGTTACCCAAATGTAGATGCGCTAATATCGAGTACAAAGGCAGCATTTCTGAAATCTCCAAAACGTATTCGGAAATTTCACGAATTGCGTCCCCATAGCCCTGAGCCACCACAGCCGATTCTGACACGATGGGGAACATATCATAAATATTTTGAGGATGTAAAAAAAGTGGTTTTATTATTAAATCCGAAAGAAGGTGCCGCTATCGAAGAAAGTCGGAAAAAATTTCAAAATAGTGAGGTTAAAAGTGATTTACAAACTATTCACAACAATTCCTTCGGAATAGTGCAAGCATTAGAAAACCTACAAAATAAATTCTTCGCTATCGTTACAGGAATCAGTGCTAGTTGTGAAAGATACACACGCACAGCTATGTTCGATAGAAGACGCAAGAAATGAGTGTATTTTAAGTAAGTTTGAAAGTGTTTTAGATAAAGATTTAGATTTTGCCAGACTTAGACAAATTTGTGAAGGTTCGTCTACAGATGTGTTAGGTTGCTTCAAAGATTATTTTAATTATGCAAACATCACATCACTAGATGTGGAGCGATCGTTTTCTTTATACAAGCACATATTTTCCTCACGGCGGACGCGTTTTGGAGAAATAACTTTGGAGACGCACCTTATGTTAACAATATTTCATCGCGCTTCTCCAGATTTTCAAGTCACGGAAAATGCATAAGACGGTAAGTTTTTTTTTAATCATTTAATTACATACATTTTAGATTTTATTTTTTATACGTATCATCGAGAACGTTTCATAATCTAAAAAAACCGTCTTACATTTTTTTTGTATCTAACATAATAGCAGCACCGTTCGTGATAGTATATCTCTAGATATTAATAATGTTTCGCATGCGGGAGCCAATTCGTTAGTCACGCCTCTGCTTTCGCTCCGCATTGGTCCACTCTAGTTATCAACATTGCAAGGTAGAAGTAAAAACTTTCGTTTGGGAATTGGGAAGTATAGATACCCAACATAACTCCCATAAGTGAACTTTTTTTTAGTGCTATATCTATATATATATATATATATAAATATATATATATATATATATAATAATAAAATATCATATTATATTTTTTTGTTATATACCTTATGTTATTTAAATATCATATACTTTTGCTTATCATGCTGACTGTTCCGTGTTTTGATTCCTGTCTAGTTGTCCGAGCAGGTTTTCGTGGTTTTCCTTCTCGTTTTGGGCGAATGCCGACAACTTTGCATCTTAAGTCGCTCCACGGGCGCATACGTAATAATAACTCATGTCTTGCTTTTCCCTGCCTATCCCTGTTTTCTGTTTTTTGCTGATGTGGTCCTCTACTGGGTTGTAGCCTAGCATATGCGCTACAAAACTCTAGGGGGGTCTGCCCGTTGGGCATTCAGGTGCCATTCCGCCTTTCCAGCAAGAGTGAGGAACCATGCTACGCGGCGCTATCTCGTCGCCGCGCAATGCACACACCACTAGGACCGGTCCTGGGCGGCAACCTGGCTAGGCTGCCGTTAACAGCACACACACGTTCGACGTGTGTGCTATGCCCCCGCTTCGGCGGAAAACGTTAAGATGGCACAAGTGTGACCATCGTCGACCGAGGTAGCCACTAAGAGTGTTCCCTTGGTTAGCGATGAGCAATCCCGTACAGGGTGCGCTTCGCCTGTCTGCGCCTTGCCTCGTTGGGGCGGGGGTCAGGCCGTCGAAGTACTGCACGGAATTGTAAAGAAGTTGTCGGGAAAGGGTTGGCGGCCCTACGCAACGGCTGGTTATCCGACCTCTCTAACTTCATGCGACCGGTCACTAAACACACGCACGAACGCACCGACATACAAAACCCTACACTTACGCTCTCACACAAAACCACACACCCATAGAGAGACGCAAGCTGCCAGCAGCAACCAACACACAAGTTCATACCCAGAAGGAGACACAAATTGCTAGCAGCGAACAACACATATGTTCACACCTTGTTATCTATTTTTTGGAATACTAAGACATGATTTATTATTATTACTAGAATGTATCTTTGAATAATTTAAACCATAGCAACTTAATTACTTGACATTTATATCCTGTCATTCATATTTTGTATTCTCTTGATAAAGGCGTACACAGCCGAAACATGTAGAGTTTTTTAAATACATATATTTTGAAGTAATATACAGACCTGTAATCGCCTACTGATTAGGTTTACTATATATATATATATATATATATATAGATATAGCACTAAAAAAAAGTTCACTTATGGGAGTTATGTTGGGTATCTATACTTCCCAATTCCCAAACGAAAGTTTTTACTTCTACCTTGCAATGTTGATAACTAGAGTGGACCAATGCGGAGCGAAAGCAGAGGCGTGACTAACGAATTGGCTCCCGCATGCGAAACATTATTAATATCTAGAGATATACTATCACGAACGGTGCTGCTATTAATTACCGTAATTTAAATTCTATTGATAACCCCTGATTTTGCCTATACACAGGGTGATCGAATTTCACATAATTTGCTCAAGGTCATGTCCAATTATTTTTTCTTAATTGCAGTCGTTTCAAATTTTAAACGTTCATATATTTCATGTAATGGGTTATCCATTTCGTGGTTTAAAAACCGCTGGACTGTCATTTGACAGCTGTCAAATATTTATGTTAACCGAAACGTAAATTTTTTAGTTGAATATTTGCCATTTACGAAAACGCATCAAATTATAACATAAAAACCCGTTAAATTGTTAAAATCTACTACAAAAGTGGGGATTCAAACGTAGCCACGTTTCGCGCTATTAGAAGCGATTTTCATCGTAATATACGCTCTGCTGAAAATATCGCCGGAGTGAGCGAAAGTGTGGCCGAAGATTCGAATTTGTCGATTCCACGGCATTCTTAGCATCTTACGGCTCATGTCGAATTTTGCATCTGGATTACACCTACATTCGTATAAAGTTCAGTTCACGCAACAATTAAAGCCTGTTGATCATCAACGGCGCAGAAGGTACGTCAAATGGCTCCTTGAGCAATAGGCCATAAATGATGAATTTTCGAAGAAAATTCTCTCCGGCAATTAGGCACATTTCTCACTCGGTGGGTACGTAAATAAGCAAAATTGTTACATTTGGGGCTCTGAAAATCTTGAAATAATTGAAGAGACCGTTATCTCCAGAGAAAATGACCGTGTGGTACGCATTATGGTCTGGATGCTTTAATATATATTATATATCGTATTATATATATATATATATATATAATACGAGCGGCACAGGAAATCGACGCACTCTTGAAGTTACCATTGCAACGAGAAGATCCTCTAGAAAAAGGTGAAAGTGATGTCACCGAAACGTCAGGAAGATATAATACGAGCGGCACAGGAAATCGACACACTCTTGAAGTTACCATTGCAACGAGAAGATCCTCTAGAAAAAGGTGAAAGTGATGTCACCGAAACGTCAGGAAGAAAGTTGTCCTTCTCAGGACGAAATCATCCAAACGCGGCCAAATATCCCGAAGAACAACGCTTCAACAAACGACCGCGAAAACATTCGACGAAATATATATATATATATATATATATATATTTTTTGTCGTGACCTTGGTATGATATAGTAAACTTAATAAGTCGGCGATTAAAGGTCTGGTTTATTACTTCAAAGTATATATATTTAAAACAACCCTACATGTTTCGGCAATGATGCCTTTGTCAAGGATATAAAAAATATAAATTTTTATATTTTTTACATTTTTGACATATGGTCATTCATGGCCGGACATTTAGGAAATGTTTTCGTGGTCGGATACAAGAACCGTTGACACATTTGGTCCTTCGTAAACGGTATTTCGCCCCAACAATTTACATACGACTATACTGCATAGATTTCCTCTTTTATTACCCCTACACATATTTCTTTTCCCTGGATATTTACGCCATCCTACGATCAAAAGACTTTCTTCTTATTTTGTTTTGATCTAACTCATTTATTATTGCAAAACAAACTAAATAAAAAAAATGTTAAAACGATTCCGATCGATGTAATAGCTGCAACAAACATGTACAACTGAATTGAATACTAAAACGTAATCTATAAAGGCGGGTAATTGAATAATATGTCATTCTATGGAGTTAGTATCTATATTTAGTACACCCCAGGCGATGGTGCTTTGTAAGTATTTACATACACGCATTTATACATAAGTTAAATGAAAATACTCGTAAAACACCAGAAATATTTTACAACCGAAATCGGCAAACTAAAAATATTCTTCAGAATTTATCGCACATTTTGAAGGATATTCAATGAGACACATAGTAAAAAGGTTGGACGCTCACATCCAGTTGGAAGCAAGCTACCTAGTTTGTGACATAATTAACAAAACTTTATGTAAAATGCTAGCACAGAGGAGTTGCAGTTTGCTCAGCAAGAAAAGTAGACATATCTTGCAAATAATTATTTACAGACATACGCTCCTTTTCCAAACAGAATCTACGAAGTTATGAAAAACAATTGGAAAAATATGAATGTTTGATATATTTTCTGGTTAAGCATACCTAGGGTACGTAAATTTATGTCTTGAAATTGAAGTTATACCCATGTATCAGAATGAAACAAATTTCTCCATTTGCCTGTAAGTAAATGTTAAATAGCATAGTAGGACCCTCCCCTTTACATTTAGACGTAAGTAGGGATGTTTATTATATTTATGTATTGAATAGCTCTCTTAAACCCTCTTATCAATCGAATTAATAGTATGTGAATAAAGAGAGTAAAGAGTATATCGACTACTTTCGCACATAGCTTCTCAATGACAAAAAATTCATTTACGTACCCTGGTAATTTTTTTTCATTTCTGGTGCTATTCAAGTTGCCCACTTTTCTATTTTTGCCATTTTTTCTCATTAATTAAACATGTTTCCTCTTATCTTGTTGAAGAGATGGAGATAGATTATGATCTAGTTATAGTACAAGTACGTTGGATAATCCAGAGATGTATTAAAACTTAATATAAAATTAATATTTAAAAATAAAAACGTAAAATAGCAATTACCGCAGTATAGCTTTAAATCCTGGACACGCTTTCAATAATTAAGTTGTTACCACCAGCAGTAAAAACAGTATTACACTTGGAGTCCAAGGTCACACTTTACAAAATAAAGTATATTACCATTTCACCGCAAGATTGATATTAGTTTCTGAGAGTTTATTATACATCAGTGATGTGACAATTTTCTACTTTTGATGTTAACAACTCAGTTGTCGAAATGCCAGAATTCAAAGCTATATCGTGGTAAGGGTTATTTTAACTTTCATTTATTTTTTTATATATTTATTTATAATTTTTAATTTTAACTAAATTAATTTTTACAGAATAACCCACATTCTCCATTTAATTAGACAACATTTGTTAACGTACATGAACAAATAATAAAGGTTCATGTATTTGTTCTATTACACAGGCCTGTATTTTTCAACACTTTGAAAGTTGATTTAAAAATTTTATCTGTTTTCTAGTAATTGGGTAGCGCTGATTTCAAATCTGCTTTTATTTTTTTTGTATCACGTAAGGTTATTTTTCAAACCAGTAAAATAAAAAAATATAGAAAAAACACGATTTATTTCATTTATAAGCTAGTTTTATATTATATTAAAAAAATACAAAAATATACACATAGAAATAATAGTTTCTATGTGTATATAGTTATTTATTCTTTATGCTTCTTAAAAAAACGTTTTCGTTTTTCAGAAAAGCTTCGTTTTGTTGTTTCTCTGTCATATTCAGCTAAATGAAGATCTCTTCTAGGTAATCGGCCATCATTTTTGTGTCCCAGCGCCCTTGGTATCTTTTTTCCATCTCTTTAATATCCTGGTGAAATCTTTCTCCTTGCTCTTCACTCACGTCCCCAAGGTTTTCTGGGAAATAGTCCAAATGGGAATGTAAAAAGTGAATTTTTATTCTCATTTTGCAACCAAGAATCCTGAATTTTTCCAGCATATTTTCAACGATCTCAACATAGTTTGTGTCTTTATAATTCCCTCGAAATTTATGTACAACTTCGTTAAAAGCATGCCATGCATGTTTTTCCTTATCTTCCATCACATTTTCAAATTCTTGATCTTCCACCAAGCTCCTAATCTGCGGGCCTACAAAGATTCCCTCCTTTAATTTTGCCTCTGACAGAGTCGGAAATGTTTTACACAAATATTTAAAACAATTTCCTTCTTTGTTTAATGCCTTAACAGTTTGTTTCATAAGTCCAAGTTTTATGTGAAGCGGTGGAAGTAACACATTTTGAGGGTCAATAAGACTTTCGCGAATTACATTTTTGATTCCAGGTGTTAAAGTCACCCTTTGTGGCCAGTCTCTTTTTATCCAATGCTGTTCTCGATTTCTGCTATCCCACTCGCACAGGAAACATGGAAATTTAGTATATCCAGACTGCTGACCCAAGAGAAGGCCTAAAATTTTTAAATCTCCACACACTTCCCAGTTGTGATTTTCATATTGTATTCTTAAAAGTAATTCCTGTAAATTTTCATAGTTTTCCTTTAAATGAATAGAATGGCCGACCGGAACAGAAGCAAAAACATTGCCATTATGTAAAAGAACAGCTTTAAGGCTCCTTTTTGAAGAGTTGATGAAAAGTCTCCAGTCAGAAGGTGTGTACTCAGGAGCTCCGAGAAAAGTAAGTAGATCAGCAATTGCTTGGCAGTACACGAGTGGTCCGTTTTGTGCAAAATATTTTAGAAATCCAGCCTCACGATTTCTATACTAAGAGAAGGTAGATGCTAGAGAAAAGTAAGTAGATCAGCAATTGCTTGGCAGTACACGAGTGGTCCGTTTTGTGCAAAATATTTTAGAAATCCAGCCTCACGATTTCTATACTAAGAGAAGGTAGTTTCTAGGGCAAGCAAATTTTTTTGTTTCAACCTAGACCCCAGTACTTCAGAAAGATCTTTTGAAAGTCCCAAATCTCCTACTAAATCATTCAGTTCGGCTTGTGAAAATAGCTGAGGCTGGTTTTGACCTGAGGTTGATCGTTCAAAATCACTATCCATCTGTACGGAGCCGGAAGTTGAAGAGGTTTCAATATCTTCTTGTAGTACTTTGGGGGGTATAGGTATAGGTACATGATCACTGTGAGGACCTGGTCTGATAGCTGATTTAATATTGTTTGGGTCCAAAATATGTTTCAAAGTTTTCCTATTATGCCCCTTAATATCACAAAGACAAAAGTAGCAATCTCCATGATGATTTTGCGGTTCTCTCCAAACCATCGGTATTCCAAAAGGAAGGCTTTTTCGATTCCCTTTGGTCCAATGTCTTAAACCTTCTTCACATTCCTTACAAACAACGTGCGGTGCCCAATCTTTATCTTGATCTCCTAATTTGATTTTGAAATAAGCATAATATGCATTTTTCACAGATTCACCAATTGGTCTCTTAAACTTTTTCAAGACGAAATATCCACAAATATAACAGAAATCATCTGGTTTGTTTTTGCAACACCGGCTAGACATATTTTTAAGCAATGTTTATTTATCAAATACCATGCACAACACTAAAGACAAATTAATTTTACTTGTTTACTGATCGACACTTAGAGCTATAATGAAGTAAATGACATTAAAATATACATTTTGTTTGGAGTGATAAACTTGAAATCCTTCTTCGCAGTACTAATAAAGTGAAAGCATAATAAATAGGATTTAGCAGGTAAAAATTCCCGGAAATCTTGTCCAAAATTAATACATGTAATAAAAGATTTACATTAGGTAATGAGAGCCTATTTAACAAATTTCTTTAAAATCGCAACAGAAAATAATTTTTGAGTTAATACCTAGAATTTGAAGTAGTACATTCATTTTAAAATGTATTAAAACGCCTATTATAAGATTTTTTTATATTTATTTCTTTTTCTTTTGTGCAAAGCAAATCTGTGGGTGGTAGAGACCAACTGTATTTTAATTAGTTATTGCTATATAAAAACTGAGCTTAACAAACAAAAATCACATCACAAATTTTATACAGGCCTGTGTTATTATTATTCAAGGACCGTGTTGCTCTAGTAATAGGTCAATAGACTATGAATCTGTATGGACCAGGTTCAAAACCTGGCCTAGTCAATAGTATCGGTGGTGTTTTTTCGGTCCCAGCGCGACTCAGGCTCACAAAAAATGAACACCTGGAGGTAAAACTCTGGGGTAATAATAGCGGTCAGTGCGTAGCTCTAGCCACGTTACCAACCTAGTGTACTGAACGGCTTGAAATTGTAACAAGCCTACTATGTTACTATCCCAAAGGTATGGGATGCTAATACTATTATTATCATTCAAAAGAAATTACCTTAAGTTCCAACCCTTCCGAAATAAGTGAATGTAAGACAAAACCAGCAGGTACTGCTCACCTGAAAAAGAAAAAACATTATTTAAAGAGTTTGTCGATATGTTTGCAAAAATTTTATTGAACTTTTGGAAACTAAAGTTTTAGACAACTAACAATAACAGTTAGTAGTCTAAAGAATAATTTAGACTATGCTTCGGTGAAATACAACGCTATTGTTATTAATAAATGTTTAATTTTGAAACTGTCAAGAAGTTTCTTTAAAATTGATATAGCATGCAATGAATTTGCATCGCGTCTCAGTTTAACATCTCCAGGGATATAACAACAGAAATAGAAAGGTAAATTTACTTCCGAATACACGCGTAAAATACACGAGCCTATCAAGTTAAGAAATATGTATTTCTAACGTTGCATGTTGAATGCTTCTATTCCTATGCTGGATGTATAGTACCATAAATATTCGATTTGATGTATTAATCTCGCGAGATTAAAAACGAAAACAAGTAAAAGATACGACTCGTTCGTTATTTAATATGTATTATGTTAGAGGCTTAAAATATATCTTTTGAGTCCTCAAAATAAATAAACTCTGACAAAAGTGAATTACTTTGCGATTCGAAATGTATATGGAGCATTTGTATCTTTAACTGCGAAGAAAAAACGTTAAAGGCACTAATTCAGACAATCGTTTTTGGTATGAAAGACATTTTCAAAAGAGCTTGAACGAGTTCTTGTGTGACCTCGAAGCTAACTAAAATAATAATTATATGATATATATTGAAGGAACGAGATTTCTAAAAAGAAATACAGGAAGTTTTGATTAAGATAAACTCATGTTCAGAATTAACGCATGACTCAAAGTTTCTGATATGTTTTCTATAATTTTAGTACTTTCTAAAAATTTTTGATTCTATCTAAACATAATCTACTAGTTTTATCCCACTGCAAAGTAGTTTTAACTTTTCTGGTGAAAAAAAGCCGAAAGTTAATGTCAAGTTTTATTGGAACAAATTTTCTTGAGTTGTTGAAGTTATAGTTCAAGCATCATTTTAGTTTTAATTACGAGTTTGTTAATTTCTTGCGTCTATAGAATTTAAGTTAATAAAGTTTAAATTTAAAATCATACCGACCACATCATTTAACCAATGATGAATGTGTAAGAGCTTCACATTTGTTAGAAGAAGGACGTACAATGCGTTATGTGGCTAATTTACTAGGCGTTAATAATTCAACAGTGCGTCGAATGATTAGAAGATCTAGGGAAACTGAATCGCACTCGAGAAGATATGGTTAAGATAGAAAACGACTCACAAGTGCGAGAGATGATCGTTTATTACAACTGCAAGTTTTCAGAAACAGGCGAATAACAAGCACAGAACTCAGTAACCAGCTTGAAGTCAGTTTCTGCTTTAACTGTAAGGAGAAAGTTAAGGGAAGTAAGATTGAATAGTAGGAGGCCTGCAGTTAGACCGTTACTTATCACAGCATACAGTGTACAACGTCTAAGACTTGCCAGAAATCATGCAGATTGGATAGTTCACGATTGAAAGCGAGTATTGTTTTCGGGCGAGACTAGAGTAAGTTTTAAAATCACCTGATGGTCGCAAAAGAGTATAGCGAAGAAATGGAGAAAATCATAACTGCACAATCTCTCAATAGAAGCCCTCTGGGGAACAAGGATGGTCTGGGAAGCTATTTGCATAGGCGCGTGCACATAGTTAATTCCAAATCGCCAAAGGTCAATGAATGCTGAATACTACCTCGAGAATATTATTCAGAACCATGTAATGCCTTTTACACAATTTATAGTGAACAATTTCATTTTGATGCGGATAATGCGAGACCCCACGTCGCTAGATAAGTTTTGGATTACTTACGAGAGGTCAATAACTCCAGTCATGGACTGGTTACGACGAAGTTCGGATTTAAATCTAATAGAGCACGTATGAAATGCTCTAAAAAGATCAGTAAGCCGACATTTACCAGCTCGTGTCGATCTCCAGGAATTGAAACAAGCCATTGTTTTCGAGTGCGTTAATATTCAACCAGAAGTAATTCAAAATTTGATAGGGAACTTACCACAGCGCATAGAAGCAATTAACAGAGTTAGGAGAGGGGTCAGGCATTATTAACTTTTATTCTTTCGTTCCATTTTTTGTTTTTAGAATTTTTTAAGATTTCCAATAATATCATTTTGTTTCTGAATTTGTAATAGAAAGCAATTTATAATTTTTTTCATAAGTTTTCATTAAAAAATGTATAATTATCTCCAGTTCAATTGTTTTTGAAAATTTTTTTAAATAATTATAACGAATTATTTGAGAGGTGCCTTAATTTTGAACATGAGTTTATATATGAGATTTTACCGCTTGTCCCAATGGATATTCTTCAAATTTTGCTAAAGTCATTTTACACTTGCACTCGGAAGTGGATTACGGATAGGAAGTGTCGTTCTCTGAAGGATGTACTTTTATGAAATCCTACTAAAGCGACACACCGCACCATGAAAAGCTCTATGTCGTCGCGCAGGTGTGAAATTAGACTCCATGTCGTTAAAATTCTGCATGTCCCATTCCTACTTTCTCGAATTTAACATTTAGCTTGCATTAATTCAAGCTGAATATATTTGAAAATGTACAGTATGTATTTAAAGAGGACATCCGAACTGTAATTACAAAGCTTCCAATGTTAACGAAATATGCAGAATATATGTTTGTGTACTTTCAAAAGAAGGTTGGAAAAATTCTTTCGTAATATAAAAGGAATATTGACAGAATTCTCAAAAAAGATCCATCCAACGCACTTAGATCTATACAAGAATCGGACGAGAGGTATACTAATACCGTGAAAGAGACCAGAGTATCTTCTCGGCGTACACTTTTCCAGGTTCGGAGCGTATGGATGACTGTGATACCAATCAACTTGTCACCTCTTGGAGGGCGACTAGGAGTGATTGGGAAATATCAAACTAGATCTTCAAGCCCCATTTAATTACATGGGCGATAGGGTGGTTTGAACCATATAAATCCGCAGGACCAGACGGAATGTTTCCCAAGCGCCTTCAAGAGGGAATTGGGGAAATTATTTGTCCTCTATTGGAGATATTAAGGTCTAGCCATGCTATGCCCTCGGGCATGGAGGGAAACGAGAGTAGTGTTTATTCTAAAACCTGGAAAAGGAACATATACCTACCCTAAATCATTTAGCTCAATTAGTCTTAACTCTTTTATGTTGATGACTATGGAGAAAATAGTATATTTAAATATTAAAGAAGGGGCTTTGGACAGATCTCCTCTACATCCTGCAATGGGCGTACCAGATGGGAAAATCAGGTGAGGCTGCACTGCATAGCCTGGTGAGAGGGCTCGAAAAGAGCCTACACCACAAGGAAATTGCGCTTGCAGTTTTTTTAGACATAGAGGGTGCTTTCGATAACACCTCGACATCTTCCATTATTCTATCTTTAAGACATCGAAAAATAAAGAGCACCACATGCAATTGGCTTCATAATATGCTGCGTAGCAGAGTAGTTCATGCCCAAATACAGAGCAAAACGATCTCCATGAGGACAACAAAAGGTGTCCTCAAAAGGTATTGCCACCGCTACGATGAAGTCTAGTAGTGGATAATCTCATCAGGACATTAAATGACGAGGGAATAAGGACGCAGGGGTTCGCCGATGACATTGTCATTGTGTCCCAGGGGAAATTCCCAGGGACAGTGGCGAGCATCATGCGAAATGCTCTGCGAATTGTAGAAAGATGGTGCCTTGAGGAGGGATTAACTGTCAATCCTCCAAAAAACGAGTTGGTAGCCTTTACCAACATGAGAAAAGTAAATGATCTGGGCAGCCTAAGGCTGTTTGGACAAGGGTTAGAATTAACCAATGAAGTGAAGTATTTAGGCATAACACTTGATGCGAAACTGAACTGGAGTAGACACCTAGTCAAAGTGGCAGACAGGGCGACGCAGATCTTCTGGAGATGCAGAAGAGCTGTTGGCAAGACCTGGGGACTAAAACCAAATGTGGTACACTGGCTGTACACAGCAGTAGTAGACCATCTATTAGCTATGACGGAGGTAGGACGGTGCGGACATCATCGGTGGGGCCCTCATGACTCTCCAGCGACAGGCTCTGTTGGGAATAGCACGGGAGCTATGAACAGCACGGGAACCGCCTCCATTGAGGCCATCATAGGCCGATGACGTATGGTGTCCTAATAAGTTTGTAGGGGACCATACAGATGTCACAGGAACTATGCTGGAAGAGCCGATATTTCAAATGCCGACGGACAATATGGCCCCTGAGATTATGTCTACAGTTAAGCTGAACATATTTATACCGACCAGGGAAACATACCGACAGTTTTCCAGGCTGAATAGTTTCAGCCTGCGCCGAAGAAATTCGGGAAGCCGGCTGCGCAAACTAAAATATCAACATAATGACTGATAGTTAGGCAGCTATTAAAGCCATTATGAATCTAACAAGAGTTCATTTGAAAAGTCAATCTGGTAGCATGTGATTTACTGAGAACATTTTGAAGTATGTCGTAAATTAAAATTTACTACTTAACCTACGAAGTCGTATATTTTGACAGTTTCATACATACAAATAAATAACAAATAATAGGTATTTATTGAAAACTATAACAAATGTTGAAAATGTTGTCCTTCAAGATCAATGCACTTTAAAATCCTCCGTTCAAAATTTCTGATGATATTCTGCAACATTACTGGATTGTTATAATAACCTCAAATGTCATTTACGGAACAACAAACACATATTTGCGTCTTTTTCTATCAAAATTTCAAAGTAACCTAGATTGACTTTTCAAATGAACACATTATATCTACCAGATCTAAGCTGGCGAAATATTGTAAACAGGTAGTCAATAAACTGGCACAAGACAATACTGTGTCGCTGATATGGGTGCCAGGACATGAGGGAATTAAAGACAATGAGACGAACTGGCCAAAAGAGGTACTAATAGGAACTTCCAGTGACATTTACGCCTTCGATATAAGCAGCATAAAAGTTTCTCAAGTACTTGATTTGGTAGTACTTTTTTATTACAAATTGACGTTTGCTAATCATATACTCTATTTACACTAACATATTGCTAAAATGGAATATAACTTTGATTTTATCTTGAATGAATTGTCTTATATGAAATCTTAATATAATATATATAGGTTAGATGTAAATGTCAGGAAGATGTTTAAAAAAAAAACTATGACAAATTTGTCAAATTGGAAAGGCTAAAATATTAATGATATTGATATTTGAAAAACAACTAAATAAGTAGCTGGGTTCCTTGAAAGAAAAAGAAAAGAAATTATTATTGATTGTTGACGTTCAAGATATCAGCAAAAAAATCATTCTAAATAGATTCGCAGGTGAAACAGTGACATACAAATCCATTGACTCCATGATGAAGCAAAGTGAATTTTCCCAAGGAATTCTCTCGATGTTCCCGGATTACTGTCACACATTCAGAATTTGTTAATTGGAGTGGCAATTATATTACCCCGGAACATCACTCAGCCAAATTTATGCAACTGCACATCATTAGTAGTTAAAAAATTGATGAACAATCCAATTGAAACAACAATTGTGATTGGACCTCGTAGAGGTGAAGACGTGTCACTTCCACGAACACCATTCATTGCGATCGACATGACGTTCGATTTCAAACGACTTCAATTTCCAATTTCACTGACTTTATATAAATGAAGCGCAAGAGAATTTTTGCAAGTGTGTTGTTTGAATTTAGAAGACGATTGCTTGTCTCATGGGCAATTATGCATCGCATGCTCCAGAGTTGGTAAACGGTCTGATCTTTATGTTTTTGCAGAAAACAGACAAACAAAAAATGTAGCCAATCCACTAGCTTTACAATAAAAAAAAAATATATTTTTAAACGTGTTAAATGTGTTCTCTCGGTGAATCTATGTTCATTAAAATACATTTATTTACTTCTCTCCCCTTTCACTTCATATCGGACTGAGACAAAACGAAGCGTGGCCGGGTTTAGCTAGTTTTTTTTATAAATTAAATCCACGCGCCGTTGTTTTACATTAGCAAACATTTCAATTACTTTTTCATTTAAATTAATGTCACTTTTAATAAAACAGTTTTCAATGGACAGCATACGTAGGGCCGATAAACATGGAAAACAAAAAAGGGCATTTTTTATATCACATGCGCTTACTATTTTAGTATATCAATTATTATTAAATTGAGTATTATAGAAAAATTCTTTCTTTGGAGACTGTGGTTGTAAAAACTTAAAAAAAGGTATAAAACTCCTTACCACAATTATTAATCGCATCCTAAATACGTATTTCGACAACTAAGTTGTCATCATCAGTAGGTAAAACCACTAATCAAGGTGTCGCACATGGGGCACAGTAAAGCTAGTACAACTGCCTACGCAACAACTTTACACGGCGTCCACGTATACACTAACTCAAACATGCAAATATATTGAACGAAAGGATCGACAAAATATTACCTCTCTTAAGGAAAACGGCACCCACATGTGTTTTTTCTCCAATTTGAAACGTCTACGATCTTTTTATTTACGGTTCTAAGAATGAAAAGAGGTGAAGGGGATCGGTCCTTTATCCTGTTCATAGAATTTTGTTTGTTTTTAGCGATATGAATACTTTCGTAGGCGTCAAGATCGCGGGGGTTATTAATGGCCTTGGCAAGTTTCAACCCTTTAATCGACACATTGTGCAGTGTACTTAAAGCATGGTTGGCAACGTTAGATTTATCCGGTCTATTGTATTTAATATGTGATATATGTTCTTTGAACCGGGTTATTATTGGTCGTTTTGTTTGGCCTATATATTTCAAATTACAATCATCGCAATTAATTTCGTATATACCTGATTTCCAATTAAAATTAACTTTATCTTTGGCATTCCCTAGGAGACTTTTGATAGTATTTTCGGACCGAAAGGCAACTTTGAGACCTCGTTCTTTCACAACTTTATTAATGCACACAAACGCGATATATAAAAGTCATATAGTCACGTGCTTAAGTAGCTAATGACAATGAAAATATTTATGACTAGGGACCGGACACGAGGGGCTCATGACTTATCGCCCACGAGCGTATTGAAATTTTGTATTTTTAAAGAGATTTTTTAAAACAAACCGGTGGTGATATATAAAATACGAAATACATTTTTTATTTGTTCATTTTATAGTTTACGTTGAGCAAAGGAGTATTAATATTAACTAGCAATACTTTCTCAATATTCTCTTCTGTAAAATTTGTTCTCTTTGAATGAAGTACATCCTTGAAGATAGAGAACGTCGTTTCTACATCGTAACTGGTTATAGGTGCTCACTGGAAATATTATTTTATTTCAGCGTATCTAGCAGATAAATTTTGAGGCATTTTTCCCATACACAATGGCCGCAATGTTATTAAATCTGGATTTCTATTAAAAACTGCGTCTAATTTTTGCCGAAGGCTACATCCGAAGTCACTTGGAATATTTTTCAAATTATTAATAGCCACATCTAATGTGGTTAATCCATCATATAATTTGAGATTTTGATTTTCAAAATAAGTGATTAGTTTTGGCAAATTTACAGTGTTCCTGCAGAAAGTATAAATTTTGTAAACTATCGAAATTCTCTGCATAAAAACTAGTAGCTTCCAACCATGATCCCCATCTCGTTATTACTGGAGAGTGACAAAGGCAGTGACAAAGATTGGAAGTTTTTCCCTGTAAGAGCTACTCAATGAAAACTTTTTAAAAAACGGATACAAGTCTATCAACTTCCGGAAAGGTGCATATGCTACACAAGTAATATGCAGCATATTTGGATATGTTTCCTATCATAGTCTGCCTATTTTTAACATATATGCAGCACTGTCACTGACAAATAAAAGTATTTTTTCTTTGTGCCTGTCGTCCGAATGAAGCATTTGGTGCATATTCTCCTAAATAGTTTTAGCTACTGTTTCCGCATCAACTTTATTTATAACTTTTGTTGGTATTACATATGCGTTATATGGAATAGTTGGATGTAGTACACCAGCTACAACATTTACCACACAGCGTCCTAATATATCGACAGTTTCGTCAGCATTTATCTATAAGAACTGATTTGAAGGATGGCTTCTAATACGTTCTATTGCTTTCTTGTAGCATTTAGGAACATAATATGCCATACCATATATTATAGACCAGTATACTTTTGGAGAAATGGTTTGAAGGTGGGATTGTTTATTTAATGGAATATTTTCCATCAATAAAGTTTCACAGAGTACTTCGTTAAAATTGTCAGATTCCATAGGGTCTCCTTTCTGTGTATGTGTGCGATTTGGAATTTTTTAACGATATTTTACAGACTTTGCAATAAATTTCGGAATCACTGGCAATTGACATTCAATCAGTATGATTCTTAATCCAACTCGCCATTGTTTCACGATGCTATTCTCGACGTTGTTCCACATCATATCTGAAAAAGTATCTTAAACAATGTTCTAAATCTAAATTAATGCATATTAACAATGTATGTGTAAGTTATTGAAACTACGACTCCTTACGTCAAAATAATTGGGAGAAGGAGATTCGATGAAACGATATTAAAGGATCTATTACAAAAATTAAGTAGTATGGTAATTAACAGTTAAAACAATGAAAAATAGAACCGACCGTACTTTATTTATCTTACGAAACATTAACTAATAGATAAAGTAAATTATAGAAACTCCTCACGCTTCTATCTACATCCTTGAATTTAAGTATAATATTGTAGTAATTGCCTCACAATTCATCGACAAAAAATAAACGTGCGGTTAACCGAATGAATAGTGCTATTCAATAACAGGGTGTTCTACTTAGCGATGTTATAGACTATTTATATGGTCCATCGTCATTTCGGCCTGATGCGTCCGGTCTCTATTTATAACTGTGCGCTGTGCACACATTTGATATGCAATCTTGCATATACAGTCGTGCGTTTGTCAGAATACGCATTATAATTTCTAATATTAATTTCTAAAATATTTTAAGAAGCAGTCAACATAATCGCCTTAAGAGGCGATTTCTTTAAGCTTTACTTACTTTACTAGCCTAACTGATGACGCCTGATAGTAAATGGCAGAAACACGCGTCTTAGGCAGAAGTAAATGCTGGAAAATACCAGGTATATGTCCATTTGTACAGTTACAGACGTGTATATTGCATGTCTGTTTAATTTGCAAACAAATGTGTAATACGTGCTTTAACGTAATGATATACTTAAACTTTTTTGAATAATTTTATTGCTTTACAAAATTTAATTAATGTGTTCTACGGCTCTGCAGCTCTTACAAAAACCGCCAATGTTTGTGAATAAAAGTAAATTAAAGAAAAAAGCTAACATGCCCTCAAACGTTATTAAAAAAACTAGTATACTTCAAAACAAAGCTAGTACAGATAACAGTTTCCAAAGTTTCCTAATGTTTTATTATTTTTATAATTGAGAAATATGAGAGTATATTGCTAAGTTGATATTTTATATGTATGGTCTTTATAGATACAAAAAAATAGGGGATAAATACTTTATTCCACAATTTTTATCGAAAAATTAAAGCACTCCAATACTTCAGAAAAAGTATGTAAGGACAGAATGGTTCCATGGCTAAATAAAGATTGTTCAGTTAAGTGTTAGAGTGGTGCATTAAATAAAATGCACGCTTTCGTATGCTTATACTTAATATGTTTTATTACCTACTATGCATCTTTTCACTCTTTTCCATTTTCATTGCGAAATAATTAACTCATTTATTTATGATACAAAGCTAAGTTAAATATATAGGTAGAAAATTCAATTAAGCAGTACTACCGGAATTTATATTATTTTGGAAGTGAAATTGAAACTTTACGTAATAAATAATCTTTCTTTTGAAGCCTGCCCAAAGCCTGTACGTAAAATTTGTTAATTATCCCGTTATACGCTTATGCACGGGGCCAAGTGAAGTCCTTGGATTACATCAGCGCCATGTATATAGCGTATAACATTTACGTTATCAAGCATAACATGCACACATATAGGTGTATAATCGAAGACACAAAATCTACTCACATGGTAACCCCTTATATTTACTCACGGCTTACACCCCCAGTATTTGAGTGTTACAGAGGAAGATTAAATTGAAACGTGAAATTGATATATACGTTAAAGGAGAGGATGCGCTTCACCGAGTATCTTTGCTTAATACTAAAGTGAAGTGTCAGTTAATGTAATTATATGGTGGTGCAGAGAAATCCGATTGTTGTATTAGAGATTGCGCTTGTGAAACCAGACGCGGTGCTTTACGCCAGTTAACTGTTGAAGGTTGTTTGCTAGTTGGTGTTTTGATATTCTACCAATTTTAAATTAAATTTATTTATAAATACTCGCTGCATTATTTATCTAAAATTACTATAACTTAATTTGTAGATGAAGGTCAAATATGAGGTTTATAAAATATATCCGAGAACTCTACCACTTAAAAACGACCTAAAACATTGAATTTACAGGATTATTCTTAATAAGTGTAATTAATTTAGTTATTATACTAATACTAATAAAATATATGCCAATTGCGTTATTTTTAATTTAAAAAAAAATATGAAAGAAATTAATTTAAACAGATAAATTTTGAGTATCGCTGTACGTCTTAACTCGCCCAATATGTGCCATGCGTATATTACGTGTAGCTTGCACATATGCGGACGTATTCGTTTGGATGCGGTTTATTTACTATGAGTGAATTTATACATAAGTAAGTCATGAATATGCGATATCTACGATTTAGTAAAGTTCATAATTCTTCATATAACAGCTTAGTATTTCTTGCGATCCCAAAACGGTTTCATAATAATTTAAAATTAAAAATGACGTAGCGCAGTTTTTGAATACATTTTTTAAAATTAAATATTAATTAACATGTTTAATCTCAAATTAAATTCTCTGACACTTATTTAGAATAACGCAGTATACCTCTACGTCCACCTCAGAGCTATATATTAAAGTCAAATTTAAAAAATATCCTTGTCAATCACGAACTATGTTAAGTGGAAGACGAGCTAGACCTCTTAAATATAAATATGTATATCTACAAAAGAAAGGTATAAGTACATGTACAGGGTTACCGCTGAAAACCGCCCCAGCTATGCGAATTTGATGAAGACGTATGAAATACGTAACTGAAAATCAAAAATGAAATTTATTTGAAATTCATCAAAAATTTCCAAGTTTTTAGTGCCAAAATGTAGTTTAAGTATGTCCATATTATTTTCCGACATACAGCTGTAAAATTCAAGTTCATTCACCTGCAAGAAAGATCGATAAAATTTCCGGCACTAATTTTAACAATAAAGTTCTATTCATAGATAGTGAATGTTGTTGTTTTCTACCAAACCATACTCGGCCGCACATATGCGATGTTTTATTTTGTGGATATCAATAATAAACCTTTACGTCGTAATATGTCCACAAACCTATGCCGCATTAATTATAATATTAGTAAAACCAAATAGTTTGAACGTGAGACTTCCTTTAAAAGTAAAATGATTATGTTTATATTAAAACAGAAAGCTTTATGGAGTGTAAGGGATTATGTGTATATTTATGTATGCGAATGTGACGTGGTATTATGATATAAGAGACGCTATGTACATGCACGTCGATACATGTTACATGATACGTCAGATGTTTTATATCGACGAACGAGAGAACAATATATGCTGAGGTTGTGAGACATGCACACGTATACATATTGTAATGACTCATTCGATGACGCGAGGCGCGTCATCGCTCTGGACGTTTTCTAGACAGATTTGGAACATATGAACGAGATATATAAGCCGCGTCGAAGAAGGGATATATATACATTCGATACCCCAGTCTCGCGAACTAAACATAAATATAGTTACATAAATATAAAATACATAAATGTACTTATTGTTGTTAATAGTTAGTTTTATATTGTTATACGTTTTAATATTAATATAGGGTGTGTGTTTAAAGTTATTGTTAGTTTTATTTAAGAACCCGAAAAGACAAACTTTACAGTGGTATTCAGGTGTGGACTAATTAATAAATAATAAACTAAGTAGACAATTAAGTGTTAATTAAGTATTCGATTAAATAAATATACAGTGCGGAAAGACGTTATATTAAATATCGTGATGGCCAACAGAATGAAACTGTCAGAATTAAAAGTTTCCGATTTAAAACGAGAATTAGAAGAGAGGGATGAGGATACAACTGGAAAAAAGTCGATCCTCCAGCAACGGCTTCGCAATGTGTTGATCCAAGAAGGCGAGGATCCAGAGAATTATGTTTTTCAAGTTCCAGGCGGAGATGCTGACGTGAATTCGCTGTTGATGAAAATGGAACAGCGTCTAATAGATTCACAAACTAAAATGGAACAGAACAATTTGGATAGTGCGAAAAATATGGAACAACGATTAATAGATAATTCGAAAAATTTGGAACAGCGTCTGATAGATTCACAAACTCAAATGCAACAAATGGAGCAGAAGAACCTGGAAACTTCTGGAAACTTAGCGAAAACTCTAGAACAAATGGAACAGAAGAATCTGGATAGCGCGAAAAATATGGAACAACGATTAATAGAGAATGCGCAAATACAAATGCAAGAAATGGAAAAGAAATTACTAGAAAATTCTAGAAACTTCGAAAAAAGTCTGGAACAAGTGGAGAAAGTTCTAGAACAGCGATTAGCGGAAAAATCAGAAGCGTTAAAAGAAGAGGTTTTCATAGCTGTAGAAGAGAAAATTGGAGAACATTCTAGACTTTTAGAGGCAATAATGTTTGAGATGAAATTACCCGCTGCCATGAGTCATTCTGATCCCAGGCAGGTCAACAAAGAAGTCATACCGCGGCCCATCGAAATAAAAGAAGAACTTGTGTCTATTTCAAGGACCAGAATCAAGCCACCAACCTTTGATGGAAAGACGTCATGGGCAACTTACCTGACGCAATTCGAAGCGGCCGCAGAAGCAAACGCATGGTCTTCTGCCGAGAAGGCGACTGCTTTAGTCATAGCATTGAGGGGTGATGCTAGTGATATTTTGCAGACATTGCCTCCTGAGGAACGTAAAGATTATTCTCAACTCATTAAACGCTTGGAGATGAGATATGGCCATGCGCATTTGGAGCAAGTATACCATACCCAACTGAAGAATCGATCACAGAAGAAAGGCGAGAATCTTCAGGAATTTGAGGCAGATATTGCTCGTCTAGTTCGACTTGCATATCCGATGGCGCCAGATAATTTCATGGAACACCTAGCTGTCCAGACGTTCATAGATGGTCTCCGGGATATTGATACGCAGCAAGCATTAAGGTTGGCAAGACCGAAAACCTTGATCGATGCTTTGGCGCACGCGCTTGAGTTTGAGACTGCTAAACAAGCCTCTCGGAACAATGCTCGTGGCTGTTCTGTCGACGAACAGGAAAATGAGGAGTTCATGGAGCAGGTGGTTAGTCAAGTCCTAAATCAGATCAAATCAAATAAAAGTGCGCGGCCATGCGGGAATTGTAGAAGAAACGGTCATATCCAGAATAAATGTGATAAAAGGACCAAGAAAGAATCCGCTGAGAATCCGAAAGTCCCAAGGACTGCCCAAATCGCATCCTTGCAAAATCAAACCAATGGCCTGTATGTGGATGCTATTATGGAAAGAAGAACCTATGCTTGCTTGCTAGATACTGGATCGACGAAAACCATTGTACGACCCGATTTAATATCCAGGAATAAAGAATTACTTTCTAGCAAATGGAAACTAAGGACAGCTACTGGAGAAGCAGCTTCTGTGGAAGGTGAAGTAGATGTCAATTTTGTCATAGGACCAACATCAATCCGACATCGTGTTCTCGTAGCCGACATAGAAGAACAGATAATCTTGGGATTAGACATCATGAACACCTACGGCTTCCAGTTAAACATGAAAGAAGGCACTTTAAAAATAAATAATGAGGAATTGTTTCTTCATGGGAAAAATTGTGGGAGTGTACAAGTAATTACAGCAGAGAATGTTGTTCTGGATGCAAGAAGTGAGACATTTTTGACGGCGTGTACGGAAGGTGATTATTTGGACGGAAATGTTGCAATGTTGGAACCAAAGGCTGATGATGACGAGGTGGGTCGAGGAATAGTAGTTGCCAAAATGCTGGTTAAGACTCAGAAGACTGTACCGATAAGGGTAATGAATGTGAACCATTACCCTGTTTCATTGAAGAAGGGTACTATTTTGGGGTGGTGTTCACCAGTGTCGGCCGTCGTTCATCATATAGAGGCGAAGAAGAATGGATTCGTGCAGGTTTCTGAGAAATTGTCCAAGATAATCGACTCCGCCTGTCAAGGATTGAGCAAGAAGGAACAAAGTCAAGTTAAGGACCTAATCAAACATTATGAAGACGTCTTTGAAACTGAAACTGGTACGAAAGGCAGAACAAATATTGTAATGCACAAAATAAATACCGGCGATGCAAGTCCAATTCGACAAGGACCAAGAAGGTTACCACTGGCAAAACGTGAGGAAGCCAAGCAAATTATACAAGATATGGAAGGCCAAGGAGTAATTGAACCATCGAATAGTCCATGGGCTTCACCAGTAGTCCTTGTCAGGAAGAAGGATGGATCTACCAGATTCTGTGTGGACTATCGTCGTTTGAATAGTGTGACCAAAAAGGACAGCTATCCTCTCCCAAGAATAGACGATACGCTAGACACCTTGGCAGGAGCAAAATGGTTCTCCACTCTCGACTTAAAGAGCGGTTATTGGCAAGTGGGAATGGATCCCAATGACAAAGAGAAGACTGCCTTCAGTTTAGGTACAGGACTCTGGCAATTTACAGTCATGCCATTTGGACTGTGTAACGCCCCAGCTACTTTTGAGCGACTCATGGACACTGTACTGAGGGGATTGTCTTGGAATACCTGCCTGGTATATCTCGATGATGTGATTGTGGTAGGGAAGACCTTTGAAGATCACATGAAAAATTTGGAAGTAGTATTCCAGAGGTTGCGAGATGCCAACCTGAGATTAAGTCCAAAGAAGTGTCACCTTTTCCGCAAGGAGGTAAATTACCTTGGACATGTGGTTTCCGGAAAAGGAATTGCTGTGGATCCAGAAAAAGTAAAAGCTGTGGAAAAATGGCCTGTACCCAAAGACAAACATCAGCTAAGAAGTTTTTTGGGATTATGCACATATTATCGACGCTACGTTCCTGGATTCTCCAACATTGCAAAACCACTTACTCGCCTAACAGAAAATCGAGCATTCATTTGGAACAACGAATGCCAAGCGGCCTTTGAGTTGTTAAAAGGTACGTTGATCAGTGCACCCGTTTTGAACTATCCGCTGCCATCTGGGAGGTTTGTTTTGGATACGGATGCCAGTAACGTCGGGATTGGTGGCGTGCTCTCTCAAATCCAAGATGGACAAGAAAAGGTCATTGGATACTTCAGCAAGACCCTGTCCAAACCAGAGAGGAACTACTGCGTAACCAGGAGAGAACTATTGGCAGTAGTTAAGACCATTGAGCACTTTTACAAGTACCTGTATGGGCAGAAGTTCCTGATCCGCACTGATCATGCCGCCTTAAAGTGGCTCTTGCAATTTAAGAATCCAGAGGGTCAAGTAGCTAGATGGATTGAGGCTACAGGAGTACGACTTTGTCATTGAACACAGAGCAGGCCTCAAACATCAAAATGCCGATGCCCTTTCCAGAAGGCCCTGTCCAGAAGACTGTCGACATTGCAAAAGAATCGAAGACAAATCGGCCAACGCTCTTCGAACCACCGTTGTTGATGACCAATGGCAACCTGACAATTTGCGCGCGGATCAAGAAGCTGATCCGGATCTTGCAGTCCTCAGGGCTTGGAAAAGAAATGGGCAAAGACCGACCTGGCAAGAAATTGCTCCCCATTCACGAGAATTGAAGTCATACTGGGCACAATGGGATTCCTTAACCATAGAAGACGATCTCCTGAGACGTGAGGTCGAAAATCACGATGGAAGCGAGCGGAAGATGCAAATGGTGGTTCCCAAGAAAAGAATACCAGAGGTATTGCGAGAACTCCATAATGGTGCTTCTGGGGGACATTTTGGAGTCCATAAAACACTGGAGAAGGTGCGCCAGAGATTTTACTGGGTGAATTGTTCACGAGATGTGAAGGAATGGTGCCGAAAGTGTGCTAATTGCGCCGGAAGCAATGGTCCCCAGAGGCGTCGACGTGCACCCATGCGCCAATACAATGTAGGAAGTCCATTTGAAAGGATCGCCATAGATGCCGCTGGCCCTTTTCCAGAAAGCGACAAAGGAAATAAATACATAATAGTGGTCATGGATTACTTTACCAAATGGGTTGAAGCATATGCTCTACCAAATCAAGAAGCTGGAACTGTAGCAGACGTGATTGTGAAGGAGTTCGTCAGCCGTTTTGGTGTACCCTTGGAACTTCATTCCGATCAAGGGCGAAATTTTGAGTCCAATCTATTCGAAAAGATGTGTGGACTTTTGGGCATACGGAAGACGAGAACAACTCCCTTGCATCCACAATCAGATGGGATGGTAGAGCGAATGAACAAGACCATGATCAGACACTTATCCAAAGTGGTCTCCGAACACCAGAGAGATTGGGACGAACATTTACCATTATTTCTAATGGCGTATCGGGCCTCCGTTCAAGAGACAACAGGCCAATCACCAGCAAACGTGCTATTCGGGAGGGAACTCCGATTGCCCTGTGATTTAAAGTTTGGGAGCAAGCCTGGTGATGATCTTGCCGGAGAAGATTATGTCAGCACGCTCCGACGACGACTAGATAATATCCATGAACAAGTCAGACATAATATCCAAGATGCTAGTGACAGAATGAAAGAGAGCTATGACATCAACGCCGAGAAGAGTGGTTACCATGAAGGCGATCGAGTTTGGTTGTATAATCCACAACGTCGACGGGGCCTATCTCCAAAACTTCAAAAGAATTGGGAGGGGCCATACGAGGTGTTGAAGCGGATCAACGACGTAATATACCGCATCAGGCGAACACCTCACACTAAGCCAAGAGTCGTACATTTTAATCGATTAGCCCCATACTCTGGAGACAATAATGACGAAACCGCTGACTTGCGCCGATTGGATAGCCAATACCATGAACTAACCTTCGAAGACTTTATGCAAGAATATTCTGGTTCGAGAAAAGCTCGATTTGGAGTAACCATCGAGAAACAGCAAGATTTGTTTACGGTGCCGCCAGACTACGCGCTTGCTCATTGCGTAGCCCGAGATCTGCGAATGGCCAAAGGGATTGCCAGGGAATTTAAAGAGAGATTTGGCAGAATCGAAAAACTAAGGCAGCAGGGACCAGCAATTGGGAAGAGTCTCCAAATACTAAATGAAGAACAGCCCATGTTTTATTTGGTCACGAAAGAACTGTCAAACCTGAAGCCAACCTATCGTGCCTTATGGGAGGCCCTGGTCCACTTACGAGAACAAATGTTAGAACAAGACATTTTGAAATTAGCAGTTCCAAAATTGGGTTGTGGATTGGACCGCCTGGACTGGAGAATTGTAAGGAGCATGTTGGAAGTAATCTTCCGACATACTGGTATGGAAATTCTGGTATGCAGTTACCAGCTTGAATATTCCTGTCCATTCAGACAAGATAAGACCGTGGACTGTTATTTCGATATGACGTCGCAATGTAACAAAGGCCCTACCTGTCGATTTCGTCATCGTTCAAGGAGACCAAAGCATGACATGTTTCGGGACGAAACTTCATTTTTAAGAAGGGGACAATGTAATGACTCATTCGATGACGCGAGGCGCGTCATCGCTCTGGACGTTTTCTAGGCAGATTTGGAACATATGAACGAGATATATAAGCCGCGTCGAAGAAGGGATATATATACATTCGATACCCCAGTCTCGCGAACTAAACATAAATATAGTTACATAAATATAAAATACATAAATGTACTTATTGTTGTTAATAGTTAGTTTTATATTGTTATACGTTTTAATATTAATATAGTGTGTGTGTTTAAAGTTATTGTTAGTTTTATTTAAGAACCCGAAAAGACAAACTTTACAATATATAGAGAATCAGTTTTGTTATATTGGATTAAATGTGTTAATTGAGTTATTTATATATTTTAAATAATTAAAAAGTTAACTACGCAGTCTTGAGTTTTTCTTACAAGTCAGAAGTGGGATAGAAACTAAAAATTAAACGAATATGGTGTTAAGGTGTGATATTTCTTGGTTCATTTGTGGTGAAATGCCGCGTTCAAGACATAGAAAGGAGAAAAGAAAACGCCGACGATCGCCTAGTAGTAAATCATCGAGCTCTTCCACGTCGTCATCAAGTTCATCGAGTAATGAAGATTATTTAGCGAAACATGAATTAAAAAAAGCTAAGGAAAGAAATTAAAATTTTAAAACAAGGCCTAGAACTTCTGTCGTGCATGTTGGAGACTAACTTATAATTCCCATTTTTGATCCAGCAAGGGATGATTTATTGGTTAAACATTGGGGAAAAAATTTAGCCGAACATTTCCAATGGGATGACAATGCAGTTATTAAAGTAATGTCAAATATAATTAAGGGAAATGCAAGGCATTGGTTTGATGAACAAGCACGGTATGACAGTTTTTAATTATTTATATGAAATTATTTACATACAATACTTTGATTTTAAATTTGTGGTGGTACTAACAAATACCGAAAAAACAGTATAATTCATCGGTAAAGAAGAATTACTGATGAATTAGAGATGGTCGCTCGAATTGCCACCCGTATATTTACCTGCGACAGGGCTGGACTCGAAAAAAGAAAAATAAGTTTCTCGTTACTACGTTAACATTGAACCGCGATTTTGTGTGTGAAGGCATTACTTACATATGCCTGCCACTTCTTCCACATTCCACCTGTCACTATACACAACTTATATTGTATAGTAAAGGGTCCGATCCCATATATGTTATTTCTAAATCAGTTGCATATGTATATAGACAATAGTATCAAAGAATTTTATTTCGTTTTAGGAAAGAGAGTAAGTCATTTTAATTTTGGTATTTTACGTTAATTAAATTAATAAGATTAACCGAAGCAATTTATTCTTTCCATTACTCCATTAAGCTTGAATGCGAAAGTTTCTTGTATATTTAATCTGAAATTGAAATTACGACTCCCGATATGGTATCTTTGCCTAACAAGTAATCGTTACAAATTAAAAAAAGAACAAAAATATAAATTGTAATTTTATTCACCCAAGCAGATATTTCGATGTTAGTCTTGTACGGTCCTGCTGTAATTAAGACGTTTATTTGCATGTATCTCATTAAGCTTACTGTGTATAACTAATTATTTATTATGCAAACTAAATGTCGGGAATTAATTTCACCACGTTCTGGGGATTAGTTCTGAGAGAAAAGTAGGAGGTCGGTTTTACGATTCTCTGGATGATTGTTTAGTTAATACATATATCTTATTCAACATAACGTAGCGTTAGTTGTTCTTAATTTTAATTCTCAATTAATCAAGAAGTTTCGTTTGTTGTCGGCAGAAAAATAATTTTTGCAAATGTATACATATATATGGTATAACGGAATATGTAAACTTAAAATACAAATTAACACGCAACAGAGAGATATATATGGCTGCATAACCTCCATCCCAATAAATTCTCTAGCATTAAAAATTGGTACACAGTATTAATTTCTGTTGCGTCAACGATTTTCTCAACAAAAAGGATCATTAAAAATTAGCGAACCCGATGTTCAGAAGTTGCTTTATTGACGTACTTTTAAGCTACTGTCAGCGTATTTCGAGACTTGAGAGAGCCTTGTCTTTTCAGTAAAACTCGCTGATCGGAATGGTAATGAATATTAATGACTGTCTCCTGGAATATGTGTGCAGAATATAAAAGGAAAAATTAATTATTTTTGAAAGTTTGTTCGTTATACGAAGAAAGAAGAGTATGTATTAATTTTATACCAGTAATGATTTCGGTGAATCGGAAACTGAATTACCAAAAGTAGTGTTAATATCATATTTTGAAAGTTAATAATTACACAGGCCTGCATTTTTCAACTCTTTGAATGTTGATTTAAAAATTTGAACTGTTTTCTAGTAATTGGGTAGCGCTGATTTCAAATCTGCTTTTATTTTTTTTGTATCACGTAAGGTTATTTTTCAAATCAGTAAAATCAAAAAATATAGAAAAAAGACGATTTATTTCATTTATAAGCTAGTTTTACATTATATTTAAAAAAATACAAAAATATACACATAGAAACTATTAGAAATAGTTATTTATTCTTTATGCTTCTTAAAAAAACGTTTTCGTTTTTCAGAAAAGCTTCGTTTGGTTGTTTTTCTGTCATATTCAGCTAAAGGAAGATCTGAAGGTAGTTTCTGGGGCATGATTTTGCGGTTCTCTCCAAACCATCGGTATTCCAAAAGGAAGGCTTTTTCTATTCCCTTTGGTCCAATGTCTTAAACCTTCTTCACATACCTTACAAACAACGTGCGGTGCCCAATCTTTATCTTGATCTCCTAATTTGATTTTGAAATAAGCATAATATGCATTTTTCACAAATTCACCAATTGGTCTCTTAAACTTTTTCAAGACGAAATATCCACAAATATAACAGAAATCATCTGGTTTGTTGTTGCAACACCGGCTAGACATATTTTTATGCAATGTTTATTTATCAACCACGCACAACACTAAAGACAAATTAATTTTACTTGTTTACTGATCGACACTCAGAGCTATAATGAAGTAAATGACATTAAAATATACATTTTGTTTGGAGTGATAAACTTGAAATCCTTCTTCGCAGTACTAATAAAGTGAAAGCATAATAAATAGGGTTTAGCAGGTAAAAATTCCCGGAAATCTTGTCCAAAATTAATACACGTAATAAAAGATTTACATCAAGTAATGAGAGCCTATTTAACAAATTTCTTTAAAACCACAACAGAAAATAATTTTTGGGTTAATACCTAGAATTTGAAGTAGTACATTCATTTTAAAATCTATTAAAACGCCTACTATAAGTTTTTTTTATATTTTTTTCTTTTTCTTTTGTGCAAAAAGAATCTGTGGGTGGCAGAGACCAACTGTGTTTTAATTAGTTATTGCCATATAAAAACTGAGCTTAACAAACAAAAATCACGTCATCACAAATTTTATGCAGGCCTGTGTTATGAATACTTTTAAACCTAATATTTATTACTATTAAGATAAAATAAAACAAATTTTATGAATTTCACTTCTTAATTATCACTGTAACGAGTCGTTTCGCACCAACCTGGGCTTCGTCAGACATATAACTAACTTATTTACAAAATATTTTTTATATGAAACACAAGTAAACAGTAACAAGCAAAAACACATGTTTTATTTTAAAAAATAGTCAGAGGGATGGGTGAACATTTTTCTTCATTTAGAAATAATAAAAGTGACTCTTCATATGCGTCTCATATCAATTCAACGAACCACATTTTCAACAAAGAATTTAAAATATTACATATAGAAAATAAGGGCAAAAAACTTAATTTATTAGAGTCACTGGAAATAAATAAAATAAAGAAAACTGACAAGATCTTAAATGATCAATTAGAAACAAATAATTCACCCTTACTTAATCTATTTATTTGATTTGCAGACAGTTACATAGTGTATAGTATTTTTATATTTTTCCATAGAATTCTTTATCCCTGTAATATAATGTAAACCTTTAGTTTTATTACTTAAGAACAGTAAATTTTTTTATAAACCGTAGCGAAAGTTTTGTATAGACATCCCGTAATAAAAAGCACCCATCCCTCTGACTATTTTTTAAAATAAAACATGTGTTTTTGCTTGTTACTGTTTACTTGTGTTTCATATAAAAAATATTTTGTAAATAAGTTAGTTATATGTCTGACGAAGCCCAGGTTGGTGCGAAACGACTCGTTACAGTGATAATTAAAAAGTGAAATTCATAAAATTTGTTTTATTTTATCTTAATAGTTATAATGGAATTTCATCAAGTAAAGGCCGAAACAATCATATAATATTTATTATTTCCAAGATATGTAGGATTATCGATTTTTGGTAGAAATAGTTACTTATTGTTTTAGATACCATTTTATCCACGCAAGAATGTTTAAACACGAGTACGTTAGTTCGAAAGTTTAATTTTCTTAAGTGGATAAAATGCATCTAAAACACGCATGCAATACAACGTTTTATCCACAATCACCACGTCAATAGAATGGAATTATTCGAAATAATAAAAAATATTCGACTTCATAAAATGAAATATGGCAGGCTGTCATAATTAATGGTTGCTATGATACGTTGTTTATTGTTTACATAAAAAATTGTGCAATTTTAAAACATGGAAGAAAGTGTGATTGTTTACCTTCTGTAATTCTTGAAGAAGCTCAAGAAGCAACTCTCCAATTATTGCCTGTGAAATCCAGAGAACATTATGAAAAAGCGTTTGCAGAATTAAGCGAATTGAGAGAAAAACGGCAGGTAATGATAATAAATGAAGAAGTCATGCTATCGCCTTTCTTAAATTTGAAGAAAAAATATGCTATTTCATCCATGTGGTCGAACTATTCTATGCTGAAGGTTGTTATAAAAGTCTATAAAACGTAGATATTGGAAAATATAGTAAGCTCACTGGTTTTCTGAAGAGTTAATCGAAAGGATACAAAGCGAAAAAAGCTGCAGTTTTGGGAAGAATGCAAATTGAAAAATTTTTGACTAAGGCTTGTGAGAAAGAACATTTGATGTTTAAGGTAATAACTCTTAATTTTGTAGACAGTATGTATTATTTAATAAACTTTGAATTATTTTAGGTTGCGCTAAAAATGGGATTGTCTGGTGCTTCACAGTACAGCGAATTGATGTATTTGAAAATTAGTGATATACAGGAAGGGTCCTGTATATCTCCAATTTTCAAATCGCGCGTATCAACTTGTTTCGATACCAGATACCAAAACTGGCTTTTCACGGAAGTTTACAATTATAAATGAAGGATTTTCTATCAACGCTGTGTGCATGTGTAGAAAATATATTTCCCTACGATCAAAGAACTTATCACAAAACAGATTCTTTTTACGTTATAAGAATGTAAAATGTACTTCTCAGTCTGTTAACACATCAATTAACACACATTGGCAAAAGTTCCATCAAAAGTTGCATCCTTTTTAAACTTGGCTAAACGGAAGTTTATAGTGACCACTATATGAGGCGCACTTCAACAACTTTATTGGCTAATAAAGATGCTGATCTTACAACCTTCAAGCGGCATGGTGGGTAGAAGAGCTCTGCCGTGGCAGAGAGCTATATGGAGGACTCCCCATCTAACAAACTTGGTATTGCAAGGAAAATCCAATGTTCTAGTTTAAGTCGTCCCTCAGAAGAGGAGACATACATAATTTGTTCTAAGAATGATTGCAACTACAAGCTTACTCTTAACGGAAACGAAGTGAAATATGAAAAAGCAAAGAACAAAATGTCTATTAATATAAATGTTAATGTTAATGTAAATAAGTAAATTAAATTTGATTGATTTAAGTCTATATTTTTTCATTATTTCACTAGTGGATAGTAGGTTACTTCATATGCTTCATAACTGTGGGTAGAACTCCTATTAGGATGTGATTGTGAATAAATATGATTTAATGCTTCTTTTTACTAATTCATATCGGGCGTTTCATAATAATTATGTTTCTATGCATTGAGAATACAATAAGCATAGAACGAACATGAATAAAACAAAAGAAATACGAATAGGTGTATAAATGTTCACTAATAAAATTTATGAAAATTTCTAACAGCTGTATGTTTACTACTAGTGGACCTGAATACAAATATAGACCGAAAAAGTTAAATAGGTATCACAGAAGGAAGAAAGCATATAAGCCAGCAATTAACTATTGGACAAGTATGATAAATGTAAATAACGGTACAGAGGTAGAAGTAACAGAAAAAATATGGACGCCACTACAAGCCCCTTGCTAATAGCAAAGCGAAATTTGGTCCATAACAGAAAAATCACAACAGAAGGTGTAAGCAGATACTTTCGAAGAATACTAAAAGCTTCCTGGCCTTGTAGCCTATCTAACAACAATCTCTGGGACCAAATTAATTAAGAACCAATAAGCAACATAATACTAAAACGGATGTTAAAATAAATCACATGTTGGACTTTGTTTTATTGACAAATAAATGATGATTTACAAAAATTGTTGAAGATGTTGTCCATTTGCTTCAATACAAAGATTGCACCGTCAGTTCATTGACTCGCGGACCTTTAGGTGACAAGCGATTGACATGTACGACTACTAGTAGTAGCCTAGTTACAATATAAAAAAAACAGATTTATGAAAATGATTTATTGCAATTACTTATAATATATAAATATAAAGTATATTATTATACTTGTATAAGTTAAATATCTAATAAAATTGCAAGGGCAGAAATTTTCTTTAGTCACTGCTTTCATTTAGAATTGAGATGTTGATGCATGGCACTGCATATCAACCTTATCGAAGGAGGGTTCATAATTACTGAGTGCCAACCGCAGGCAAGCTGAGAGATGTTCGTCTGTTAGTCGATTGCTATATTTCGTTTTAATAATTTTCATATCTGAAAATGCAGACTGGCACAAGTAAGTTGATCCGAAGAATCCTGTTAAATGAAGAGCTATTTGTTTTAAACAAGGATATTTGTTTTCGGATATGAAAGACCTACACTTGGCTCTTGCTTTGAGATGTACAAGGTGAGGCATAATAACGAGCGATTTTTAAAAGGCTGTTAAATAAAAACACTTCGTTTAAGAAAATTTCTGATTTCATAATATTAAAATACACGAAAAAGCATTTTCTGCAATAGTAAAATGTCGGTTATTTTTTGAAGATAACTCCGGTAAGATGCCTTCCGTTTAGACGCACACATTCCTCCAGCCGGGCCTTGAAGTGACCCATCACATTGCTTAGCATTGCCAGTGGGATTTGAACAACTTCTTGTCGGATCCGCTCTTTCAGGCCTTCAATTGTTCGAGGAGGGTTATCTTGGTAAACTTTACTTTTCAGATAACCCCACAAGAAAAAGTCACATGTTGTGAGGCCCGGTGAACGAGACGGCCATGCAATATCCCCATTTCGGGAGATCACATGATTTGGAAACAAACGATTGACAATATTCATGCTTACTCGAGCAGTGTGGGATGTTGCTCCGTCCTGCTGGAAAAACGTCTCATCGTTCACGTCGTAGTGTGCAAGTTGTGGAGTAAAAAAGTTTTCCAACATTTCTGCGTATCTCTGCGAAGTCACTGTTACAGCATTGCCAAGGCCATCTTCAAAAAAGTATGGCCCTATTATCCCTAATGAAGACATGGCGCACCACACAGTAACTTTTGCGGAGTGCAATGGTTGCTGATGCAGTTCTCTAGGATTAACGTCACTCCAAAATCGAAAGTTCTGCTTGTTCACGTAACCAGAGAGATGGAAGTGCGTTTCATCACTCATCCACAAACGGTTTACAATGTCCTCGTCTCGATTAATCAAGTCCAAAAATTCTAAGCTGAACCGGCGTCGGCTCACATAATCTGTTTCCTTAAGGGCCTGAACCATTTGGATCTTGTAAGGATGAACGTGCAAATCTTTGTGTAAAATTTTTCTTACTGTTCTGTTTGAAATCCCAAGTGTAACGCTGTGTCGGCGAGCTGAGCGACGAGGGCTTTTGTCAATGGCGACTCTCCAATTTTGCAGGTGTGCGCACAGATTTTGGTCTCCCAGTTTTCTTCCTTGTCGTTGACGACGTCTCTTCAAAGTTCTCAACCCACTTTTTAATCTCACAGGCAGATGGCACTGGCCGATTTCATTAATGTTGAAGTGGTTGCGAAATGCACGACGTGCTAGCTGGTACGAACTACCGTTTTGATAAAATGCTTTCACAGCGTACGCACGATGCTGTGGGGTCCAACGTTCCATTGTGACTAAATGCTATTTCGCGCCGAACGTAACTGACACTATCCCCTCCACGTCCCTCCGGCGCAGCTTAATTCGAGCGCTTTTTAAAATCGCTCGTTATTATGCCTCCTTGTATATCTTAAATTATCTGCAATACCTCATTTTGTACTGAAGAGATCTCCATATTGAAGGTGTTTGATATTTCAGTAGCAATTTGTTCAACGTCTTCACCAGAAAATGGATAAGTCATGAAAGTTACAATATCCGTCAGTTGCTTAAAATCAGAGAAGCGTCTTTCAAATTCACTTTGAATGTTTCTTAGTTGTATTATTCTTCTTTTCAAAGCTGGAAAATTTGTATAGTCTTTTTTGTTTAGCTGATTAATAATATAATCGACAGCTTCAATTTATTTATAAAAGCGTTTGTTGCGCTAACCATATCCATAATGGTTTTATTTTTTCCCTGTAATTCTAAATTAATGATATTCAAATGATTTGTCACATCTGATAGGAAAGCCAAATCACGGAGCCGTTTTTCATTTTTAAATATCTCAGTGTCAGCACCTCGTTCGTGAAGAAAAGAAATGATTTCAGGTAATAGTTCTTGAAATCTCTCTAAAAATTTTCTGCGACTCAACCATCTTATGTCTATATAAAGAAGTAAATCATCGTGCTCCGAAGAGTCGCTAGCTTCCAATTGCACTTTGAAGAGGCGTCGTTGCAAGCTTCGTTGCAAGCCACGGATTGAATTCACAATCTTTGTGACCAATTAATGACATCATTCATATTTAGTACTTTTGAATATACAACTTGCTGATGAATGATACAATGGAAAGCGAAAAATAGTGGGAAGTCTTCGTTAGTTCGACATAATGCAACAAATCCAATTTGAGTGTCTGTCATTGATGGTGCTCCATCAGTTATAATGGACAGGAGTTTTTACATCGGTAGCTCCAATTGTATTACAAAATTTAGGAAAACTTTGTAAATATTATCTCTACGAGTTCTTTCTTTCAGAGGCAGCAACATTAACAATTCTTCTCCAACCGACATATCAGAAAATACCATCCCAATGAAAATACATAATTGAGCAGTATCGGTCATATCAGTGGACTCATCAAACTGCAAAGAAAAGTATATACATTCTGCAATATAATTTTTTAGTTTGGATTCAAAATCTGTGTTAATGATTTCGATAGTAACAGTTTGGTCTAGTAACAGTTTGGCGTCTAGTAACAGTTTGGCGAGATAATTGAACATCCTTGATAGCAGATATAATCTTTGCTTTATTTTTTAACTCATCAAATAATACATTCACCGCTTCGACAAATGATTCTTTTACTACGAAAGGTTTCTTGTGTTGCGCCACTATATAGGAAATGTTAAAAGACGCGATTATTGCAGCTACTGATTTTTTCGCTGGCCTAGTAAACATGGATTGCTCTCCCTTTAAAATACCCTTCAAATCTTCCACCTTTCATTTTCTTAAAGCACTTTTTTGCGGAAAATCATTTTCATAGTTTTTTTGCATAGTTTTATAATGCCTTTCTAAGGTCTCGCGTTTAAGCAATGCCACTGACGATCGACAAACGAAACAAATACACTTATCTTAGACCATAATAAATAAAATTCTTTCTCCCAATCGCTATTAAAATGATACGTTTTACTTTTTTTCGCCGAACTCATTTTGCCTTTCTCCGGGAATAGTTTCTACATGTGTTCAACTCGCCATTATTCTTGCTAAGAGACCTTGTTCATTTAGGCGTAGGAATAGGCGTTTTGTAAACTAAAGATTTCAGATAACCCCAAAGAAAAAAATTCAGGGGGTTGAGTTCGGGAGAACGTGCGGCGGCGGAGGTAATCTCACCACCAAATGTTACCCTCTACCTGCACCGATAGAATAATCTCATAATCCGGCAGGTATTTTCACCACTAACAGAGTTCAGGTAATAAAAGCAATATATACCGTAATTTGGGAATTTCCAGTACTAATATTAACTAATGTCTATTTAATGTTGATGTTCTTGCAAAGTTATTACGGTTTCACAAGTTAGTTTCTTTTGCTCAACAGAAGAGGTTAGTACTTACAATTGGTGTTGTTTATTGTGATAATAATTTAATATAAGTATTCGATTTATAAGATGTCAGCTACGTTAGTAAAAAGTATACGGGTTAACAATTTACTTCTCTTTGAGAATTTTACGTATTTTAAAGAAGAAGAAATGAAAAGCGGAGAAGATTTCTGGAGATGTGTCCAAAGAAGAAAGTGTAATGCTAAAGTATTTACTGTTGGTCCTGAGCTTACAATATCGAGGAGTGATATAGTTCATAACCATGAAGTAGATGAGCAAAAAATAAACAGGAAAGTGCTTACAAATTTGTGCAAGCGAAAAGCAGAAGAAGATTTATTGGAAAAACCTTCAAAGATTATTCGAAGAGTCCTTAGTGCCAATATGCCAGAGTCTGTTACAACCAATGATGTCAATTATGTACGAAGAAATATGTATAACTGCCGTCGGAAAATATTTCCTAGTCGCCTACCTGCAAATATAAACGAAGTGCATGAAGTTGTAAATCTATATTCTCCTAAAATTAAAACCGCGAAAGGTGAAAACTTTTTGTTTATAAATAGTGCAGAACATAACATTTATCGTATTTACATGTGAAGCCAATATTCGTGCCTTGTCTAAAATGAATACTTTGTATATGGACGGCACATTCTCATATTGTACGAAATACTTTCTACAATTTTTTACCAGCCATGGACTTCCGAATGGACACTATGTCCCACTACTGTATTGCTTGTTGCCAAACAAAAGTAAAACATTTTTTTTGTTGTTGAAATCTAACATTTTTGAATCATTTAATTCATTTTACGAACCTAGCGAGATCATGTTGATTTTGAAAAAGCAATACATACCGCAATAATTCATGTTTGGCCCAGTGTAAAAATCAGTGGTTGTAGATTTCACCTACACCAAGCATGGTACAGAAAAATTCAGTTCCTTGGATTAAGTGAACATTATAAAAATAATTCAGAAATAGGAAATTGGCTGAAACTTACCTTTGGTATGACTTATCTACAACCAGAACATGTTGCGGACTGCTTTGTTTTCGATTTGATGGCTTATAAACCAGACAATAGCCTGTTAGATAAATACGCCGATTATTTGTTAGAAACGTATATAGAGGAAATGCTACATTTCCTACGAATATATGGGCGGAAAAAGTTGCCTCGAATACTCGCACTACAAATGCGTACGAGTCGTTCCATTCCAGATTTAATGCATCTTTTTATAGTACGCATCCGTCTATATATGTGTTTATCGAAAAATTGAAAGAATTCCAATTTGACACAATTTGATCAAAATACAAAGTTTACATATTCCTAATAAAATAAAGGAGAAGCAAGTGAAAAACAAATTAAAATATTTGGAAAATTGTATAAATCGATTAAAATCAGGTCATTTGTCTAGGCTAGAGTTCATAAAATGTGTTTGTCATTCTTCGTTGCCCAATTAATTTTGCTTTTTTTATATATAATATGTATACAGACTGTACCGTAAAAAACGCCAACATTCATAATTCCGTTATTTATTGTCCGGTTTTATTTAAACAAAAAGTAAATTTAATAGCATCAAAAACACTATAAGATAGCAGTGTTTTATTTGTTTTCAATTGTTTTCATTAATGTCAAACGACAGTCAAGTTTTTTATTTTAAATGGCAACATATATATTTTTGGATTTTCGGATTGTATTTTTTTTTCTGAATTCAACGATGTATAACATGTTTATTTTTGATAAACGTTTATTGCAAAAAAAAACTTTATAAATTTCATCTTTGTCTTCCATTATTTATAAATATTCGAATGTGTCATGAAACATTTGAAATGTAAGTATTATAAATATTATTATAAAAAACAAAACACTTTACAATAAATGTTGAAATTGCCCGCCACCTTGTTTAACACATATCGCACATCTCCTAATAATAAAAAATAAAAAAAAAACTTTATAAATTTCATCTTTCATTATAGTAGACTTGGCCCAGTCCACTAGCATTATGTCAATGTGCCTTAAGTGTCAGTTTGACTTTATTAAGTTTTCTGTATTATCCTGTTTGAACGTTTTGCCGCAACAAAAAGCGTATTTTCGTTAAAAATGAATAACAATGAATTAACGGACATGTTACAAGTGTTCTTTGAATGTAATAAAAATCGCCTTCAAGCAGTTCGTCGGTACAGTGCTCGTTTTCCGGACAGAGAAGTTCCAGGTTCGAAAATATTTCAGAGAATTGAAAAGAATTTAAGAAATTATGGATCATTTACCAAACCAAAAACACAAGAACGGAAATTCTCCGAAGATAAGGAATTAGATGTTCTTCTTGCAGTACAGCAAAATTCACGAACTTCGATTCGCGAAATTGCACATAATATTGGGGTATCAAAAACTTCAGTTCATGGTATTTTAAGAAAACACAAACTTAAACCGTACATAGCTCGAAAAGTTCATGCATTAGAACAAAATGATCCTGGCCGAAGAATCCAGTTTTGTCGTTTTTATTTAAATGCATTAGAACAAGACCCGAATTTTTACAGAAGGATAATTTGGTCTGATGACTGCACTTTTAGCAACAACGGTATTTTTAATAGAAACATACATCGACAGTGGAGTGCAGACAATCCGAGATTTGTAATTGAAAATAATTTTCAAAGACGTTTCAACGTAAATGTTTGGTGTGGCATTTTAGGTGATCAATTAATTGGGCCATTTTTCATAGATGGTTGCTTAAATCAAGAAAAATACTACACTTTATTACACGAAAATCTCCAAAACTTTTTAGATGAATTACCTTTGGCAAATTTAAATACAATATTTTTTCAACAAGATGGGGCTCCCGCGCACAACGCCAGAGTAAATACTGATTTGTTGAACACCCAATTTGGAAATAGGTGGATAGGAACAGCCGGTCCTATCGAGTGGCCTGCGCGTTCACCGGATCTTACGCCCCTCGATTTTTGGTTGTGGGCTTATCTACAAGATCGAGTTTATTTAACAACTCCAGAAAATGTTGACATTTTAAGACAAAGAATTATTAACACTTGTCAAGAAGTACCTGCCGCTTGTCTTTTAAATGCGACCTTTGGAGTAATTAGGAGATGTGCGATATGTGTTGAACAAGGTGGCGGGCAATTTCAACATTTATTGTAAAGTGTTTTGTTTCTTATAATAATATTTATAATACTTACATTTCCAATGTTTCATGACACATTCGAATATTTATAAATAATGGAAGACAAAGATGAAATTTATAAAGTTTTTTTTTGCAATAAACGTTTATCAAAAATAAACATGTTATACATCGTTGAATTCAGAAAAAAAAAACCAATCCGAATATAGCCAAAAATATATATGTTGCCATTTAAAATAAAAAACTTGACTGTCGTTTGACATTAATGAAAACAATTGAAAACAAATAAAACACTGCTATCTTATAGTGTTTTTGATGCTATTAAATTTACTTTTTGTTTAAATAAAACCGGACAATAAATAACGGAATTATGAATGTTGGCGTTTTTTACGGGACAGTCTGTATACCTAATAGTTTCTATAACTTTTTAGTGATTTTTTTTATATGTATATAGTATATGTATGTAAATGTTTACTGTTTACTGTGGTGCATGCTATGTAACGTGTTACTTTTTATTTTTGTGTTTTGTATTCCATATGATGTTTTTCGTTATTTTTGTATTTTTAGCCAAAATATATATATGTATATATATATTACTATCACTACTTCTTTTTATTATTATCCTCAATAAAATCTCAAATTTCATTTATTAGTGTTGAATGTTTGCAAAATTATAATTTGTTAAACTTTTATAATAGATTTTGAAAAGGCACTCAGTAATAAATTCATTCTTCCTTCATTAGAAAATTTAATGAAAAATTACGTATTAAAACTAGTGGTGAGAATACCTATGGTATTAACGTGAATCCTTACGGACGGTGGGGAATTTACCTATAGGATTAAAGTAGACTGGTCATTTAGTGGTGAGATTACATCCGCCCACGTGCGGGCCAGGCCATCGGTGGGGAAATTGCTGGTCCAGATACTGGCGCACGTTTAGACCAAAATATGAAGGTGCCTCATCGTCTTGAAACCACATTTTATTTCTAATGGTTAAAGGAACATTTTCCAATAATAGAGGCAAAACATTTTGCAGAAAATTCAGATTAATGTAATACGAACAGGCGTCAAGTGAACTATTAAATTCTCTCCAACAACGCCAGCCTAATTTTTTTGTTTTGATGTCCCCTACCATCCCTTCAAGTTTGATGGTATGTTTTTGGGACATATTGTATATACACGAGGTGCTACCCAGGAAATAGTAGATACAGTGGAATGCGATAGACCAAAGCTTTTTGCAACCTCCACATTAGCCTCACCATTTCTTATGCGTGTAATTATTGCAAATTTATCACTTATTGATAAGGCTTTTCTCTTTTTTGCAGGTGTCATTCTGTTTTGACACACATACATACATGTAACAAAGAACGTAATTTGAACAACACCGGTCGCTTACAAATATGTATGTATATAATAATTGGTATGTATTGCTGCATCAAAACTGTCGGGAATTAGGGGAATCACAGAAACGGGACCAATCGGAACAACACTCGGCACGGGGCTTTTTTCTCCTACGTACGTCGTTACATCCGGCCTGACTTAGAGCTCACGAAAGACGTTACAAGCGACTTCGTCGCTAATAGCGACGACGTTATACACGACTATGGTAGAAATTGTCGCATATAGAAATTCAACCAATTCTCTACAGGTCGGTCGTTATAAGCAACTTGTTTTAAGCGACGTCGTTATAAATGACTTTCACTGTATATCCAAATTAATACAATGAAAATACACAGTTCAAATCATTCAAATAATAATAATAATGATAATTAGTAATAATATAATTACTTACATCAATGAAAAAAATTTCTTTCACGAGACACCTAAGTTGGAAGACCGTATAAAAATCACTACGAGTAAAACAAACTCGTATAAATAACGGTATTGAAATCAATCACAACAACAAATTAATAAAATCACGAACTTAATTAAAGAAAATAAAATATAAAGACTTATATCTTATATACGTCTTCACAACCCAGATAACATTTAGTGTCTGCAGATAAAGCATGGCAAATCGGCGTACTACAACGCTAGTCAAAAATAAATTAAAATAACATCTGCATTCACAAACAATAAATTATACACTGGCATCGAAAATATTAGTTCAATCAAAAATAATGTTTTTTAAAATGTTTGCGGGGAAAAAAACAGCAATACGGTATCTAATATTTCCGCAAGAATTCTGGCGAAAGTAATTTAGAAAGGCAAATTAGCAAAATGTAACTCTTGTACAGTACAAGGAAAAGTTTCTAAAAATTATAGTCAACAAAAATCGTTAAAATAAAACTTCATACAGGTTTATACATACATACATTTATTGTTTATTGTTCGAAATTATGGTCGATTACGCCATCAAAAATTTATATGATGTACACTTAGTAAATATATAACTTCATAAAAGTGAATTACGATTTATTCGAACAGCAAATTGGAACTTAAAGTTCAGCAGATTGGAAAAATGGGGAAATAGATAATAATTTACATATGATTTATTTACTAAAGTCAAGATTGTAGATCATCGGTTTTTCGTCCCACGTGCATCCCTACTGACCTCCTTTAAGCATTATGCCCTCTAATCTATTAACATATCAACCCGAAACCGTCGGCATCCCGCGATGGGGTGTCTTCAATCATTCCCGATTATCGATTGTATATGAGTCTTCGCATCCAAACCGCTTTTATTTGATACGGTAGTCACGTGGTAATTTTAGAGAAGACTTATATACTGGTTAGCATTATTCTGAACACTTAAGCACATGAAATATATTCGTGTGAAACGTAAATGAATGGGAAATAAAAATAAATTCGTTAAAATCACATCAAAAGACATCCATTAAAAATATCTACTCTAAATTACAATTGCGAAAAGAAAATACTTTCCTAGCTAAGACGCAAGCAAAATTGTCGTTTTTTAATTAAAATTTCAAAAATAATGGCATGTTTGTCGTCGCTGACAAATTAATTAAATCCCTTTCTTGATGATAGAAGCACCAAGTAGAAAAGAGTAATTTACAATATTCAGTTGATAAATTTACATGAACATCTATCGACATAAGACTAAACTACATTTGATTTCAGGTAAGTATTTTTTAATCTTTATGTCGATACTTGGGAACCGTATTTCATCCTTTGAGCAAGAAAGAAATAAATAAAGCCACTAAGATAAATATCTCTAACTTTGCGTTAATTAATGTGTTAATGAATAGATTAAAATCAAAGATTACTGCCGTGGATTGAGAATATTAACCCTGGTACTGTACACTTATTTTGTAAGGACACAAACTGCACCCTGGGGTCTCAAAAACCCACTAACAAAATGTCAGTTTTTACAAATTGGTTATATTTTTTTGATAGTTTTTACACATGGAATAGTTATTGTGGCTATTTTAAAGAGCGTATGTCATACAGAAATTTTTTAAATAAACATTTTTATTTTAAAAGGCATAACTTTCAAAAAAGTAACAACAAAATTCATGATTTTCGAAAAAATATCAAAAATGTGCTAAAAAATAAAATTTCAAACTCTAAATACACATAGCGTCTCAATTAAAATATCAGTTTTCTTTGGTGTGTAATTGAAAAATAAAAATATCACTAGATTTTCTTAGTCAGCGGCTTATAAATCGGTCTCACAATTCCTACACATCATTGCCTTGTGTTCACTGCAAAATGATTTTTGGCGCATACTGCAATACATATTGGTTTTTCTATCATTTTCCTATTACAAAAACTAGAACGAACCTTTTTCGTAAGTTTTCTTCTTGTACTAGAGGATCTGGTGGAGATTCATTCAGGATTTCCAGGATATTTTGACCAAGTGTTCTTCTGAGCGTTGGAAGCTGTAATCGTTCCCTGAGAAATTGTATCATTTCCAGTTCTTTTAGAAAATTTCTTTCGTATCTTATTATCTTTCTCTGCCCACTCCCGACTTGCGAAAGACGTACTTGTTGCTCATGCTTTGTTCATTTTCATCATCATTGTACTGCTCATTTTCATCGTCACTGTCCTGCTTATTTTCGTTACGGCCTTGTTCGTCATCGTCACTTCCTTGCTCGTTCTCATCATTATCTTGTTCGCTTTTGTTAGCACTTTGCTCGTCGTCTTTTTCGTTCTGCTCCAGTTCATAGTCTTCCTCGCTATCTTGAACTGCTCCCAAGATTATTTACAATCTCCTGTAATTCAGCCTCCGTCAGTGGATGAGTTATGCTCCACTTAGGCCTCGACATTTCACCCAAAAGCTAAATTTATTAAAAGTTCATAATAGTAGAAACGAAACTTAATCCTGCACGCTGGGGTCTCAATAACCCCAAGAGCACCTAAAATCAAGTCTCACGACTTACCTACGAGTGACAAAATTTTTTTGCGTGCTGCCTCACATACGTACAACCCTAAACTGAATTTACATCGTACTAGTTCCAGTTCAAAACAAAAAAACTGGTGCACACGATAGTAAATATACAACATGTGGGTATTCCTGGCCCTAGTATGCAGTTCCAGGGTTAATAAGAAGCTTACGACACAGGGTTAAAAGAACCACATAATTGGAAAAAGAGGAACGGGAAACTGTCTAGGAAGAAACGAAAAGACGCTGGAGAATTAGAACTTGGAATCGAGGTACAGCAAAACTTCTAGAAACAACTTTCCGTGTAAAAATTTTTAAATATTAAAACAAAAAGTAATTTTAATTCTATAACTAACAGCTTAACTGGAATATTTACAGTTTTGTATTACAGTAGAATCTCACAAATTCGAACCGTCACAAATTCGAACCGTCCAGAAATTAGAACCGGCCATTTCAATGTATTGGACGCTCTGAAATTAGAACCTGTGGTTCTAATTTCCGGAAGTGTTTTTTTTTGGTTTTTATTTCCACTAGAAATTTTTTTTTTCTATTATTTGGAACTAAATAGGCGAAAAACCAAATTAAACGCCCTAAAATTAGAACAGGGGGTTCAAATTTCTTGAAGTTTTTTTATTTTTTTTTTGTATTTTCACTACAAATCATTTTTTTCGCTCATTAAAGTAAAAATAAAACGGTGAATCACCGAGTTATTCGTGGTGTGTACAATTCGGTCATATGCGTGTGAAATTTGATATGCTTGTACAAATTTGGATCAGTTGATGACTGAAGGTCAAAGTGAAGTGTTCATACGTGTGAAAGTTAAAAAAAAAAATTCCAAACAAACGTAAAAAAAATACCTTATCTTTGGATACTAAGGTTAAAATATTAAAAATACTTAATGAAGGCGTGAGTGGAAATCGTTTAGCTCAAGATTTTAATGTGACTAAATCTTCCAGCAGCTACATAAAATCAAAAAAACAAGAAATAATGGATGCAGTTACCAGCACCTATCAGAAAGAAAAAAAAAATCTTTACATAAGGCAGAATATGAGGAAATGGAAAAGCGCCTTTTTAAGTGGTTTTTAAATCAACGTGAAAAGAAGAACACAGTGACAGGACCCGTATTAAAAGCAAAAGCTAAGTCAATTTTTAGTGAAGTGTACCCCGATAAAGATGAAAACGCATTTACTGCAAGTGATGGATGGTTTTCCAAATTAAAAACCCGTCATGGAATACGGTTTTTAAAAATTGGTGGTGAAATACTTTCGAGTGATGTTGGTGAGGTCACTCCATTTCTACACAGATTACGTGCAAAAGTCGCGCAAATGGGGTTATTGAAAACACAAATCTATAATGCTGATGCAAGCGGATTATTTTTCCGTTGCCTTCCAGATAAAACATTTGTCGCTGCTTGTGAAAAAAGTGCCCAAGGATTTAAAATTCAAAAAGAACGCGTTTCAATTTTACTAGGCGCAAATTCTGATGGCTCACACAAATTAAAACCATTGGTTATTGGAAAAGCTAAAAAGCCAAGAAGCTTCAGAGGATTTGATAACCCACTTCATTATGACTTTTCGAAAAATGCGTGGATGACTTCCCGAATTTTTCATGATTGGTTTCACAAGATATTTATCAAAGAAGTATGTTTAACCAATGGATATTTTAAGTTCCATATTTTTTCATTTTTTTTTTTTGTTCTACAGGTCATCCGATTTTCTGAAGACAATAATTTGGCCCCAAAAGCTCTTCTGCTTGTAGATAACTGTTCCGCTCATGCACCAATTGATAAACTTCAAAGTAAGGATGGTAATATAATTGCATATTTCTTGCCGCCAAATGTAACAGCAGTTGTGCAGCCAATGGATCAAAATCCTATTAAAATGACAAAACTTATTTACAGAAGTAAGTTGCTATCTCAATTAATTGGTGATGGTGGAGATATTGATAAGCTTTTGAAACGGCATTCAATCCGAGATGCAATAATACTGTTGAAACAAGCATGGGATGAGGTACAACAGACAGTGTTAAAAAATTCTTGGTCCAAATTATTAAATTGGGACTCAGGCGATTACGACAGCAATGATGATTTGCCACTAGCACAATTGGCTCAACGAAATCAGGATTGCAATGAAGTTCTCCAAATAAATCTTGATCTTTTGAATGAAATTATGCCAAACAATTTCGTAAATGTAAATGAAATCGAGGAATGGAATGAAGATGTGTTTACTGACGGATCTGATGCAGAGAATAGCGATGATGAGGCTTAAGATAGCAGCGACGTCGATATTATAGACATAACGCCAGCTATTCCTCATTTAAAAGTCCTTGAAGGCATCAATAATGTTATAAAATGGTGCAAAACCAGTGATATATTTTCCAGTAAACACATGTCTAACCTTTTGGACGTCCGTAACGATATCGTTGTATCCAGTTTAAATAAATCAAAAACACAAACAAGTATTACTGATTTTATGTTAAAAACCAATTAAATACCTAATAATTAAAAAACTTTTTAAAAGTTTTTCTATGAATTTAATATGTTCAATTAATTAAATGTTAATAAATAAAAACTGTTTTGTGTTAAAATAAAGCTTACATAACTAGTTTTATTATAATTTTATCATTTTCTGAAAAAAAAAAATGTCCAGAAATTCGAACTTTTCAGAAATTCGAACTGCCCGGTGCACAAAGTGGTTCTAATTTGTGAGATTCTACTGTATATAAATGTATAATATTTGCAATTTTCTAAACATCCCTATAACAGTAATATAAACAACTTTTCTATACAATAATAGGATAATAAATTTTACAAAAACGTTTGCTACAAACAAATTAAATTCCGTAAATAAATCTCAGGATTCTTATGGAAATAAATAAGAGATAAACGTGAGTTTTATTGGAATGTGCATCCATATGTACGTGATTTCCATAGACTGAAGATCTTTGGAAGGAAGCAAATAAATTAACTCAGTATTCATCATGTGAAAAGTAGTGATAAATGGACAGACTGTTTCTCGAAGTTAGAAGGTCGATTCGATGACGATAAACGTAATATATTTCAATAAAACACAAACCTGGATATATTCAATCATTTCCAATATCGTTTCTAGAACTAAATAGAACGTTTCACAAAACTACAAATACTTAGATGGTACATTTATGATAGCTCGTCTTAATCCGTTTGTTCCGGTTGGTAATTATAATTATTATTTAATATAATACTTAAGATAATACTCGTTTTCAGTAACGTTTATACAGCACTGTGCATAAGAAATTCCCAAATAATACAAAAACTTTCCTGGTTAGAGTAGGCTGTTTTTTAAGTATTTTCTTTAATTAGGATGTTCGACACTGCGATACTTTTAAATTGTGATAACTGTCAGTAACAAACTTAAATTAGAAAACCTTAAATTCGATTATATTGTTTTATTATTTATATGTTAGAGTTACAACACAAAAAAGTTTATAATTGAAAGTTACTTTAGAACTGGTCGAAAATTAGATAATGGAGAGTGGGTTTATTCCATTAATCAATGCCTTGCATGATTTCCGGCAACAGTTTCCTAATCTGCCAGTTACTTATACACAGCTGCTAAGTCATGTTCATGCTTCCATTGACAAATTTCGTGAAACGGGGTAATAACTCGTAAATGTGGCGGTGGACCACAAAAAAAAACGAACCGCAGATTGCATTGAGGATATTCGACGTCGAATGTCCATTCGACGTCGAATATCCTCAAACTCGCCTAAAAAATCAATTGCAAAGCTCTCTAATGAAGTTCGTTTGTCAGTAGGAACATTCTATGCCGTTTTAAAAAAAGGACTTAAAGTTGTTTGCATATAAAATTCGAGCATTTCTTGAAGTCACGCAGGTAAATTTTAGTACGAGAACACAGTCCTGTCAATTGTGTTTACATAACATAAATAATGACAGCGTTCTTGACAAAAGGTTTTTTTGCTGATGAGGCTTGGTTCCATCTTTCTGGCTATTGCAAAGCTGTCTAATGAAGTTCGTTTGTCAGTAGGAACATGCTATGCCGTTTTAAAAAAGGACTTAAGGTTGTTTGCATATAAAATTCGAGCATTTCTTGAAGTCACGCAGGTAAATTTTAGTACGAGAACACAGTCCTGTCAATTGTGTTTACATAACATAAATAATGACAGCATTCTTGACAAAAGGCTTTTTTTGCTGATGAGGCTTGGTTCCATCTTTCTGGCTATTGCAAAGCTCTCTAATGAAGTTCGTTTGTCAGTAGGAACATGCTATGCCGTTTTAAAAAAGGACCGAAAGTTGTTTGCATATAAGATTCGAGCATTTCTTGAAGTCACGCAGGCAAATTTTAGTACGAGAACACAGTCCTGTCAATTGTGTTTACATAACATAAATAATGACAGCGTTCTTGACAAAAGGCTTTTTTTTTGCTGATGAGGCTTGGTTCCATCTTTCTGGCTATTGCAAAGCTCTAATGAAGTTCGTTTGTCAGCAGGAACATGCTATGCCGTTTTAAAAAAGGACTTAAAGTTGTTTGCATGTAAAATTCGACCATTTCTTGAAGTCACGCAGGTAAATTTTAGTACGAGAACACAGTCCTGTCAATTGTGTTTACATAACATAAATAATGACAGCGTTCTCGACAAAAGGCTTTTTTTGTTGATGAGGCTTGGTTCCATCTTTCTGGCAAAAAGGCAAAAAAGTAGATTGTAGTCGACAGAGAACCCTCACGAATAGAAATTTAAATGGACACTGTATTACATCCACAAAAAATAGACGCCTGGCTAGCAGATTCAAGCAGACGTATTAATTCGTCTGCTTGAATCTGCTAGCCCATATTTTTTAACCAAATCGTAACTCCAGAAATATACCCAAATTAATTGTTACAACCTTTTATCAATGAACTTCATGATGGCGAATTTAAAGAAAGATTTCTTCAGTAAGATAATGCACCGGCACACAAACCTCGAAATGCAATGGCTTTTTTACAACAATTTTTCGACGATAGAATTATGAATTTTCCTCCAAGATCTTCGGATCTGACAATTTTAGATTATTTTATTTTTCTATATTTAAAAAATACTACACAATTGACAATACGACACAATCGCAGAGCTTCGCAAAGTTATTAGGGATTCCTGTGCTGATATAACCCCACATCTACAACGTAACTGGATTTGAGAACATAAAGCATAGAGTTCGACTTAGCCTTGAAAATATTGGACTACACTTTCAGCATAACCTTTAGTATTATAATCTTTTAAAGTTAACAAATATAATAAAAATTTCTAATCAAGTGAAATTTTTAATTTTTGCACATATATTGGTGACATACAAACTGTAAAAGTGATTAGTGCGTGCATGCACTGTTCCCAGTTGTTATCAAAAGGCATGGCCGTCTCTAATAAGGAAAGATTTCCAAGGCATGGTGGTATATATTTTCAAAAAATTTCATCAATACTGCAATAACTCCCAAAAGAATTTAATACGTAATTATAACAGGGGCTTCCATACTCGAAAATTATAGTATTACTGCACTTCTTAGTTCTTCTTAATTCTTAATTCTAATAATTTTCGTATTTTCAGTCATCTTATAAGAAAATTGAAAGTTCCTGTGTTTGTGCTTGTTCCAAAATTTTGAAACATTGCTCATGTTAGAGTACCGAAGGTACACTAACGAACCAAGAAGTAAAGTAATTATTATGTATGAAGGAAAATTCAAGTTAATTTAACGTCTAACAAATTATTAAAAAAAATATAATTAAATTGATAATTTAGTGAATGATCAATAGTGGCTGATAAAAAACCTTTCGGACAACGATTGATTTTTTTTCTAAATAACAGCACTGAACTGTTGGAAAAAAAAACAAATTAAAATTTAAAACAAATTTGTGCTAAGAGTACGTGTAGCTATTAGAAGATCAATAATGAAGTGAGGTATTAAGTGACAGTATTACAATATGTCAAAGATCATCAATATTGGAAAGGTACTGATTGAAAACAAGTTTTGTGGACTAATGTACAAGCCTTGCTACAAACCTACCAGTACTTAAGAAGAAGGGCGGGTGAATTTCTTCTGTAGTTGGTAACATTGAAGGCGATTTCGCAATAGAGAAATATCGAGTAGTACCAAAGGAATGATACCCTTTGGACATCGTTTAGTAAGGAATAATCAATGTTTCGTGATTTATTTGCCACTAAAGGAGTAAACTATAATTAAAAAGAAATTGTTTAAACCTGAGATCTATTGATTCATTTTTAAAGTACTTACAACGAATGTTTCTTTTTCTTTGACCAGCAATCTTTTAGTGGAAAAAAATTAAATGCATCTTCAAATTTTTGAAATGAACATAAAGTTATTTAAAAAAACAAAATTTATTGAAACTGTTGTCAATTTGCAAAATGTATGTAGATGGAAAACAAGTTTATGAACTAACACAATGTTAAGCCAAAAGATTTTCAGTCTTTTGTGCATCCAGTTCTGTTCCCGTATACTTTGGACCATATTCCCATTCCCAGAATCGATGATGTTAGGGATCTGAGTATTTTATTTGATTCTGCATTACGATACAACAATCATATTTACGATATGTGTACTACAGCTGTGCTTTGTCCTGTAATTGGAATTTTTCTGTTGGGCATTAAAGAATATTGTTACAGTAATACCTAGCCTAAACGTGCAATAAACCGAATTCTTCAGTAATTCGAATAACATTTTAAAATGCATTATATGTACTTTGCAATCTTAGTTTTTATGATTTGCTTATTCGAAGTGCACTGGCAACAGCTTCTGCAAGTTGCAGCTTGCATAAAATTCCGTTATGCAGAAACGCGAGATAGGTTGAGTCGGTTCGTTAGTTCGGTATTCTTACACAGGATGCGGTTGTTAGAACTGACTTCAAAACGAAAACAACAGGAAAATCCACTATTTCGGGTATAAAAAACAGGGGTAGAATTAGAAGGTATAAAGTGCATCTGTTGTTGCGACTCCGACACTCGATTATATTCCTAGTTTAAAACTCAACGATCTCGACATGTTCCAGTTACATATGAAATGTTGGCTGCTAAAGCAAGAGTACTGTTTCAAGAAATTTACAAAAAAGATTATTCTGTTGCAAAATTTGTGACGAAAAATTATCCAGCAATCATAGTGCATTAAGAGAAAAAATCATAAGCTCTGTCTTGTGACTGCACAAATTTATAATGCTGATGAGGCTGCTTCATACTGGACATTACTACCAGACAAGACTAGTTCATTCTGGAGAAGAACAAGCAACTGGACGAAAGACTTCTAAAGAAAGACTAACTTTTTTGGTTTGTGTAAACAGCGATGGGTCTCACAAATTAAAACCACTGGCCATTGGGCAAGGCATTAGGTAAATTTACCTATCGACTATAGTTTTTCTCGAAATGACTTCAGCGATTTTCAGTGACTAGTTTAAACATTCTTAAGTCATGCAAGTCATAAATTATCTTAAACTATGACATTTACTAGAAACGGGTTTACTTCTAGTAGACAACTGTACTAGACATTCAAGTGAAGAACTTGTTGGTGAAGACGATCAGTTTACCATCGCATTTTTACCACCAAATACAACCGCTCTGATCCAGCCAATGGACCTGAATCCAATTAATTTAACTATGTTGGCTTACCAAAAATCACTTCCAAGTAAAATTTTATCTTCACATGAAGCAGATCTCACTAAGTACCTTAAAGAATTTAGCTTGATAGATGCCGTTTTCTTACTATCGCATGCATGGAGTACTCTGACATCCCAAAGAGTTGAAAAAAGTTGGCAGAAAATCCTCAGTAAGAGTTTTTTCGAAGACGAAAGTAGTGATAAGTATGAGCCGGATGATTTAATAATATTAGAAGCTTTAAGATACACGCTTTCGTCTAAAAAAGACGACCTAATGTTGATTTCTAGCATGTTAAATTTACTTGGTGAGAAAAATAGGTATTACTGAAAGCGAATTATTGAACTGGGTACCGGGTAAGAATTTGTTACCTACCGAAGAACCTGTGGAAGAAAAAATGCAAGAGTAAAAGGAAACGGTGATAAATAACACCGAACATGATGCAGCAATAAGAGCATTTGATACATGTTTAAATTGTGCCGAGAGAAACAATATTCCAATATTCGATATGCTCACATTACAAAGATTAATGTACCAAGTCTTTTTTCTAAATCAGAAGAAAATTAAACAACAAAAATACAAATTATTTAAAAAAAAAAAACAGAAATTAGTGTTTTGTATTTACTTGTATTAATAAAATGTCAAATAAGTGCTTTAACAATTTGCTCTTTATTTACAAATTAAATAAAGCATTAAAGCCCTTATGAAAATAATCAGTCAGGAATTCGAATTTTTTAATACTGCGAATCACCACGGTTTTAATTACTTCGGATTATCGAGTTATTACTGTATTATTATTATCATTGAAAGAACGGTTAAAAATGAGATTAAAACCCATAAGAATATCTTAACATCCACTGCAACAAGTGAAAAAGTTGACCTCGATTTCAACTTTTAAATCATAATGGATAAAGACCTCTCATTTAAGATATTTATGTGAAGAGAATTAATACTGTTTAGACGAATAATGATATATTTTAGGCTTCCAATGTTATCTTAATGTCACTTCGTATAAAAATTTTACAAGAATAAAAGTTTGGTATCATACGTTATTTAAATGCGTAGTTTAAATGAAAATGCGTAACATTACGTAACATCTAAACCAGTTACACCTACCAGAATGATAAAATAAACACATCTTATTTCATGCTTAATTTTTATTGCTTACATTTGTAATTTAACCACATTAAATATGCAAAATGAGAGGTCCGGTGCAGATACGAATAAACCCATTTAAGTAATTCATTAGAATTATTAGAAGGTTGACACTATTACGCAACAGTGGCTGAACTAGTATTAGTTTAAGCCACCTAAGAATAGGACGTACATGTATTGATGCGGCGAATAAATTTTAAAGGTGTTAACATATTGGTAATATACAGATTCTTATTTTCAAAAGATCATAGAATGTAATATGTCAATAAATTGTAATTATGTTTGTTTTAGACATATTCTTGAAAGCGTGAAGCCGCATTGTCACTATGCGGCAATGAATGTGTTAAAGAGAATGTGTGAAGATATCTTTAAACAAAACTATTAATGTTAGCAGTTGTATTAAGTGATTATATTTCATTCAGTAAATACCAACGAGGTCTTGTAATATTTGTTAAGTATATAAGGCGGTACACATACGAGGTGATACGAGGTCCTGAAATTAAGCGATAAATAAAATTGGAGAATATCTCGATTTTCTTAACTTCGGCTACCTTCAAAGTAATCCCCTTGGGAAAGGAATGCATTCTGGAAGTTTTGTCTCGTTAATATGTTCAACACCGTCCATGATTCATGTCAATCTTCTCTATCATGTCAAATCGTCACTCCTTCAACTTTTTAGCTTTGGGAAAAGGAAAATTCCCAAGGAACCAAGTTAAACGAGTATGCTGGATAAGGAACAACAGCCATGTTATTTTTCTTGAAAAACTGCATCGTGAAAGCGGTATTTGGGGTGTGTGTTATTATGGTGGGGAATCTGCAGTCCTCCGTCACTTTATCAGATAAAGTTCGCTGGCATGTGCGATAAGATAATCCCGCAGTATTACAGATAGCTTGGTTAGTCTGGTTACGGAACTGATATTCGGTCTTTTCTGAAACGTTTAAACCACTGACTTGTGTTTGATCGAAAGCGCCGTAGCCAAATGTTCCCTTTAATATTTTGTGGGACGGTAACATGATACAGATTCGACGCTTCCTTAATCCGGTCATTGAATAATCGTAAGTACAAGTCACAATAATGAAAAATTGTTAACTATCACAAAGCGTTTTATCCTACATGGCGCCGATTGGTTTACTTACTCACAAATAGGCTGTAGACAACTCTACATAGCGGAGTTTGATTGTAACTGCGTCCGTTTACGCGCGTGTTTGAAATTTCATATACTTTGGGTATCATCGCGACATTTATTGTTAATCTAGTAAAAAAACTGGCTTCACCTCCATGCTTTATATTGGTTAAATTGTTCCCCAATGTTTGGTAATTGACTGCAATTGTATTCCTACAAGGACAAAACCTTTTAGGTTAAGATTACAATTGGCAATTGCAATTGCTTTGTTAAAAATCTTCTCATGCGCTTGTATTTGCCAAATTTATGTAAATATAGCAAGATATGCCGCTCTATTATCAATTCATTTGTTTTTAATTTATGTCTTCTTGACATGAATTAGAACAGTTTAAAAATATCGTTAACACAAATAAATTTTTAATGCAGGTGACCCATTGACCAGGCATATCATTAACACAAATAAATATTTAATGCAGGTGACGTAATTGAAAGCAAGAGTAAATGTTTTATAAAAATATATTTACATGTTATATTAATACCAACAGAAAATAGTAACGAAGTCGTTAAAATATACCATTGAAACTAGTTCAGCGAATTGCCTAGCGAAATTTAAGATCAACAAATTCCTTAACACCAATTCTATGCTTTTAAGTAAATCGTAAATTATATGAGTGTATGGCTATGAGATTTCTGTTTCAGTATATTTTCCTAAAACTATAATGAAAATTTGACGTGAATGTAGCTATTCTAATGACAGTGTTTGAGTTCTAGTATTACTAGCATTAATCCTAAAAATATTATATTAATATAAAATACTTCATAGAAAAACTACGAAACAATGCAAAAAGTTTTAAAAATCTATGGTAGTTACTAGATGATTTATAAATACTGGACGATATATTTCTGTTTAGCTACGAAAATGTGTTTACTTTGCTTTTTGATATTATATAATAGAATTGTTTTAGGCCAATGCTAATGAAATGTTTAATTTTAAGAGCAAGATATTAAGTATTTAAAGTTAAAATTAAAATACTTTTCATTTATTGGGACATATTTTGCCAATGACGAACGGCAATATAAATACCACAAAAAAATTTTGAATACCTATTCCTGATCAATGTTTCGATTTTGCCTCTAACATGTCTTTATTAAGAAATCTCTTTTCTTTTAAGAACATGTTCAAACGATAGAAAAAATAATGAAATCACTCTTCATTCAAGAACATGCTCAGACGATTGGAAAAATAATAGTCTATCTAGTCAATATGGTGAATGTTATAGCATTCCATATTTTAAACAGTTTCAAAATATGGAAACTGTTTTTTTGCATTATCTTGTGGCGGAATAGGTCCCTACCTATTTTGTATGTATTGACAGTATTTATTGGCCTAGTCAGGCGAAAATTAAGGACGGGACGGAAATTTGAATTACAATTTGCCCAATTCAGTGGTTACAATTCAGTGGCGGCTCTTGATGACGTACGATGTGCGCTGCTGCACGGATGAGACAACTTCGAACTATTTCGGAAGATTTCGGTACGGTTACTTGCTTCTCTGTATATATGAAAGCTTAAACGAAGCTCATCCGTGCAGCAGCTCACATCGAACGTCATCAAGAGCCGCCACTGTTACAATTGCTGACTATTGATCTGGTGCATTATAGTTTTCAGAAAACACTTTTTTATTCGCCAAATACAGTCACTTCTTTTTTAGATAATATTGAAATGGTCCATAAATTAGCACAGTATGGTCCTGTGATCGTTCTTCTCTTTTCCAAATAAACGATGCAGAGTTGGGCAGTACGAATCCCCAACACCCTATTCATAACCTTTCCGACATGACCTTGATACTCGTTCGCTAATGAAAATCCATTTTGATTCTGGCATAATGTAAAGGGTCCATGTTTTGCCCACAGTTAAAAAACACCGGAAAAGCGCTTGTAGTGTGCTTGTATCAAACATTGCGTTGAAACCTAATCTGAACCTAAACGCGACACCCAACTTGTTGATAACTTTTTGATATACCAATATTCGTTAAAGATATCAACGTTCAGCAGAGATGTTTACAACCTTAAAACACCATATCCGAAACTTTGTTTAATCATTGGCTCGGTAGTCACCTAGGCTCTCAGCAGTATATGTGCTAATATGACCACAATGAAATGTAAAGAACCACTTTTGAACTATTCTACGCAAAGGGGTAGCATTCCCATAATACTTTCTTAACTTTTCTTCATTTTTTAATGGTTTTTCATGTAAAAAGTTATGTTTTATCAAAACATATTTACCATGAACTATGAATATCTTCGCCTTCGAAGCGAGTAAAACAATAGCTATTTGATCTATCAATTTGAAGTTTTATATGCAACTTTGTGAGAATTATTTAAGGTCAAACCCGTCCATGTCTTGATGATCCTCGTCAACTGGACCTCGTATATCAGAACTCAGTGTTGTGAATAAAATCCATTTAAAATTATTCCTGAACGGGCTTCCCTGTGGCCTAATTATTTGCTACGATATTTGGACTGATGATAGGGCTCTTACTATCACAAGTGAATGGCACAAATACGACTGTTGCCTAGTTACGGGTTGTTTATTTCTTGACAGTTTTGTCAAGTATAAATTTGATCACATTTGAGGACCCCAAATTTAGTTTAATTTTTCTGTTTTTTAAGGTTGGTGTTCAACTGTGCCTAAACGGAAGGTAATAGCTGCTGAAGCAAAGAGCTATAGGAATGCTGCAAAGTGGCGATATGCAGCTTACTGTAGTAGGGCGCTTTGGGGTGACACAAAGCGTCATATCGCCTTTGGAATAGATTTATTGAAACTGGTTCTGTGTCAGAACGACGGAGCACAGGTGAACCTCGGAAATTGTTTTCCGAAGTCCACCAATGCGAGACCGTTACATTGCACTATCTGCAAGAAGACATCCCCACGAGACTTGCAGAATACTGCAAGGAAGGTTTAAAGCAGCAATCGACGTTCATGTTTCTAGAGAAACTATCAGGCGACGTCTATAGGAAGCTAACATTGTAACTAGGCGCCCATCAAGAGACATTCCTTTGACTGACTAACATAAGCGACAAAGATTGGAGAGGACAAGAGAACATGTTAATTGGAATCAACAATGGCGCACTATACTTTTCACAAATGAATCAATCCAGATATGCCCGATTTTTAGATAGTCGAAGTGTTGGAGTGTGGACTCCAACTCTTCGAGCAAGCCAGGAATTTCTAGAAATCTTCGCTTTGTTCAAGAAGTTTATCTTTTTCGAGAAGGCTGTATAAACGTTTGAGCTGGCATGTGGATGTACAGACTTCTACCTTTGTCATGGAAACATGAATGGATTGTAATAAAAGGACAACATTATTAATAACGTTATAACGAATTTTTCAAAGTGTTACCGGTGAAAACTTTCGTTTCCTTGACGATAATGCTAGACCTCATCGCGCTACTATAGTCCTAGATGCCATTGAGAAGCTTGCCATTCAACATTTAAAACTACCTTCACGATCTCCTGATCTGAACTGTATTGAACATGCATGGGAACTGCATCGAAGAAGACTAGATCAGTTCCAATGCGCTCCAGAAACTTTAGATGACTTAGAACGCATCTTACCACAATCCAGAATGATCTGGAACAAAAATTCTTTAACACGCTGATAGATAGTATGCGATGTAGATGCCAAGCTGTAATTAATGCTCGTGGTGGTCATACGTTGTATTGAAAAGGTGGTGGTTTTTCTAGTTATAAAATTTTGCTTCTGTTATCATTTTTTTCATCCCTAATTCATGTGGCGCAATTAAATGGTTCCATCGTTCAGATGGCATATCATACAGCAAAAACAATGTTCACAGATCGATTAGTTTCTCACTTTGATTATATTTGTGAAAACCCTAACTCAATACAATATAAGTTGATAGACGATCAAATCTTGTCTCCATGAGAGAGAAAACCAGAATAAATATATGCAAACTCAATAAACTAAATAATCTGTACCTTCTTTTTGATTTACGCTTGAAAATTTCTCTAACCATATGTATGCGAGGTCGAATTTTGTTATTTCAAATTAGTTCTGAAAGTATAGAGGGAAGTATTTCATTTCGTATGTATATTACACACATAAATGCGAAACCCCCAAATTGGGGGTAGATAGTTGGAAATTTGCACGCATCACCGCAAAGCCAAAACAAACGAAATTGGATATTGTTTAACTTAGCAGACGTAACAATAACACAAGCTATAAAACGTGTCCTTTATATAGTGGCCCCTGACCAAGTTGCCGAGGCCGCTAATAACACGAAACGTCTAGTTGTATTAAATAATGTTTGGGTCCGCAATTGTCCAATCTCCTCTGTAAACCGAATAAGAGGCAGAAACTACAGGAACGGGCTTTGGATATTATCAGGTCAGCAGGTTGGTCTAGACGATAATATTCACTAGACTGGGTAATACGATTATTAATTTGGAGCGCGAGACTGGTTGGATTTTCGCCACAGCCGCTTTGATATGTCCCTTAAAAGATATTTGACAATAATTCGTGTCCTATTGGTCGGAAGCTTCCAGAGTTTCAATGGAATGAGCAGGAAGTGAAACGAATACTCAGCGTGCGCCTATCCTGCAGTCACCCCCTTGGTCGCTTTCAACTTTATTCGAGGATTTAGTTTGGGTCGGACGCAAAAGAGGGAGTTGAAATTTAATCAACGTTCGGATGACCGCTTTCGTCATTAAAACAACTCCTAAGCGTACTGCATCATTGGACCGATGGAATGGGAGTCGACAGTAAATCACGAGAATTGATGTCTCCATTTTCTAAGAGGGTATTCGAAAGTCTGGAAAATCCGTTATGCGATACACCGATCTTAAAGTTAATGGGTGTTTGGCTTTAGGCTTTTAGCACAAACGTTTTATGAAAACGTTTCTTACATTTTAGAACCTTTAAAACGTTTTCATTAATAATTTTATTTATTTATTTGTCTACTTTTAGGATATAGTACAAAGTATATATGCACAATAATAGTCTGATAATTGCATTTATTTGTACTTATAGTTTATTTAAAATTATAAGAATATAACTTTGAACGGCTCTAATGCTTTTATTGCACCACCTTCTGTGGTGATAATGATTATACCTGGTCTCCTTATTGAACGGGTCCGGCTTACCTATTAGCAACGTATGAATTTAGGGGCCGTATTGACTATAAATTAGGGCCCTATAATATAATAATAAAACGCTGTTAATTTCAAGTATATAATAAAAAATATCTGTACATTGGGTTTATATAAAAAGAAAAATTACAAATCGTGTGGCAACATGTGTAGTGGATACATATAGATATATAAAGCTAATTTATTTGTAATACACAATAAAATTTTTATGTGTCACCGAATTTCATAAATCATCTGTGATTGAGTCGTCTTGCAAATCGGTGTCTGTGTCTGAATCGTATTGCAAATTTATAATCAAAGGTGCTACTATTTTGTACATGCGCATATATTTGTCCTCTTTTGCTATTGCGTGTCTAACAGCATTTTTCCAATTTACAGCAGTTATATGTTCCATAGCATTTTTTATGTGTGTTACACTGCTTTCACTAAATTTCGGTGTTTGATTTGTTCGTCTTATGGTATTTTTCAGTTGGGCCCATATTAATTCAATGGGATTCAAAATGCAATGGTATGGTGGTAAACGCAAAATTGTATATCCTGCTTCTTTGGCTCTGTTATCCACATAGTAATCCTTTAAATATTCTTTTGTCTTCATCACCTCTATTAATTGTTTTTTTTTGTATAATGATCCTCAAAATATAAATCATTTGCTTCTAAAAATGTTTTAATATCTTTCTTATTATTATATTTTGTAGGAACTTTGGTTTGCTGTCGAGAATGATACGGAGCGTTGTCCATCATTATCACACTATCTTTTGGTAAATTTGGCAGCAAAGTGTCACAAAACCATTCTTCAAATAAAGATGAGGTCATATCTTCATGGTAAACTAAACTTGAGGATTTAACATTTTTAGCAGATAATAGCGGCTGCCCGATCCATCCTTTTTCTGACCCAGCATGAAGAATGATTATTCTCTTCCCTCTCGAAACCGGCGCGTCCAACTGACACATACTAGAACTATCCACCCAACCTTTGCAAATTGTGTCACGGGTGTTATACCACGTCTGGTCTAAATAATATATGAATCGTCCTTCCTGTCTATACCTTCTAATTGCCGTTAAGTATTCATATCGAAGTTTCTGTAACCTCGGGCTTTCCATAATTGTGCCAAACTTAAAACCAGCTTTCTTTAACGTCCGCCACAAGGTTGCTTTAGAACACTGAATATTTATAGGCTCATGACTGATTCTTTTATGTAAGGAGTCAAGTGTAGAAAGAACATTTCCAAGGAGTATACTTGCTGCCTAATAGTATCAATTTCATACTCTTCAATTTTTCTCGGTGCTCCTTTGTCACTTCTTTACTTTCGAGGCCCTGCGTTATTCTTAATTATTTTATATATTGTTCCAAAAGGCACCTGGGTTAATTGCGACGTTCGTTGACTGTTCTGGGTTTGTAGTTCGTTATTTTCTTCCATCAGGGTATGATAGACATTGAAAATTATCTGTTTTGCATCTTCTGATATATGCTTTCTCTGTCGTGCTCCAACATTATTATCACTATCCACATGATAATCACTAACACTTTCAGCAAAAGGTCGCCACATGTTCATTAAGTAAAGAGAGAAAAATCAAATATGTATAAGCAGTAAAGATTAACAATAAATTATAAATAGACTCAATATTAGATATAATATATACCAACTCTCCTAACTATATTTAGGTACTTAAATTTGGTTTAATAAATATAAGCACTTATTTCATCTAAATTTTAATTTAATGACTATTTAACTATATATAATAACTATATATTCAAATTAACAACTGTTGGTACTTATATTATTATTAAATTTTATTTAATCTAAATTGCAGTAATTACAATTTACTTAAATTTTGTCATTACGGACCTCAGCAGTTTGTTTGCGTAAAAGATAATCGTATTGAGCGGCCAGGTAGTTATTGCCGCAGGTGGTGAAATAAAAGCATTAGAGTCGTTCAAAGTTATATTCTTATAATTTGAAATAAACTATACATTATTATTAAGGATTATCTCTAGCACTAAGCATTATAATAAATAAATATAATATTTATTATAAAAAGTAACATAGAAATGAATATGCATAAGAGGCCGAAATCAAAGTAAATTTACTTGATTTTCCATATGACGCAATGGAGATTTAACTGTTATTTTTAATTGTAGTAGTTTGCATAAATTTATTTATATATTTATTTATTGTCCAAAAGAATTCCAATAACAGTAATAATAGTAATAAGTGAAATATAACTCCATAACATAACCGAAATTCATAACTTCATAAATTCAAAAGTCAATGCGACATATCCGGAAAATTTGGACGTTTTACGACAACGCATCATCTACGAAAACAGACTAATCACTCCCGAAATATTACAGAATGTGCGGAATGAAATATATTATCGCTTAGGATTTTGTCAACAAAATTAAAGAAAACATTATGAGCATTTGTTATAAATTTGATACTGAAAATGTCAAAAATAAAAGTTAGAATTAGAACACAATTTACTCAAAAATTTTCTAATGTAACATACCAAAATTTTGACATCATCGAATAAGAATTGTAAAAGCTTTAAAAATCCATAAAAAATGGGGTTGACATTTAAAAAAATTATCAATGACGTCATAACTTATTCAAGGTCGACGGAAAAAGCAAAATGGTAGCATCTAAATATAGCTAATAAAAAACATTAATCGACATATCTTTGCATTTTGTCAAATAATGCACAATAACGTTACTAAGGGCTTGTGTCCATACTTTATGGACGCACTGTATATAATCTAAATCCCTTTTACCTTTAATTGTGTGGGGTAGAGATTTGGATATTATTATTTTATCCAGAACCACTATCAAAAGAAATTTCATAACCACTTTTGCTAACGCTTGCTTGAGTGACACCAGAATATCATGCCTTTCTCAGACATACACATTTTTTAAAAGAGATCATTTATAGACTGATCTATAATGCAAAGGATTTGAATTAGGATTAATAGAAGGACATCGTGAAATAGCTATACCATCAAATGTGACATCTTGTTTTAGAGCAAATCTAGGGTCAATATTACCTTATGAGCCTAGACAGTATCTCGTTGAAATTACAGTTCATTGGTGTAATACCATTGAAGGCTTCAACAACACTTCAATAAAAATGCACATCTGGAACACCAATGTGATCCATTCCTCCTTAGTTTTTGATATTCTGTTTATTAGAAAACTCTTCGATAATAGAAATATTTTAGTTCCCTACCATTCTTTTTCTAAAGCTAATGTTAGCAAATCCAGTCCTAAATCTTAAAGTGGTTTGCCCACTTATTGCGACAATATTTTTTGCTTCCACGTAGAAATTCGTTTAATACGCTTTTCTAGTGCATTTATAGATTCTGGTATCCGAAAGGTATGTGATATTCTTCGGTGATAAAATTTAATGTCGTTAAATTCCCAACTACTTTATAAATTTATGGACTAATGGACAATTTGCCAATATTATACGCGTAGACAGCGCCATACGAGCGCTGTTCGACGCTACGGTGACTTATTAATATAGTCCACTAGGATCATCAAGATTACAAAATTTCGAGAAGTAGATATATCAAACATATACTCTTTCATGTGCTTCGAAACTAAATAAGTTCACTTTCAGTAATCTATTATGAATATGAAAGAAAAGAAAAAAAATTCGTGTGTTGATGAAACACGGAAAACAAAAAACAAATAAATAGAAGTTTTTAACTTTCAAGTTTTATGGGAATTCTGCTCCTTGACATACAAGGGTTCAAAAGGATTCCGCCACATTTCGTTATAATCATGTCAGTACAGATGAAGCTAAGTACCCAAGTCCCATATTTGTAGTGACTAGCGAGGAAATAGTTTCCTATATACGCGAGATATTTAGGTTTGAAATAGTTATCGGCAAGATGGGTGTCTCGTTTACTGTCAGGCAATGAAAAATTGCCTCAAATGAAAAATGCTTGAATATGTGCAAGTGGAATTCAAGTGGACTTCTGCTGTGTTATATAACTATAGGCAAAGCACGGGTACGTCACTTTACGCCAGAAGCGAATGAACAGTCGAACCTATGAACTTTCGTTGGCAAACTAGCTCCAAGGAAAGATAGAGGGGTCCCATCTGCCGGAAAGGTTATGCTTACAGTGTTTTGGGATTCGCATGGCATTATCTAAATCGATTATATGAAAAGGGCAGAACCAGCATAAGACCAATAGGCAAATTTATTGGATCCTATCAATGCAAAATTAAAGAAAAGGCGACCACATTTCGAAACAAAGTATTGTTCCACCATGATAATGCATCGGCATCTGTAATTGTAACCACCAAATTTATCGAATTACATTTCAAATTGCTGTCTTATCTGACATATTCGACTGATCTGGACACCTGTTACTCCCTTACTTCTGAGCTTGAAGGAATGGCTCAGCGCGGGGAGATTCGTAACGAACGAGACAGCTGAAACAGGGGCCTATTTTGTAGAGTTTCAAATATATTACCTTTTAGAAGGCACAAAAATAGAAAAAGCTAGTCTAAATGTATAAAGTTGAAAGACGATTATTTCGAAAAATCCTCTTTTCTTGAGTAATTAATTGTTTTTCAAATATCATTTGCAGTCCATAAAACTATTTTTTATTTATTTATAGTTTTTCATCTTGCCAGCATATTCTATGCATTTCAGATTAAGATCATTTTACATAAATGCACAATAATAAAGATGTCAAATGAAACACATTACAAGCAATGATACCAAAGCTGTAAAGTTGTATTGTAACAAAAATTTTACTGGTGGTACTCCGTACCATAGCCGTATATATTAGTTAAAGCCTGAACGGTTCCTCGGGACCACTGCCATAAATTTGGGTTCAGGGTTGTACGACCTTCTGTTGACCATTGATGTATATACGCTATGGCTTTAAGTGATACATGCTACAAAATATTTCTACAAGCTACAAGCTTCTACATGTGCTTCTAGATGTAAAAGGGAACGTGATGGTGATGGCAATGGCGGGATTTGTAGAATAATAAGAGCTGAATATGAAGATATTTTAGGGTGTTTAGATTCCGACGAAGAACCCTTTGTTAACGGCGACAGAGAATATGAGCCTGATCGGAATGAATGCGAAACAAGTAATGAATCCGAGGAATTTGTGTATGCTGGAAATGAAAGCTCGGATGAAATGGAAGTTCAACAAAGTGATAATATCGCAGCTGATGTCAATGATACTGAAATTCAAGAAAACAATGCACAAAAAAAATTGTTACTAAATTGGGGTAATACAGCATTCAAGGCTACAATACATACAGTCGACGATACATATTCTGATTCACTTATAGAATCAACAGAAGGACAAGTCAAATGCTCTTAGCTATTTCCTTTTATTCATAAATTCGGAAATAGTGAAGCTTATTGTACACGAAACTAATACATACGCTTCCGAAAATAAGGAGAATACACAACTAAAATAGAAAGAAATAGTTCAGGATGAATTTTAGGTATTTTTAGCTTTTATAGTATGTTACTTACAGCAACATCACAGGAAAAATAACATGAAAGAATATTGGCCAACAGGTGCACTACTTCACACACCAATATTTTCGTAGGTAATGCCCAGAAATCGTGTCCTACTTAGCATGCTACATTTTTCAAACAATGCTGCTCAAAAACAAAGTGATTCTTTCCATAAGGTACGAGAATTTTTAACTAAAATGACAACCCTGTTTTCCGAATGTTTCGATTCATTAGCAAATCTTATTTATATCTTATTGTTTAGTCCTTTTGAAAGGACGTTTACAGTTTAAACAATATACAAAATCTAAATGCCATCGCAAAACAACAGATATAGAACAGTTTCAAGGCCTAGGTATATCTGGTTCCGTTGTGAACATCTTATAAAGCCGTATTTGGAATAAGGCCATTCGTTGTACTACACAGATAATTGGTACACAAGTGCTACTTTATCAACATACCTTGATTTTATCTTAAAATGAAAAGGAATTAACTATTTTTTTGAGTGAAGACCTGTGTTATTTTAATATATTGCAAATTCTAATTCTAACTTTCTTGTAAAATTTTACAATTTCCAATTACAATTTCTATAAAACTTCCTTTTTGGATTTAAATTACCCTAATACAAAATATAACTCGATGATAACTTCTATGTTTGATCGATAATTTCGTCATGACATGGATGCGGGATTTGGTTGACCGTTTCTGTGATTCCGTTACATGATGTGCGGCATTTCACTGGACCGGTCTCGTTGTGATGTGCGAATGACCGTGTAGAGTGTATTGTGGTGTGCTCACCACGTCAATTCAGTGTCACGCAGTGTGTTTGTGGTGATAAAAGTTCAGATCTCATTTGCTACAGTATATGTGTATGTAGAACTGTGTTGTACGAACAATTTACACATAGACATACATGCACTCCAACAAATGGACATACAAATTTATGTCTCTTGTATTATATTACTTAAAAAATTTAATAGTTTATCATATCTTATGCTTATTTTGCATTCAATACTTATAAGAAGGTTATGTTTTATCACATTTTGTGAATAAAAATTTGAATTTCTTTTATATTCAAGTTACAGATGCGAGCAAATATTATAGCACCCCAATAAAACATATTTCAGGAAACAAGTATCAGTTCTTAGAACGAGGGTGTAGGAAAAAGTACGTCGTAGCTGTTAATAACAGCATTTAAAGCAGAATTTCTTAGAAAATGTACATTATGCAAGTATGTATAGTTTATTTCAAATTATAAGAATATAACTTTGAACGGCTCTAATGCTTTTATTTCACCACCTGCGGCAATAACTACCTGACCGCTCAATACGATTATCTTTTACGCAAACAAACTGCTGAGGTCTGTAATGACAAAATTTAAGTAAATTGTAAGTACTGCAATTTAGATGAAATAAAATTTAATAATAATATAAGTTCCAACAGTTGTTAGTTTGAATATATAGTTATTGTATATATGTAGTTAAACAGTCATTAAATTACAATTTAGATGAAATAAGTGCTTATTTTTATTAAACAAAATTTAAGTAAATATAAAGGCTGTTTCAATAAGAGCGCAAAATTTTGAGGTTCAATAAAACATGGTTTTCTGTAGTTAAGTATTGAAATATTAATTGATTTATAATGTATACATTTGGAAATTATGTATGAAACAAAATATCTTACAAACGACCGATATGGCTTTGCTGGCATACGCGTACTCTTTCGACAAAATTCGCAATAATATTATTGTAAACATGTGGCGGTATTTCATTGATAGAGCGTCTAATTTCGGCCCTCAATGCTTCGGTGGTTGTGGGTTTATCGGCATAAACTTGTGACTTCAGATAGCCCCACAGCCAAAAATTCAAAGGTCTCAAATCACAAGAAAATGTCGGCTAATTCTGGTCACCAAACCGGGAAATGACACGACCAGGAGCAAACTCGTGCAAGACAGTGAAAGTTTCACGAGCGGTAACATGTGGTCTCGTCCTGCTGAAACCACATGTCATCAAGAGCAATATCTTCCAATTGAGGCACAAAAAACTGCGTTAACATATCACGATAACTTTCGCCATTCACCATTACTGCATTACCTTCCGCATCTTCAAAGAAATACAGTCCAATTATTCCTCCAGACTACAATGCACACCAAACAGTAACATGTTTGAGATGCATTGCTTTCTGATGAATCATTCGTGGATTCTCTGAGCCCCAAATGCGGCAGTTTTGCCGGTTTACGAAGCCATCGAGGTGGATAAGGGTCTCATCTCTGAAAATGATTTTGTCCGTAAAATCGGCATTCACTTCTGTTTGCTCAAGTAACCAATTGGTAAACTCTCTTCGCTGTGCATGGTCTGTTGGCAGAAGTTGTTAAGTCAATTGTATTTTGTAGGGGTGGAGATGCAAATCTTGAGTCAGAATACCCTGAAGAGTGACTGTTGTAATGTCTAATTGTTGTGCACGATGACGAATCGACGTCTCTGGACTTTCGGCCACACTCTCACGAACTGCTGTGATGTTTTGTTCTGAACGATCTCTATGATCTTGTGTCGTGTGTTTTACATCACTAACCGCATCACTCCTTTCGAATTTTTTGATTGTTCTTTTCACTGTAGCTGATTTAGGCACATTCTGTCGACCGAATATTGGACGTACTGTACGAATGGTGGCAATCAAACTTTCACCATTTTGATAATAATGTTTAACAATCAGTATGGGTTGTTCTATCGTGTAATGCTCCTCCATATTTACAAACTCCCATTTATCAGTTTTCGATCTGTCACATCATAATCACGAGCCATTATGACTATCAAACATGGCGGGCAATTAAAAACTTGCACTCTTATTGAAACACCCATTAGTTAGGAGAGTTGGTATATATTACATCTAATATTGAGTCTATTTATCATTTATAGTTAATCTTTACTGCTGCATACATATTTGATTTTTCTCTCTTTACTTAACGAACATGTGGCGACCCTTTGCTGAAAGTGTTAGTGATTATGATGTGGATAGTGATAATACTGTTGGAGCACGACAGAGAAAGCATATATCAGAAGATGCAAAACAGATAATTTTCTATCATACCCTGATGGAAGAAAATAACGAACTAAAAACCAGAACATTCAACGAACGTCGCAATTAACCAAGGTGCCTTTTGGAACAATATATAAAATAATTAAGAATAACGCAGGGCCTCGAAAGCAAAGAAGTGACAAAGGAGCACCGAGAAAAATTGAAGAGTATGAAATTGATACTATTAGGCAGCAAGTATACTCCTTCTACAGCAGAAATGTTGTATCTGCACTTAACTGCTTACATAAAAGAATCAGTGATGAGCCTATAAATATTCAGTGTTCTAAAGCAACCTTGTGGCGGACGCTAAAGAAAGCTGGTTTTAAGTTTGGCACTATAGACAAACGGCACAATTATGGAAAGCCCGAGGTTACAGAAACTTCGATATGAATACTTAACGGCAATTAAAAGGTATAGACAGGAAGGACGATTCATATGTTATTTAGACGAGACGTGGTATGACACCCATGACACAATTTGCAAAGGTTGGGTGGATAGTTCAAGTATGTGTCAGTTGGACGCGCCGGTTTCGAGAGAAAAGAGAAATAATCATTCTTCATGTTGGGTCAGAAAAAGGATGGATCGGACAGCCGCTATTATCTGCTAAAAATGTTAAATCATCAAGTTTAGATTACCATGAAGATATGATCTTATCTTTATTTGAAGAATGGTTTTGTGACACTTTGCTGCCAAATTTACCAAAAGATAGTGTGATAGTGATGGACAACGCTCCGTATCATTCTCGACAGCAAACCAAAGTTCCTACAAAATGTAATAATAAGAAAGATATTAAAACATTTTTAGAAGCAAATTATTTATATTTTGAGGAACATTATACATAAAACCAATTAATAGAGGTGATGAAGACAAAAGAATATTTAAAGGATTATTCTGTGGATAACAGAGCAAAAGAAGCAGGACATACAATTTTGCGTTTACCACCATACCATTGCATTTTAAATCCCATTGAATTGATATGGGCCCCAACTGAAAAATGCCATAAGACGAACAAATCAAACACCGAAATTTAGTGAAAGCAGTGTAACACATAACAAATGCTATGGAACATATAACTGCTGTAAATTGGAAAAATACTGTTAAACACGCAATAGCAAAAGAGGACGAATATATGCGCATGTACAAAATAGTAGCACCTTTGATTATAAATTTGCAATACGATTCAGACACAGACACCGATTTGCAAGACGACTCAGTCACAGATGATTTATGAAATACGGTGACACATAAAAATTTTATTGTGTATTACAAATAAATTAGCTTTATATATCTATATGTATCCACTAGACATGTTGCCACACGATTTGTAATTTTTTCTTTGTATATAAACCCAATATACAGATATTTTTTATTATATACTTGAAATTAACAGCGTTTTATTATTATATTATAGGGCCCTAATTTATAGTCAATACGGCCCCTAGATTCATACGTTGCAAATAGGTACACCATACCAGTTCAATAAGGAGACCAGGTATAATAATTATCATCACAGTAGGTGGTGCAATAAAAGCATTACAGCCGTTCAAAGTTATATTCTTATAATTTGAAATAAACTATAAAATAAAATTTAAGATTGTTGTACTTAGTAGTATAGTTGCTCATCGAAAAGAAAAGATCGTTGGTAGATTTCAAAAATTATTTTAGAGTGCCGATTGTCGTTTGTGAGTTTGGGTGCATTTGAAAATATAAAGTACGCCAGAAAAGCCTCAATTATCTTAGGCTCTACGAGGTTAGATAGTTTTATTACATAAACAAGGGTCATCACAAGTAAAACTTGCTAAGAAAATAAAGTGCTCTCGATGTGCATTGCAAACCTCCATTAAGCGCTACTATACCACTGGAATATACCTTCATTTACATAAAGGCGTCAGAAAACGCATAACTAGTGTTCGCGAAGATCGAATGAGAGAGCGAATCGCGCTCCAGGAAAGACACAAATCGCCGATAGCAATTTCTGCTAAACTCGGTATTCAAGCCAATTTCTGTACAGATCGTCAGGAGACGGTTAGTTGCTGCGAATTTACGTACCCGAAAACCCCAACGCAAGGTTTTGCTCTCAAAGTTACACCGCGAGCAGTGCCTTACTGGGCAAGAAAATATCAATACTGGAATGTGGATGATTAGGCTAAAGTAAGCTGTAAATCTAATATAGACCTAAGTACCTAAAAATTCCCCATAAGCTTCTTAATATGCATTAGAGAACTGGTTATTTCTTTCATTGATCTAAAAATATTTTAAAAAATTTAGTGTTTTTCAATTATTCAGTGCAGATCTACAGCCTTTCCGGAGCCAATTCGATTTGCCTGAGATCAGGGGGCTATTTCCACTAGATTGCATTTCACCTACTGTCAAAGACGAAGGAGGAAGTATTATAATTTGGGGGTGCATGACTGCACAAGTTGTCGGAGAAGTGCCTGTGTGCAAAGAACGCATGAATGGGATCCGCTATGTCGATGTTAGAAGTGCTTGAAGCATCGATTGCTCGACTTCTAATTAGATAGTTTGATGAGAATCGAATGAAGCTTTTGGATTGGACCCCGCAGTTGTTTGACTTGTCGCCAATTGAAAATTTATAGCATATTTTGAATTAAGGAGTCGTAAACAACGCCATGACTCTAAAGAGGCGCTCAAACGTGCAGTGTTCCAAAAATGTACATCTCTTTCACCAGAAACTTGTCACAAAGTTGTGGCTACTATGACCAAACGAATTAAAGCCGTAATAAAAACTAGAGGAGGTAGCATTAAATATATTTAATAAAAAATGGTTATAAACTCTATTACGTATGTTATTTTAGTTTTTAAATTAGCTGGTTTTATCATAACGCTAAAAAGTTATCCTGCCTATAACATTTACTCGCGTGTGTATATGCAGGAGACACAAAATTTTTGCAAAAGCGTTAGCAAAATTTTCCTATTTAAGGCTTTACTTTTTCTAATTATATGCCTTCACAAACTCGATCAATATTTATTTTTGCATCCTAGCACTGGATTCAGAATTAAAGATATTACAAACTATTACCACTACTTTAGGATTGCCAATCCACGTATTTTATCTTTGATTGATGGAAAACGAAAAAAGTCATGAGCAACTTAGTTTGGACTGTAAGGCAAACGAGATATTAATATCTTCCTGTGCGAATATCCATTATCCTCGCTTGCTTTCTGACCCGTAAAATGAACACATACTTCACTACCTGCTACAATATGGAACACGACAAACAAGTGGCCAAAATGAATTTTTGGGCATTTGTTCCACTAATCGAAACACACTTTGTTCTGGGTTGTCGTCAAATTGTACAGCCACAGATCTTCCTCGGAACTATGTGATCGCTAACCCTTATGGCAAATGATACACAAATATTTTGGAAAGAGATTTGGCAGTCTTCATCATGTAATTTTTTTAGAAAAGAATTAATTAAAAATTACTTTTCCAAGAAAACTGTGACTTTTTGGAATAATTTTATGACTTAGTTAGAGGACAAACGTTTGCAGATAGTACGGTTATATAGGATTAACACGTGAACGATATTCATAATAGATCCTCACATCTGAAGATTAGTAGTGCTCAAGTTATTCCTAATTAAGTACTAAATTTTATTAATAATTAAAAAAGAAAGAAGCAAAGACTGTAAGATGTCCACGCCTTAATGTTAATATTCAAATATACTAAAGTCATTCTCATTTCTATTTATATCATAGCATGAGCCACTATTTTGTCTTAGACTACCATATTGTACAAATTGTGCCTATTGCAAGAACTAAAAAAAAGATAGTAGACAATGGCAATGTCCAGTCCCGATTATGTCAAAAATGTAAGTTTCACATTTATCTTTTTGTAGTAGGTATACCTTTTAGTAGGTACACAAAAACTTCTTGAATTACACCAAGTAATGAGATTTATTAGCGTAAACGAAATTTAAACTATTAAATTCACATTATTAGCGAAATTACTCAGAGAGGTTGCCCGAAAATAAAATAAATGAATTTTGCACCAAATACTACACGCTGGACGAAACTTTGGTGCACCACTAAACCCTTGAAGTTTCTCAAAGCGAGCAAGCCTGGAGTTGGGAATAGGGAATGAATGCACTCATCAAAGTCAAAACGAAGCTGTCTGCAGAAGACGTATGTTTTGGAATGACACAATTATAGTTTTCATTAACTTCTTAGCTGAAAGACCTTCAATGAAAGACCTGAACCTTCAATACTACCACGATCTATTGGTAAAGATAAAAGTCGTCGCTCAAAAAGTCGCAAGATTACAGTCAAACACATCACACCACCACTGTAGGTCGAGCCTAATTAGAGCAAATATATTGGATCGTCGAGTTCTCGCGACTATCATCTGTTCGGATCTTTGACAATAAGTAGAGAAATTTACACACAAATGTTTTTGGGATCACCTAACATTTTGTTATACGAGTGGCAGCAAAAAAATTGCTAGAGTAAATGTCCTGAAAGCATATATAGAAAGGTAGCTGCGTATATTATTACATTGGCATATACCGACTTTCAAAACATCTTTCTTAAGTACTGGGGTCTAGGTTGAAACAAAAAAATTTGCTTGCCCCAGAAACTACCTTCAGATCTTCCTTTAGCTGAATATGACAGAAAAACAACCAAACGAAGCTTTTCTGAAAAACGAAAACGTTTTTTTAAGAAGCATAAAGAATAAATAACTATTTCTAATAGTTTCTATGTGTATATTTTTGTATTTTTTTTAATATAATATAAAACTAGCTTATAAATTAAATAAATCATGTTTTTTCTATATTTTTTGATTTTACTGGTTTGAAAAATAACCTTACGTGATACAAAAAAAAAATAGAAGCAGATTTGAAATCAGCGCTACCCAATTACTAGAAAACAGTTAAAATTTTTAAATCGACATTCAAAGAGTTGAAAAATGCAGGCCTGTGTAATTAATATAAAATTTACGAAGTAAAAAGTTTTAAACGCAAACTTTATTCGGTGAAGAAATTGGTGTTTTAACAAAAATACAACTATATGTCCAATTTAAAAAAAAAGTGTATTTATGCTTTAAACAAACCGGCTCATTTTAAAATAAAATTAATAGATTAATTCGTCGAGGCCGACAAGTAAAACAAATAATATGTCATTTCGGTATCCTTTGATATTCCGATTATTCGGATTGTAGGTCGGACATAATTCGCGCTGGTCTATTTATTAATCCGCGCAGTTCATCATTTTTAATTATGAACAAAGCGGATGTTATCGATTGTGCAATTTAACGCTTACTATCAATTGGATACGGTTTTAAATTGCAGCACGACATCCGTATCAATAATATTTTTGAATTATTACTGTAAATACCAGAGACAAAAGTGGAATTTTTAAAGTTCCGGACGACATGAAGTCTCATCCTCAACCGTTAATCTAATTTAGTAAAGTATGATAAATTTTTAGAATATATTAAATACTATGGTATTTCCTGGTAAGTTTTAAAACTGTTGTAGACAGCTACTTGTACAAAACGTATTCAGAGTTTTCATGCTTTTATTAGTTCTGGTTTTGTATGAAATCAATAAGAGAAAATCGGAAGCTACTAATATAGAATAAAAGTAGTAGTATTGCGACCCGAGGGCTGTGGCGCGTATGCTTGACTCAAACTAGGAGATTATGTACTTAGGACTCGAACCCCAAAAGATCTAATGGTTGAGAGGTCGAGTTTTTGCAATTGATTGACCAATCTTCTTTAAATGTTGAAGAGGAATAATCAAGTTCTCCTTTAAGGCTCAACAACAGATCTACGGTCGAACTATGAATTTTGATCCTAGGTTAAGGCAAATTGAAATTGATTAATTAATTAATTGTCATAATTTTCATGCATTTTGAAGATGAATTTAATTCATCTGATTTTGGTGTTGTAAGTTGTTTCAGTATAAACTCATGTAGTACCTTTTTTTGTGATATGATCAATAATTTAATAACCTGATATACCGGGTGTTCCTATCCCAGTGTCAATTTTTGTCATAACTTAAATTTCATTTTACTAATTGCGGTGTGTGAGCCATTTGTTTAATACCTGTTAATTACTTGTCAATTATTTGTTGTTTCTTTATTTACAATATAGGAATTAACTATTCCAGATTTATTTTTTTTTTATGTATTTAGGTACCCCTCCTCCAGTAAACCGCAAAACCTTTTCTTAGCTTTGCCTCGAGCCTCCGTACGTAAAACTAAGTAACACTACCTATCATCTGTTTTAGTCCACACCCATCTCCACTGACATACACGATAAATAGAGGCTCCTTTAAATTTTGCGTTACCACTACCGATTTCGACATCTTATCGACCATCTTCATTACGCCAGAATTGTACCTGTGCGCGGTAGGTAGCAATCCGTGGAACGGAGGTTAAATATATTCATTCAATTAATACGTATTGGAAGATACCATCTTCATGTAGAAGAAATAATTTTCAACTAATGTTAGGGCTGCGCCGTATAAAAGAAATCTAGTTATCTATCTATATATATATATATGGTAAACCTAATCAGTAGGCAATTAAAGGTCTGTATATTACTTCAAAATATATGTATTTAAAAAACTCTACATGTTTCGGCTGTATACGCCTTTTTCAAGAGAATACAAAATATGAATGTTATTCATATTTTGTATTCTCTTGAAAAAGGCGTATACAGCCGAAACATGTAGAGTTTTTTAAATACATATATTTTGAAGTAATATACAGACCTTTAATTGCCTACTGATTAGGTTTACCATATCATACCAAGGTCACGAAGTTATTATATATATATATATATATATATATATATATATATAATCTATGCCCTGTTACCATGTAATGGTTTAGGGTGATGTATACTAAAATCTTTCTATTAATATGCTTGTACGAATTTTCTCCATTCTCTTCTGTCTCTAGCCAATGTTCTTGCTTGCGTCCATGATGTATCCACCTTCTTGAGTATTTCCGTTATTACTCCATCCCACGACTTCCTAGGTCAGCCTTTCTTTCTATTTCTTTGAATTTTTGCTTCCCACACTCGTCTTACCGGTCTTTCCTTAGTCATCCGTTGCATGTGTCCCCACCAACCCAATTGTCGTTGTTCGATAAAATGAAGTATTGAGTCGATTCCTAGGTCGTCTAATATTTATGTTCTTGATTCTATCCAATTTAGTGACGCCTCTTACTTTCCGCAAATACTTCATTTCTAACGCCTGTATCCTATTTTTCTGCCTTTCGCTCAGCACCCAAGATTCGCATCCAAAAGTCAGTATTGGTCTATATACAGCTTTATATACATTCATCTTAGTTCCTCTCGTTATTTCTTTCGTCTATGAATTTCTTGTGCATTGCGTAAAATAGATTTATGGTTTTCTGGATTCTATTGTTAATTTCTATCTCTTGTGATCCTTTTTCATCTATAGTTACTCCTAGGTAGTCGAAGGTTTGTACTTCTTCTATTTTCATCTCATCTATTTGTATATTTATGTCTTCTCGCTTTTCTCCTATCACCATGACTTTTGTTTTATTACCATTCATCTTCATTCCGTTCTTCTTGAGTCTCATGTTCCATATGTCCAAATTCTTCTGTAGATCTTTCTCACTTTTAGCCGTTATGACTATGTCATCAACAAAGACGCCCTCCGATGTATTTATCGGTTGTCAGTTCCAGCTTCCTACATCTAATTTTTTCACTCTATTCGAGCATTCTTTTATTATGTTGTCCATAAACAGAATAAACAATGTAGGGCTCAGACTTCCTCCCTGTCTCACCCCTCTTTGCGTTGTGAATGTATTTAACTTATATTGTTCTTTATAACTAGGTTTATGTTATTACTATAAATTGTTCTTATCATCCGTATAAGTTTACGATCTACTCCTCTTTCACTTAAGATTTTCCACACTATTTGCCCAGGTACTGTATCAAAAGCCTTTTCCAGGTCCACAAAAGCCTTTTTCAGTTCCACAAAAGCCAAGTATATCTTTCTTTTTTCTTGCAATGCTTTCTCGATATCTAATATTTTAAATTAAATGAAAATATTTTTTTAATGTGCTTAACAAACTTGTTTTTATGCTGAAATACTAAATTTATGCCAGCTTAATATAAATTAGATTAAATTCTCCATTCATGTAAATACAAGTTTGTATACGCTTGAAATAACTTGCGAAGCATTTTTGTCACTCTGAAGCTGATACTTCGGAAATCAGTAAAGCTGATGTTTCCAGATGCTTGAACAGCTGCTTTAGGCAGCGAAAATCGCTCGCCACCCATTTTATTTTTGATACAAACAAATCATAAGTTTGATATTTGATTTGGTGATAAATCAAGTGAATACCAATAAAAAATCAACGGTTTTGCGTGTTGAGTGAGAGCTGACGCAGAATAAATTGTCAACTTCGATTACTTCTTCTTATTTCAATAAAGAATTCCGGCAAACAAATCTTGTAAAATATAAACCGTTGCCGCGATCCAAAGACTTTTTGATCATATATTATTAATAAATCTAAGTTACGTTATCAGTAACGACGTTGTAGACTAAATTTAAACAACGGAATCGGTTGAGTTTTTAACATTTTCTTACACCATTTGCCCCAATCTTGTTTGAGCTTCCGTTAAATTTCTCACGGTCTGTGGCATGCCCATTTCGTCACTAATAGCAACAACAGGCAACCTTCACGAAATTTGTCACTTAGGGTGGTGCATTCACATTTAAATTTGGAAAACTGACTGCAGATAGTTGAATGATTCTTTATTCCCAAACGCCAGATGAAGTCGATGGATGCATTGCTTCGGCGTCAAACCACATTTAATACCATAAAAAAATTATGGCTATAAATTTTAATGTGAGAGTTCCATTTTCATGTATGACTGGTTTCCTTTATATGCTATGGAAGCAAAGCTAGTCCATTTAAGTACGAACTGTCAAATGTTGTTGGTTAGCGCCACCTAGCGCTAATAGATTTCAGAAAAATTCCCAGGAACTTTCAAAATCGTAGACCTATATGATTTCTAAAAGATTACCAGAGAGCAGACTCGAGCGATTGATGATTCATAGCCCATAGGCGTCTGCCTTGTATTCGCAATAGGTATGTTTCTGTAAGCGATAAGTGTGGTCACCTGCGTAAGTGGCACATACCTACATATGCAATTAATATGTATCTGTCAATGCACAACAAAGCGAATGTAATAAACGGTTTGGTAACCGGCAGCAACTACTGCTGAAACAAAAGTAATGCTGACAAGCGAATTGCGTGTTGAATTTTGAATAAAAATAATATACAAAGAAAAAAACTCAAAACCATGTATTTTCTGTGAAACATTGAAAGTGTAAAACATTACTATGAACAACTACAATTTGTTCAAGATGTTCCTGTGTTAAATTAGTTCTTTTAGATGTTAAAACGTCTTTAAAAATAGAAAATGCCCGTTCCGCATCACAACTGGTGATGGTGCGTGGATAAAATGTTGCACCATACTTCGAATGTATAGATTTTTCAATCGACTCTGTGCAGAATTGATATAAGATATTCAAATCTAGATATCTGCTAAATATGGCATTAACTTTTGTCTCAGCTTTGAGAAATATATTTTTAAATGATGTAACTAATTATTAACATTTGAAAAATGACCCCTGATGTATAAACACACTCTGTGTAGTGCATGTGCTGCATAGGTAACGCGTAGCCTATTGGGATAAAATTGCTTTAACAACTTCCCTGTTTTTAACATACATATAAGCCGCCGCATCAGTCAAATATAATATAGTTGTTATCCGATGACAGAATATTATGAATACATTGATCAATTACTTCTGCGACTGTTTCACCATTTACGACTGGCAATATTTTAGTTTCAACTAAGTATGGTTGGTTTGAAGTTGTCGGATGAAGAATACCATCAACTACATTTAACACATATCGTCCCATTACATCCGTTGTTTCCTCTGCACTTACCCAAAGATAGGTTGGGTCGTATTTTTTCAATGGTTCTCAAATAACATTTTGGTAAGTGGTATTTACGTAAAGTAGATTCATCTGGTACATGACGATCAGTATATTTTGAAAGGATTGGATTGTTAAGCTTTTTGATATTGTCTGCCAGGAAAGCTTCACACGGTTCTTCGTTAAAAGTGTCAGGTGCAGATGGTCATATGTTATCTTCATGAGTTTTCGAAGAAAAATGTCTGTACGTTACACTTTTGTGGACGCCTTAAACTTAATGAACAGGCACTGCAATATATCTCGGTATCATTACGAATATGCAACCAATCTGTATGGCCCCTAATCCATCCTACCATTGTTGTCCTACGAGAATTCTCCATAGTTTATGACAATAAAGAGAAATACTAAGAACAGAAAGAAATGGAATAAAAAGAAGAAACGAAAACTACTCAAAAATAATGTAGTAAATTAAACTTAATATTTATAAAAAAATATAGGAGAAATATACAATATAACAATATAAAACGGATTTTTTAAAATACTAAACGTTGTAACCAAATAACACTGAAAGTAACGAAACCAGAAACAATCCCATATACAAGGTGGTCCAAAAAGTTGTTTATATTTGCTTGTGATGTAGAAAATTTTATACGCAAGGTAGAGAGGTGGGGTCGGTCTTAAACGATAGCTCGGCTCTGGAAAACTTAGTCATCATGCAGCGCTACACAGGAGAGGAGCGCTCGTTTTGTGTGAGCGAATATTACCGTAACAACAATTCTGCCACCATTGCGCGCCGTAGATATCGACAACACTTCAATTTGCACGATATTCAGCAATGTCCAAGCATTCAGCTGATTAAGCAATGGGTTAATAAGTTTGAAGAAACTGGTTCAACGTTAAATAAGCGCGTTTTAGGACGTCCAAGGTTGGCGAGAACCGCTGAGAACATCGAGAGAGTGAGTCAGTCTGTGCGCGACCAACCAACCGTATCAACTCGAAAGCGCGCAGCTGCTTTAAATGTGACGAGAACCTCGGTGCTTCGCATTCTTCACAAAGATTTAGGCATGCATCCGTATAAGGTTCAAATAGTGCAAGAACTGAAGGCTACAGATCCCGCTAATAGAGTTTTATTCGCTAACGAAATAAGGAACCGAATTCCAGCAGCAGTCGACATCTTATTCTCCGATGAGTCCCATTTCCACCTAAATGGCCACGTCAATACTCAAAATTGTCGCTACTGGAGTAGTGAAAACCCTAAACGGAAACATGGAAGGCCTTTGCATAGTCCGAAGGTCACAGTATGGGCTGCAATGTCGGCATCCGGAATAATTGGCCCTTTTTTTTTCGAAGACCAGCAAGGTCGCACAGTCACTGTAAATTCTCGGCGTTATGTAGACATGATTCAAACTTTCCTCACTCCTGCTCTTCAAGAATTTGAAGGATACACTCAGGACACCTGGTTCCAACAGGACGGAGCCACCTGCCACACTTCCAATCTTTCTTTGCCTGTCGTTCAGGGGCTTTTTCCGGGAAGACTGATTTCTCAAAGAGGGAATATTGAGTGGCCCCCCCGAAGCCCTGACTTGAGTCCCTGTGATTTTTTTTTATGGGGTTATCTCAAAAGTAGAGTGTACAGCAACCGCCCTGCCACTCTGGAGGAACTAAAGAACAATATTCGACAAGAAATCGAAGGCATAACTGCAGACACTTGCCGCCGCGTTATGGAAAATTGGAGAGGTCGTCTTCAAGAGTGCCTGGACACAAATGGGGCACATTTAGATAACGTAATTTTAAAAAAATTAATTTCCCGTCATTTTTGTAAGCCTTAAAAATAAATTTGTTCAAGTAGATCAATTTGTATTGTTTTTAATTCTATTCAAAAAGTTAATATCTTTATGGACCACCTTGTAGAAGAGAATAGAAAATATACTATCTCAACAACAAATACATATATGTATATGCATGTAACCTCGAGAATACGCTTTGGAAATTAGCGGATATAATTTTTTAAGCAATTATTTCAATGAAGTCTAACGAAATAATATATAAATGTATATTCGGTCTTACACGCCACTGTTGAATTAAATTTATAAAGGAATACACTCAATGTACTATTCATAACGACGGAATAAAAACATACGCTCCGATTGTGCTCGATGCAATCGAGCAAGGAAATAGTGGGGCTGTTATAACATGCATACTATACCTGTTACCAACACAACGTTTTATCGTGGCAATTGGTCATTTAGTCGTTTCAGTCCGCTCTCTGATGATTACATTAAGAAATTTATTACTAGAGTTGTTATTTTTCTCCACATTCCAGAATCCCACTCAGTACAAGTTAATATGTCAAATTCGCAATATGTCTTTTGTAACTGGGCGCGTCTCGTAAAGAAAAACAAAACTTTTCGTAAACATATATTACAATAAGTAATTTCTTTATTAATACTTAAATCTTATCGGATTGGATATATTAACAAAAATGCTGAGTTGTAATTTCATACAAACACGTGTTCTTTATAAAACCCGATGTGTTTTGAAAACGTTCATACCTACGTATATATTAAGTTATACTGAGTAGGATCCTGGAATGTGGGGAAAATCTGACAGCTCTATTTATTACTCAAAAACCTAAAGCCGTAATAGGTTTAAACTTGCAGAAATATATAGAACAATTTTAACACAAACATTTAACAATACATTGGCAGTATTTCTCCGTGATAAGGTTCTAAAAAGCATTGTTTTCAAAATAACTTCGACGAGGAACGTGCTGAATTATATATGTACGAGTTTATATATAAAACTTAGAACTGTAAATGTGCTCTAGTTACTAAATGAAAGCAAAACACACAAAATTCACACATAGATTACACAATAACAAAACTGAACATAATCTATTTTCCCGACTTTAGTTTTAGCATCTTAATATTACATTTGTATGGTAAACTTTTAGGAAACATGTGTACATTAAACCAAGTTTTCATAATTTTATTAGCACGCCATGCTGGTGCCACTATACATTGTGTTAAGTTACAATTGTCGGACGCATTATGTATTCTCCTTATTATTCCATTACCGTCTTGTGTACAATTCGAATGCAAATATTTACCCTAAGTAAGTAAGGCAAAAGTGTTTATATTAGGTATATGTGTACGTATCTAGTTATAATCTTTTTAATACCTAACGTATGTTGGCGGAATGAAATTAGGACACGGTTACATTGAAATAATATTACGGAAAAAGAAACTGTGCGTGAATACTAATGTAACAGCTTTTTAGAGTAAAGCATTTCAAATATATCTTGCGAAGATATATCAAACAAATTTTATTTCTGAAATTCACATAATTACAGTATGTACCTATCCTATATTCGAACTTTAAGGTGTTTGGGTAAAAGCATGGATGTAGTATATGTATATGAATTGCCTATGCGTATTACGAATTGACTCCAACGTTAGAGAGAAAAAATACAAAAAGAGTCGCTGTAAAATTTACGTCAAGAAGTTCAAATATTGCTATTCAGCAAATTTTGACGGAAAGCATGTCGAATGCAAATGTGAAAATCGATAAATTGGAGTATCGAGGCATTATCAAATACTTGTATTTGAAAAGTTTGAGTGGTACGGAAATTTACGAAGATATGTTTAATACACTTGGCGATCAATGCCCATCATATGCGACTATAAGAAACGGGATCGTGTCATTCAAAAGTGGAAAACTTTCCGTTGAAGATGAGAAGCGACCAGGAAGCCCGATTTTGGTGTTCACCCCCGAAAATATTGACGCAGTTCATGACATAATATTATCAGATCGTCGAATGGGGCTGATACATATAGCTAAGGCACTAAAGATTTCATATGAACGCGTCCATTATATAGTCCATGTCGATTTAGATATGAATAAATTTCTCCAAAATGGATTCCTAAACACAAACGAACAAGAGTGAATGCATCCCGGTCAATCTGTACCCGTTTTGAAGGAGATCCAAGTTTTTTGAACAGCTTGTGGCTATGGATGAAACATGGGTTCATTTTTACGACCCAGAAATAAAGCAGTAATCAGTAGAATGGAAACATCATGGTTCTCCGAGGCCTAATTTCGGGTTCAAAAATCCGCTGGAAAAGTTCTTGCTTCAGTTTTTTGGGATATCCGTGGAATAATTACACAGGTCTACAAAATTAAACTTTTTGACAGATGTTTTTATTTTGAAAACTGATTTTATATAATTTTGGTAGGCTGATTTCAAAAATTCTTTGCATTTATTTGTATCACGTAAGGTTTTTTTGCAAATATTAAATGAAGAAAACGATATTTCTAAAAAAATGTATTTGTTTATTGAGCAAAAAGGTGGAATACAAGTTAAAAAAGTGGAAAAAAATACTTTACTCAGTCTTTTATAAGTGAAATCTTTGTCTTTTTGCCAGAAAGCTGCGTTGTCCGGACATTCGGTTGTATGTTTTTAAGGGCATATCCAGTTTTAACATCCAGCAGTAGTCCGCCATCATCCTTATGCTCCATCTGCCTTGATATCGCCTTTCCATTTCCTTAATGTCTTGGTGAAACCTCTCTCCCTGTTCTTCGCTAACTGCTCCAAGATTTTCAGGAAAATAGTTCAAGTGTGAAAACAGGAAATGCACTTTCAAACTCATATTACAACCTAGACGATGAAAGTATTGTAACATATTTTGAATAATATTTTCGTCCTTAGAGTTCCCAAGAAACTTATCAATTACTTCTTTAAATGAAACCCCGGCGTTTTTCTCGAGATTGGTCATTGTGTTTTGAAAATCCTTGTCTTTGCATAATATTCTTATCTGCGGCCCAACAAAAATACCTTCTTTTAACTTGGCATCGGATAAGGCTGGAAATGTCTCGCACAAATATTTAAAACACTGTCCGTTTTTGTCTAGGGCTTTAACAAACTGCTTCATCAAGCCAAGTTTGATATGGAGAGGAGGCAGTAAAACTTTTTTGGGGTCAACCAAGCTATCTCTTAATACATTTTTGCTACCAGGTGTAAGGCTTGTTCTAGAGGGCCATTCTATTTGAGTCCAATGTCTATCCCTTGCTCGACTATCCCACTCACAAATAAAGCATGGAAATTTTGTATAACCTCCTTGTTGTCCTAGTAGCATGCACAGCACTTTAAGGTCATCACAAAGCATCCACTGATGTTCTTGGTAGTTTATTTTCTTTAAAAGAAGTTCAAAATTTTCATACGTTTCCATTAAATGTACCGAGTGGGCAACGGGAACCGAGGCCAGCTCGTTACCATTGTGCAATAAAACGCCTTTTAAACTACGCTTACTTGAGTCAATAAACTGGCGCCATTCTTCTTTTACATACGGCACATTTCCTAATTTTGAAATTAAGTCAAGAATATTGTTGCAATACACTAGCGGTCCGTCTTGAGTAAAATATTGACATAACTCTTTTTCGCGATCCCGGTAGAAGCTTAATGTGACGCCAGGTGCCAGTAAATGTTTCTCACGAAGTCGGGAGGCTAACAATTCGAATGCATCCTTTGGAAGGTGCAAATCTCTAATTAAATCATTTAGTTCGCTCTGGTTAAACACTTCGGGCTCTCTGAAATCTGGTGTGAAATCTGAGTCATCTGGGTCGCAATTAGATTCCTCTGATTCTGACGATATGACGATTTCTAGTGCTTTTGGGGCGGTAGGTATCGGTACATCTGGTCCATGAGGAACTGGTCGAATAGCAGAGTCAAGATTGGGATACACAATTTGTTTCTTATTTTTTCTGTTGAATCCTTGAACATTACACCAACAAAAATAACAATCATCACTGTGATTTCTAGGCTCTCGCCATACCATAAGAACACCAAAGCTTAAACATTCAACAGAATATTTTTTTAGAAATCTTAAAAGCGTTGCAGGATCGCTGTTTTAAATGTATTAATTTAAGAGACTATATTGAATAATAAAATATTCCCAGTCCCAACTTTAAAGTGTTTCAATAGTAGGCTAAGAATACATCAATACCCCTTCGTACATCGTTGCCTTCGTGTTTTTCATGTCCGAAGCAGTGGTGCAAGTCTTCAAGTGTCATACTCTTCAGCAATTCTATTTTTGCTTTGACCTCTTCTACAAACTATTTAACCTCAAAATATGAAATTTTGGACTATAACCGTTTTTGTAAGAAGCGCCTCAATTACCCTCCTACCTTTTTTCATATCGCTATAAAATGTGATACGTAATGATCCGGAAATACAAATTGTTGTTATAGAACAAAACGGAGTAAATGGTGATTTCTTTACATCTAAATAATTCCATTATGAAACAGACATGTAAATAATTTACATATCTGTAACTGTATAGATATATTTAAAACCTTTTTTGTATATCTACCGCCACCTGGCTTATTTATGGACAACCCGTATTGTTTCGTTTTTCGTATCAGCATAGCTGGTCAAACGAAAGATCCCTTTTTTCGGCAAAGTCTCTTTCGTCCGTCAGATGTCACTTATTAAATAAGTGCCACCTTATAGGATGAAATTTGCTTTATCTAGTAAGGGATTTCGGCTTAATGGCGTATACAGATACAGATCTATTTATAAAGATTTGTATCACTTGTATACATTGCTTCACTAGCTTAACTGACGACGCCTATAGATGGCAGAAACATATGTCTTAAGCAGAAGTAAATGCTGAAAATAGGAGGTATTGTCCAAGTATTCAGTTACAGATATGTAAATTATTTACATGTCTGTTTTATAATGAAACAAAAGCGTTATACGTGCATATTAACGTATAGATATATTTAAAATCTTTTTTGTATCTAAATAATTCAATAAAATTTACTCATCTTATGTAATAAAACCACTGATGTGTCATACCCATCGTCGCATGAACGTACTAAATAAATCTTTTCAAAAATTTAATACTTAATCCTAGAAAAATTTTCTCATATATCTATATACCGGATATTTTTTAAATAAAGTCCGTTTGTGAATGAGTGAGAATGACGTGCGATCGCCACATCGCGCGCGCGCGTCTGATCCCAACATGCTTTGCGCGCGTTTAAACGCCATATGCAACGGGATCATCTGTCTATGTGATGTTTAAGAAAATTGAGTCGCTCACCGACTGTAAGAGACGATCTGTAATTCGATTCTTGAGTGGAAATTCAGTCAGATTTGTGAAATTTACGGTGATAATGCTATTAGTAACATTAAAGTTCAAAAGTGGACCGGACGGATTAATATGTATGATGTGTCACGCCCTGGCCGACCTTCTCTGATTTCTGATTTGGTTCGTGAAGTGGACAACAAAATTCGAGAGGACCGACAATTCACAATTTCAAAGTTATCAATTGATTTTCCACAGGTTTCAAGGTCAGTTTTGTACACCATTGTTTCGCAGAAACTGAAATGTCGAACATTGTGTTGTCGGTAGGGTCCAAGATTACTTTCTGGCACAAAACAAAAAGATTGGGCTGTCCTCCTTTATCAATTTTGATTGGATACGATCAGGAAGGAGATGAATTTTGGATCACATCGTTATAGGAGATGCGACTTGAGTGTTTCACATAACTCCTGAGTCCTCAATGGAATGGCGACACATACAGTCGATAGCCAGAATGAGAACCAAACAGACACTTTCAGCACGAAAGATTATGGCAACTGTATTTTGGGACAGAAAAGGGAGTTTGTAAGTGGATATTTTGCCGAGAGGCACAACAATCGATTCTAATGCGTGTTGTGAGACGTTGAGAAAACTTCGGCATGCCATACAAAACAAGCGGCGTAGCCTACTGTCTTCCGTTGTGCTCTTGGTCTATAACAATGCAAGGCCATATATTTCTGCAAAAAAGGTCTAATCAAGTCTTTTAAATGGGAACAACCGGAACTTCCACCTTACAGTCCAGACCTTGTATCCAGTGATTTTCATTTGCTTCGGTAATGAGTAAAGCAGCTCCTTGGCGGTCAACGGCTCGACGACGATGAAGAAGCGAAAACTCCAGTTACGGTTTGGGCTTCTTCACAGGCGGCAGGATTTCTCTAACATCGGAATTAAAAAATTTGTGGAACGGTATGACAAATGTTTGAACAAAAATGCAAATTATGTAGAAAAGTAGTTGGAAGTATGTAGAATGTGGAAATAGATATATTTTAATGGTATTTACAGTATTTTTTTTCTTATTTAAAAAGGGACTTTATTTAAAAAATATCCCTCGTACTACTAAATATAGTAGTTTGTATTATATGGAGAAACCCGTATATACATCATGCCAAAGCTACTCGAAACTCGTTTACGTACCTATTCTTTATGTTGTAGTTGCTTAGAATTCCAAACGAATAATCGTTCTCTTTACATATGCAACTGACGTGATGAGAATCTCTATTAAAGTTGCTTCTATCCATCAACAGTTAAATTTTTGTTTTGTATCAATGTACGTATGTAAAAGTGTGATTTTAGCAAGTACTTATAGAAGTAATTCTATGGAAAATATTTCTGATAATTTCATTCGATTTTCTTTTCACGTACGTGGTATTGTATAGTAACCCATTTTACAGATAGGTACTTATTTTTTTATCAAAAGCAATAATCTATGCAGAGCACATTAATACACATTCGCTGCATAAGAATAGTACCTGATCCAATGGAAAAGTGAAGCCTCCGAATGCATCTTCTCACTTATATATCTCTGAATCGCACTACTTTAATCGATAGATGGCTGTCATCCAGGATGTTGGTAGCGAGAAACTTAAAATATATTTCGCGAAAGATATTTTAAACTCCCACTCTTGACTTCTTCTAACATATACTTTTGGTGTACTGTTTGATCCGTTACGAACCAAGGAGCGTCAGTAATAATAACTAGTGTTATAAACTGAAACACTTTAAAAATTCGATGCAATTGTAGTACCCTAATATATTCTTTAAGACCACACAATATAAGTAATTTCCATAACAACGCAACATATTTGTTATTTATTTGTTAAATGCAAGTGCCAAAGCTGTTTTTTTGTAGCTTTAAATTTAGGAAGTTGTATTAATCAAAAGTGGACGTTTTGCATAGATTTATAAAAATGGAGAAGAAGGATCTGATGAGGATGCTCTTATTAAATATATGCGAAAGAAAAGTTTAACACCAAAACGAATTCATGAAGATATGGTTAATATACTTGGAGATGATGCTCCATAGTTTCAAGTAGAGAAAAAAATGGTCTAGAAAGTTTCTGTAAACGCACATCTATTTTTTGTGTGCGGTTAATCAAATGAATAGTGCTATTCAATAACTGCGTGATGTACTTACAGATGTTGTAGACTATTTATACCGTCCGTCGTAATGACGTCATTTCAGCCCGATGTGTCCGGACTCTAGTGATGATTTATGACACTAAATATACAATGGAATCATTGCTACTTGTTTTGGCTTACTGGAATTTTCTTTCTTTGCTATTTTAACAGGAACTTGTCCAATGACAATTGCATTTGCCTTCTTTTGAGGATTTCGTGGAAATGTGACATTGCATTGTGGTTAAATAGATTCGCGGCTCGCACTGTTGCAGTCTTATTTGGATGATACTTTTCTACAAAATGTTTTTTCTACATTTTGCATGTCTTTCTAATCTCATTTCGTCCCTCCTACCCCTCATCCTGCTGTTGTTCATGATGCAGATCCATCAATTTATCAGTGGTTAGCTCTTGCTCATGTTCCTCTACTAGCTCTTGAATTCACCTCCAGTCTCATGGTCTTTCCCAAGGACACGATTTTATCGACAACTGACTACACTTGTTCATGAGCAAACCCCTCGATGTCGAAGAACGTAATTAGACCATAGCTATCTCCAAGCAAAATTGAGGATTCTCTTGGTGACCCCAACCCAGGCTTTGTCGATAATCTTGAGGCAGTTTACCAATATGGATATTTTTTTCAAAACTTTCGGAGTGTAAGGTTTGTGCCTTCAGTAACTTCGAACCATCGCTGAAATAGTTCTTAGGTATACTATTTTTTGTAATTCGATACGACCTGTTAATTCATGGGTTGAAGTAGTGGTGTGGTGCTGAGATGAAGGCAGAAGCATTATTCATAATCAGCAGTACTTTCAGCATAAGGTCTTCTCTAAAAGGTATTTCTTCCCCGTTGGACAGGAAACTTCATTAATCCACTCAACAAGCAAGATAAGACCCAAGCCTTACTATTGGACCTCACATTACGTTTAACTGATTTTTCTGCATCTTGCATTTCTTGGACACAAAATAAAACACTGCTTTACGCAGAAACACATTTCTGTGTTTTTCGCAGGTTACACAACTAAGAGTAAAGAATACGTATACAATGTGTATTATACGAACGAGGCACGCATGAGCACAAGAAATGATAGCCTAAAATCGCTCGTATTTGAAACCTCGCTTGTCTATCAAGTTAAAATGTATTGCCCGTTTTGCAAAACGCTCGCAAATCAAGTTACTCACAATCCAAACTGCTACTCTATTCATATTATATATATATATATATATATATATATATATATATATATGTTTTCTTTCAGGTTTCCGCGGGTAGTAGTATGTGTTGTAACTGGATTCCGGGTTTTCTTCCGCGTTTCCATTGTTTGGTCTTTGTAAAGACCGGAAGTTTACGAGTAACCAGAAGCAGAAGCAGACAGTTATCGCAGACCTGAAGATGGCAAATGTGATTTTGCCGAAACGTCGTCCAGAAACCAGCACCGGTCTTTACAAAGACCAAACAATGGAAACGCGGAAGAAAACTCGGAATCCAGTTACAACATATATATATATATATATATATATATATATATATATATATATATATATATATATATATATATATTGTTATATGTCTGAATTGCCCCACTAAGTTGGGCTGACAAATGTTATATTACCCGTGTGGGCTATATATATATAAATAAATGTGAAATGAATGTTAAATGTTATAAATGCCCCAAAACGTTGGGCTCTATATGTTATATTACAGAAAATGAATGATTATGTTATTCGATGTATATAAAAATTCATTCAAATCGGGCCCATTCAATACTTATCTGTTTTTTTTTTATCGGCTAGCTTCTTTTTTTCTTCAGGGTTAAGGTAAGTTCACTTCTCTCCACTTTGAATTGATTTACGTAGCTTATTTAATTGGAAATGGAACAATATCTCAAGTATTTTAAAAGAAAAAACCAAAGTAAAATATTGACAATTAACTTTATTAATAATAAAACATCTAGAAAAGTTTGAGAATTTAAATTTACAGTTTCGTGACACACATATAACGTAAGGGAGACACACTCAGCGGTTGGTATTCTTACAGTACAAACAATATGGTGTAAGACAAGTGCAAATAATTGTTGCTTTATTAAAATAGTTTATAAAAGTGAAATAGAATCAAGTTTTAAAATTAAAAGTAGTGGATACTAATATTTAAATAAGTTGAATAAAAATTATAGTGGTAGAATATCGGTGAAAGCAATGTAAATAGTTATTTATGGAATAAACAAAGAAAAGTTCTAGAAATGTTCATGAGCAAGTAAAAATGGCGCGTATAATATTGGTAAAATTAGCAAAAACCTGAATCTTCGGATTCTCTCTGTTGATTCCTGCGCCTGTGTTCTGAAGAAGTCTTCACAGCGGGAAACTGGAGAATATTTCTGCTACTGTCCCTCGGGATGACTTGAACTTTTTAAAATCTCCAAGTCCGACGGCGGCTGGAGCGGATGGCCGGTCTCGAGCGTTCAAAGATGTTGTTCGATGTACGGTGAAATTTTTTAGGCGGGTAGTTTTCGTATCGAAAACTTTAAAAATTCGTAACTCTTGAACTGTTTGGTCGGAAGATGTTAAATTTGGTCTACAGGTAGTTCGTAGGTAGGTGTAACGTTTGGTAGACTTAAAAATCTCGAGCACTTAATAATTTCGCCAATTTATTTTAATTACTTCGGAGCACAAAAAAACGTGACCTCTCACTGCAACTACTAATTACCGACGCCAATTTTTTCACTTGTTTCTAATTGCATAACTTGCCGCAAATCGCTCCATTCTTTACTTGCATTATCTTTTTGAACATTATTAAATTAGACATTTTTACAGTGTAAAACAGTTAAAAAATTACAATTTGATTTATAAAATAACTTTAGTTAGGTAACATATGTTGATGTGTTTACAATCACTCTGTCAATATCGGTTTCTTTTCGGGTGATTGCACCGTTAAAATTGTGGGCGGGGCTTAATTGTTCAAATACATTTGAATATAAATACGTTAAATTTGTTTGAATAAAAACGCGTTAAATATTAATTTGAAATAAAAATGAATATAAACATTACAATAAAAAAATAGAAAAATAAGTTAATTATTTCAAGGCAAATTTGTCGTCAAAATAAAGTATTTATACTTTGAATCAATCTTTCCCCTTCTTGGTATTAAAGTACATAGTAGATATAAACATTACGGTTACATGTATTCTTTATTTCTTTCAGAGGAAAAGCCCTTCTTGTAATGCCTCAATATATATATATATATATATATATATATATATATATATATATATATATATATAATAACTTCGTGACCTTGGTATGATATGGTAAACCTAATCAGTAGGCGATTAAAGGTCTGTATATTACTTCAAAATATATGTATTTAAAAAACTCTCTGTCAAGTATTCAATTACTTGACATTTATATCCTGTCATTTATATTTTGTATTCTCTTGATAAAGGCGAACTGCCGAAACATGTAGAGTTTTTTAAATACATATATTTTGAAGTAATATACAGACCTTTAATCGCCTACTGATTAGGTTTACCATATATATATATATATATATATATATATATATATATATATATATATCCAGGTGGAAAATTAAAAAAAGCAACTGAATTCTTTTTTGTAGAGCAGTGTAATAATAAAGCAAAAGTACACCCCACCCTATAATCGATAATTTAATACTTGTCCTATTTGAAAGAACAAGAGAACAGATACAAACAGTACAAGTTACTTATCACAATGCAAATTTCATTCTGAAACCTATGCAATAAGATTTACAACAATCAAACATAATTGTATCTAAATTGTAGCAAAGTTCTGGTAATCATTCAAATAACTACCTTAAAAGCTAAACTAGTTCATACAAATTCCCTTTAAATAGAAATGCGATTCAAATTCAGTAGATACCTCACCTCGCTGAAATTAGTCTCAGATGCATGGAGCGCTGATTGCAGCTCTCGCGAGGTGTGGCTATTATATTAAAGCTCGTGCATTACGGTGTAGTTATCTCGGCGAAAATTGCGTTTTAAACACAGTTCCCCGACATCTTGGCCGGAAATTCAAAACACTGTGTGCAAATCTCGCAGACTACGTAATGGTCGCGTAAATTACATGGTGAACGTTGTTTAGCGGTGACCAAGGCGAGGAGGCAATCTTCGTAATGAAGTTGGCTCGAAACGCAAACAAATCTTATTTAATGGAGAAGTAGTAGCGTTGAGAGTTATTACTTCTTGTTCTTTGACTGCTTTCGATATTGGCTGTTCTAGAGTGTCCACGTTCGAAGTACGTTTAATGATCTTGTCTGATTGGATTTCAAGGCATCGTAAGTTATAAATTGCGAAGTTGAGTATTTAGGCCAATACGTTTTGTAATCTATCCCTTTCTAGACGAAACAGAGTTAATTATAAAATACCGTCGCAAAACGGTTTAATTAACTTAAAAGAATATTAACGGATATATAATATTATGCACACATAAATAATTTTATTTGGATGACTCTGGATCTTAGTTAATAATAAGTTAATAACGTGATTTGTTGCTCTCATGTAATCGAAATATATGTCGTCAGCAGATAATTTGGATAGATCGTTTTAAATGGAGAAATTAGGCTATTCCGCACCACGACTGCGTTGTACGGAAGGGAACATAATTGAATCAGACATAATACTATTAAGGTGTGATTAAGAGATCTCACGCACATTTTCATAACAATGAATTTAGATACCCGAAATTGCATACTGCTATAATCATTTTAATAATTGTAATAACAGTAATCACGAATGTAATAAAGATAATTAAATAGGACCTATATTACGAAGTAAGTATCTTGAACACATATAACGTAGAAACATCTATAACAGTAACAATTCGTTTTAAGATTAATTACAGAAGTTCGCACGCGAAATTGTCTGCAGTTTCAGTTTCCATGGTAACATAATTTGCTACTATTTTACTAAAAATAAATTTAAAACTAATTGTATATAGCATTTTAATATTCCGAATTTCCGAATTACGATTCAAACGAAACAAAATTCTTGTTCTTTTATTTAGGCCGAAAACTGTTTTTTTTCATCCAAGAATAGCGTTTTAGTGGAAATAGACACCCAGCTTTTCTTCCATCTTCTTAACGGCCTACCACGATCTCTTTTTCCTGCTGGTCTTTGGTCTCTTGCTATTTTTATCAGTCTGGTCTCATCTGCCTTTGGACGTGTTCGTTCCATGCTTTTCTCCTTCCTCTGGCGAATCTCCGTTTCCACATTCTTCTCGTGCATTCCTAACTTTTTCTCCCCTTGATTTTTCCAATGACGTTTTTAAAATGTTATTACAAACGGCGGCTTGTGCTGGATATCGGGATGTGGATGTGCCGTGCTAATAATAATGAAATTATTCTAAGATAAATAAAATAATTAGTGGTGCTGGTGAAGTTTCTTCAATGGTCCAGGACGTGCGTGATGATTGTTAATTAAAATATATATATAACTTATTTACTAAATAAATAAAACACATAAGCGTTGCCCTTAAGTTTGTATTTATATTTACTTAAGAAAGAAATTGAAATTGTTATATTTAAAAGTAATTAAAACAAAAGTAATATATACACAAGGAGCGGTATTAAATATGTAATTGAAAATTAACACACAATACTCTGAAACGAACGTTTAATTGAGCAGTAAATTGAGGATTAATTGAATACGATTAATATAAAATAGTCTCTGTATCGAACAATACAGAGTTACCTTTGGTTGGCGGAGATGGTCACGTGGCCTTCGCAGATATACCTAGTCAAGTATATGTAGAGCGATTCTTAGAAGCGAAAGACACCGGGCGGCATCGTGGCGTGTACTTGGACAGTACGATGAGTAAGATCTGTGTGTTACGAGAGTTCTAGCGAGAAAATATCTGATAGTTTTTTTGCGTCGTTAGAACACTGGTATTTGAAAACGGTCTGTTTTATGACCTGAGTCGAAGAGAAGGTCGATATCTTGAATAATAATTAATAAGAAGCGCGACCTGAAGAGTTGTTCTATCGATGGCATAAATATTATTAAAATAACCCTTGTGACTTAAGCTTTCTAATGATATGAAACACCATATATAAAAGAAGATGTATGTAATTCAATTAAAACAATATAAAATGAAATGTATCTAGAAATTCCACAGTACGGTTGTTGCCGGGTCAGGTAGAAAACGAAGGGTCTCGTCGGTCAGGATATAACAAAAGAAATGCTTTCTCTTTGTAAACGAATATACAGAAGAAAAAATGTCTTAAGTTAAATATTATTTTAAAATCGAGATATTTAAAGAAGAAATATGTTTTAAAAATAAATTAAAATATTCTAATATGCGGAGCGTAACAATGTTCATTTCGGTTGTTCGCATTAGTTATTTAATTCTGCTTGTGTCGGCATGGGTTTCAGTTGCATACGGCATTATTGGTCTTGCCATGGTTTTATCTAATTTTACTTTGCTCTTCTAAACAAAAATTCACATCTAATTACTTTTTTATAAAAAAATAATGCTTATGATATTAAGTACAACTATAGTAAAACTATATCTCAAGATAAATTCGTTTTTCCTTTTAGTTAGTAAGATTCTAATTCATAAGCCAGATCAAACTTTGAAGTTACGTCTTACACATATGAAGGCTGATGCTTTTGCGGCGCCCCTGATCCATTTATAAACCAACACAATTATTTATCTTCAAGTCGCATTGTAACCTGCTATATCTAGACTAACACTAGAAACTTACAAGTCCGAACCTGTTAAAGCGTGCCGAGCCTACAGTAGACGCCCAAGGTCGAGAGAGTCACATATCAGTATCAAAACGTAAATACTTACGTTTAAAAGAGATGACACCAACTCATATTCATCAAGATTTGGTGGTCATATTAGAGGAGTCTGCAGTATCATATGACATAGCCAAAAGGTGGTTTCGTGAGCTTAAATGTGGTAAACAGCCGTGTACAAACGAACATGCAGGTGGAGTGCCCACAACCGTTTCTACCTAAGAAATTGTTAAAAAGTCCATGATCTCGTGCTGCAAGTTCTACGTGCGACTGTTAGACAAATAATTGAAAACCATGTGGTATATAATTACAGCCGAATTGAACAAGATAGGTTCTATGAATGTTTACAGATACACGCAAGCAAACTTGAAGACATTTGCAGTTGTCTTTTAACGGGGTATTGACACGACAAAGAAACTTTTCTGGCAAGATTAGTGACAATGGATGAGTCCTGGATCCATCACTATGATGTAGAGAGAAAATACCGAGTAAGGAGTTGACACATCGAGGTTCACCACCGTCGAAAAAATTCAAGGTGCAACCTTCAGCAGGGAATACCATACAATCCGTATTTTGGGAGGCTGAAGACGTCATTTGAGTAGATTTCCTACTGAAGAGGAGAACAATTTCAGGTGCTTATTATGCCAATTTAATTTCCAAATTACGTCACTTGATAAAAGAAAAACGTCGGGTCAAGTTGCCAAAGGTGTTCTCTTGCATCAGGATAACGCACACAGTCACAGGTCCGCAATTGCAACAGCTGTAATAGATCAAAAGCAGGGCTCGAATTAGTTGAGCATTCACCATCTTAGCTAGAGTAACACTTAAAACAACACTTAGAGAACAGAATAATTGAATCATACATGAGTGGGTAAAACCCCACAGTTTTGTATAATACAAAGGTATTTTTAATAATACATTTGTATTATACAAAACAGGTGGGGTTTTACCCACTCATGTATGTTTCAATTATTCTGATACATTACACATGCGGTTAGTGCGTAGTATGAGTGAAAACACAAACAAAATACAGTTTCTAGAGGACGGCTGTGCCATCTTTGGAAGGGCGTCGTTGGTTCGCATTGGTTATGTGGACAGGGCGAGGTACTTCGGCTGTCTGGCAACAGGCAGCGCTGAATTTATTTCTACGCTCGGTCTGAATAATTTCTGTGATATGGCGATGTGGTCCTTTTTTGTGAATGTGTCTGAGGATATCCTTTCTCCAGCAGTACCGATGAGCCTGTAGAAAGGTGAAATACGTATCTGCGTCTCTGGGGAGGAATATGTTGGGACACGTTCACAAAAAATATTAATAGTGAACCTTATTTGTGTTCTTCACACCAGATTTTTTATAATATTTTATATTATTAAAAGTACTTAAAGAACACTTGCGTGGTAAACGATTTCCATCAGTCAGATAATGATGCGGTATATGCGGTAAATCAGTAGTTTGCAAAGGTTGAACAATCTTTTTTTTCAAGAAGCATTAGAAATGTTAGAGCATCGATGGTAAAAATGTGTTAACCTTAATTGGGTCACGGATGGAGCAAAGGAATTCACCGTCGTATGTCCAGAAACGTATTCTTGTCAAAGTAGTTGAAATTATGCTTAAAGAAAGCTTTGAACTCGTGATATCAAAATCAATTTAGTTTTAGTAGGGGACACGTAACCATAGGATGAGTACGTTAGATATTTAACAGAATTTTGCTAAATTTTAAAGTAAATATACTGTTCGGTAGTATTCTTGGATTATCCGGATCTTTAACAAAGCTTTGGAATACTGATGCGTTACACAAAAAAAGCTTTAAATCTACTTTCAAGATATTCAATTCTTTGATAAATATCCCAATGAACAAATATATTTTCGACAATAAATACTAGCTTTGCCCAAACGGTCCACTAACATGTCTAATTTATATTGCTAATTTCTCTACATCTAATAATCTTACCAGAAACAATCTTTGCTAACAACATTTCTCTTTTAACTCATTATGAGGATCCAAATTTGGTTATCACAATTGCTTCTGATAGAACTCATCATTCAAAATGGAATGCAGGTGTAGCATATTAAGTCTAATTAAACCCTTAATGTCACTTTTATAAATTGGAAAGGTAACTTATCCACTAATAAAAATAAACATTGGATTCCACAGCGAGAACCTGAATCGACGACTTAATCGACATAAGCCTTAAATTTACAAGCTGGCGCGATCTAATCATAAACTCATCTGTCCCTAAATAACAAGCTACTGGCATATGAAGCAATTCTATAACCAAACTTGCTTTATCGGATTTAGCTGTGGGGTTCAACTTCAAGCATTGAAATATTCCAAAGACTTCAAGCCCAAGTGACTCTAGTGATGATTCAGACTCTAATTTATCCTGTACAAAATTATTGGAGACAATTTAACATTGAATTTACTTCTTCTTCTTATTTATATATGTTTTTTCCAGACACCGGCTTAGGACTTCGTGCTCTCTATAACTATTTTTTTTCACATCTTATCTACGCCTCGCCAACAGCTTCATTTCTTCCTCTGCTTTACCTCTGGCTTTTTCTATCTCTATGATTTGTGTATTCGAGTTGTTCCTGGCCTTCGTTTCTTATCTTTTGCGTCCAACGTCTTTTTTGTTTTGCTTGATTTCATCCTAATCAAATTATATCCGATTCAGTTGTTTTTTAAATTTTTTCATTATTAATTTCTAATTCACTTCTTTTCCCTGTTCCCCTCTTATTACTAAACCTATCCCATATTTCTATGCGCATGCTATTTTCTTCAGATTCTTCATTCTAATGTTTCTATAAAATTTATTGCGCTGGCTACAGTATCGTAAACGGTATGATGTGCCTACGATTTTACTTTTTTCGTCATCTTATTTTTTTATTTCTAATTCTTGCTTTATTGATTATTTATTTGCACCACCGTTCTTCTGTTGTCTGTGACGAGGTATTCGTATGTTTTTGCCCTTTCTATTGCTGCTAATTTGTATTTTATTTCTGAATATTGACCGTGCTTTTCATTGCCTTCCTTTTTTTTCTGTTTTCCATTTTCATCCTTTAGATTGCCCTCATTCAAATATTTATTAATGTCTGCATTTTGAGCAATTAGTACTACATCTTCGGTATATATTTGCCTACTTCTAAATTCCTTAATTCTATTACACCTTTCTTTTATCTTCTTTCTTACCTTTGAGAGCAGTGGACTTAGTCTACTAGCATGTTATAGTCTATATCTATGCTATTCATGCATTCAACTGAACTTGCTTCTACTTTCTCATCTTAAAATGAAGATTGTACAAGAGAAAATTGAATACAATCTTTCCCGATATTTTACCTTATTTTCGTTTATACCATCAACTTTTTCAAGTCCTGCTGTGGAACTGATTCTTTTCGTTGCCATCCCACCTTCATATGCATATAAAGCCTGCCCGCGTCCTTAACTTTCGTGCTTCATTGACCATGCCAGGATTTCGAGATAAACTCGCTCAGTTATTAATGGGTTCACTGCCTCTCTCTCTTGATTCAAACTTTAATGCTTTTCTATCTGAATAGTTTCTCTAATGATCTCATGAAAATTCTTCACAATAACATATAACTATTCTATTATTATAACTATATAACTATAACTAGCCCCATTCAAAATCCATTTTACATATTGCTATGAATAGTGGGTTCGTAGTTGGATGTACCACTATTCACACCAACTCTGTCCAGCTTAGATACTCAGTCGGTTACTTTCTTTAAATGGGACTGCTTTCCTCTCCGGGTTTCCAATGGAAAACGTGGAAAAATAATTAAGTTATTACCACAAACAGGCGCCACACAAAATTTATTTGTGAATATAGTTAGTTTTACTGAAGTTACTGTTATGCACTCAAATAGAAGGATAATCAAAAAGATATACACATCTTTACTCAAATGAATCTTTTAATTTAAAAAAATAAAAAGAAAAAATATTCTTTATAAAGTATAAAGAATCGTGTAATACAAACTTACACTTAGAGGTAAAAGAATATGTTGAAACTGACCGCAAAACAAATCCAAACGCCTTCTGATTACACCCGAACTAAAATAAATCTAATAAATTGCAAAGATGTTTTTAAATTTCACCCCTGATAAACAACTTCAAAAGGTAAACAACCAGAACTGACATATCGAAGCAAATCTCAACACATGCGCAGTCACTTGTAATAAAAAACTCTGCCCTTGAATTCCAACGTGCAAAAAAAGTAATAAATATTTTTTATATAGAAATTTTAAAAACGTTTTTTGTCCTTTATATATCTAAGATAAAATATCAATCAAAATTAATACAATGAAAATACACAGTTCAGATCATTCAAATAATAATAATAATAAAGATAATTAGTAATACAATTTTAACTTACATGGATGAAAAAAATATTTCTTTCTTTACGAGACACCTGAGTTGAAAAACCGTATAAAAATCACAACGAGAAAAGCAAACTCGTATAAATAACGGTATTGAAATAAAGCACAATATCCAATTAAATCAAATCACGAAGTTAAATTAATAAAGATAAAATATAAAGATTTATATCTTATAACAGACGTCTTCACAACTCAGCAAACAGTTAGTGTCTGCAGATAAAGCATGGCAAATCGGCGTACTACAACGCTAGTCAAGAAACAAATCAAAATAACATCTGCATACATAAACAATAAATTATACACTGGCAACCAAAATTATAGTTCAATCAAAATAATGTTTTTCAAAATGTTGCGGGGAAAAAACCACAGCAATATGTATCGGGTGTTTTTTTAGCTGCATGAGAACTATCGATAACTATGGTTTGACAGCTGAGAATGTCAAACTGTGTTGACATTTCTGTTCAGTAAGGTTTGGCAAGTCATCATGAATCGTTTAACGCCAGAACAACGCTTCCAAATTGTGGAAATTTACTTTAAAAAAAATAAATCTGTTCGCGAAGTTCATAGAGCACTTCGTCCATTTTACGGTCAACATAATCGGCCTAGTGAGCAAGCAATTCGTGCAGTTATTGATAGTTTTCCCACTAATTTTACTCTTCTCGATTCAAAACCATCAACAAGACAAAGAAATGTGCGTACCGAAGAGAATATTGCTGCTGTAGCGTGAAGGCGAATTGAAGAAGATGCTGAAACGTCGATTCGGCGTCGTTCTCAACTTGTTGGCCTTTGTCCTTCGACTACGTGGAAAATTTTACGTAAGGATCTAGGCTTACGTGCCTATAAAATACAGCTCGTGCAAGAATTGAAGCCAAACAACCCTGGTTTGCGTCGCATTTTTGCTGATTGGGCTCATTTGAAACTGGCCGAAGATAAGCATTTTTATCAAAGAATTGTGTTTAGTGATGAAGCTCATTTCTGGTTAAATGACTACGTCAATAAGCAAAATTTCCGTATTTGGAGCGAAGACAATCCTCAAGCCGTTAACGAATCACCATTACATCCATTAAAATTTACTGTTTGCTGCGGTTTACACGCTGGCGGCATCATCAGTCCTTATTTCTTTCGAAATGAACAAGGAGCTGCCGTTACGGTGAATGGCGAGCGCTATCGAGCCATGCTGACTGAATTTTTGTTTCCATAAATTAATCAGCTAAACATCAACTACATTTGGTTCCAACAAGACGGCGCAACTTGCCATATGCCATACAGCGCGCTTAACAATCGATTTATTGCAAAATCAATTTGGTGGTCCCGTTTATTGGCCCCCTCGTTCGTGCGATTTAACGCCTCGGATTACTTTTTATGGGGCTATATTAAGTCATTGATTTATGCCGACAAACCAGCAACTCTTGAAGCATTGGAAGATAATATTCAAGCCACCATTGACGCCATACGGCCAGATTTATTGGAAAAAGTTGTCAAAAATTGGACTTATCGAATGGACCATGTAACTCGTAGCCGCGGCGGACATATGCCGGAGATCATATTTAAATAAATACCATTAAATTATCTACCAGATTATAATAAAAAAATATTTCATTCCAACAATATTTCTGTCTTGTATCATCATTTTAAGTTCTCAAGCTCTTAAAAAAAACACATTATTTGTAGCCATGTCCTAGAAACAACGCTTACCCGATTATTTACTCATTAAAATAACGGTAAAGGAACACCTAGTGACACGTGATAAAAATCGGGTAATCGACGGCGCGCACAAATGGTGTAAAGTAAATTATGTAGAGATTAAATGACTAGCTAAAAGACTGAATTTGAAATTCAAATACTTGGTTCTCAAATTCAGTACATAAAACTAAGGACTAAATTTGATATAAATAATTCAATTTACAGTATAGACTTCAATGTTAGACTATGGCAACAAAACAAAAATAATGAGCAAAGTAAAGTATAATCCATGTAGACATTGATTTGTTCTCAAACTTCAACCATTTTTATAAAGAATAAATCTCTTTGACATTTAATATTTTTGTTTCCTGACAAAAAATAAGAAGTAGAAAAGGAATTCACTGCCAATTATTTATCACGATTTAGTAATTTCGTTGAACCGCGTTTGCCGTGTTCTGCGCTAAACTATTTCGCATCTCTCGAGCCATGAAATATGGACACAGTTCCCGGGGTAATATCCACGGTCCTCTGGAGACCGACTAGGGTCACATAGATCCAATCTAAAGTCTTCATTTATTTATACGAACGGTTTATGTGTAGGTCACAGTTTAAAACACCATCTGTTCGAACAAATTCTTCAATTTCAGGAAATTTATTACTCTTATTGATAAAAATGTAAGCCATTTCCCGTAACATACATACGACTTATTTATATGTCAAGAAAAGGAAACAGATAGTATCAGAAGAGCAGAAATTGTTTGTCTGAGGATAACGGAAGGTATATATGTTATAACAAGTTTGTTTGTGTAAGTGGTTTTTATGTGCTACTACTAGGAGATTCGAACAAATCCAAATATAGTTCCAAAAGTACAGTATAAAATCAGCATTTTCATTTAGTTTTTAATAAAATATGAAAGTACAGTCTGTCCAATAACAAACGAAACTTAATATTTCCACTAAAAAAGGTAGATTGAAAAAATAAATATACATATTGTGTAAATGGGATTTAAGTAAAACACTTATACTAATTTCCAGTATATATTACACTTTATTATATGTATTAATAAATTGACGACATGTTTCGCTACGATGTAGCTTCTTCAGATCTTATATACTACTGAACACGCTCTTCACAAATATATGGCTTTTTTCTAAACTATTTCAATGGGTTGCACTTGTGTACATTAGAATCGTCTCTTACCGATATGTCGTCTAAAGTTATTGTTATCTTAATATTATGAAACCAGTTTAAAAGTGGGGAATTATTATAGTCTAATTGGTCATTTAACAATATGTCTGCATATTTAAGTTTATTTATTTCTAAGGATTCCAGTAAATTTAACTTTAATCCTTTTTGTTGTGACTGTAAAATTTCAAAATCTGTATTGAAACTATGATTATTTTCCAACAAATGAAGTGCAAAATTGGAATCTGTCTTTTTGTTAATAAAACTTTTAAAATGTTCCTGTATTCTTTTCTCAAAGCTCCTACCAGTTTGGCCTATGTATGTTTTAGGGCACTCTTTACATGTTAGTTTGTATCATCCGGATTTATTACTTTTGCTTGTCTTGGATTTATTATTTTTTATGAATTTCCCTAAAGAATTATTAGTTTTATAAGCTACATTTATATCTGTTTTTCGTAAAATTTTTCCTATTTTTTCACTTATCGCTCCTATGTATGTTACTAATTTATAATTGCTTGGTTTATCTTTTATTATTGGGTACACATTTTCTATTGCTTTCCTATATTTCTTTTTTCTTAAAATTCTATCTACTATATTTAGGTTATATCCATTATTTTGCGCTATTTGTTTAATGATATTTAATTCTTTAAAGAAGTTTTCATTATTTAATGGTACTGATATTAATCTGTGTATCATACAATGGAATGATGCTAGTTTATGACTAACCGGGTGACAGGAACTATTGTGAATGATAACATATGTGTGTGAGGGTTTGTGATATATTGAAAAGACATGTTTATTATTTTGTCTAGAAATTGTAAGGTCCAAGAAGTTTATACTATAATCTAATTCTTTTTCTATGGTGAACTTAATGTTTTGGTGTAGATTATTTATGTGTTCAAAAAATTGGTTTAATTGTTTATCTGTGCCTCTGAAACAATCTAATACGTCATCTACATATCTGTGCCAGTATATAAAATATTTAAAATTGGGATGTTCTTTAATTTGACTTTCTAAATTATCCATAAAAATCTCTGATAAGAACGGACTTAATGGGTTGCCCATTATTAGGCCATCATTACACGAATATATCTTAATGTCAAATTCAAAATAGTTTTGATCTAAACAGATAGTTTTAAGAGAACTTATGATATCTAATTTTTTAACTATATTAACATTTTGAATTGTTAACAAATTCTCCACCAAATTAATGATGTCTTTTATCGGGATACTAGGGAATAAATTAGTAATGTCGAATAATATTAGCTTGCCATTATCTGGAAGTTTAGTATCTTTTATTTTGTTAACTAGCTGTAATGAATTTTTAATTGTAAATTTCGCTGAAAATTTAGTATTTTCTCTAATATGTTCTAAGATTTTTTTGGATAATTTATATGAAGGAGCTGTGACAAACGACACGACTGGTCTGATAGGATTATCTTTTTTATGAAGTTTGATTAATGAATATAATATTGGAGCTTGTGGATTCATATTCATAAGTTTACCTTCCTCCTTATCATTAAATAAACGTTTACAATTCTGGATACACTTCTTAACTGAAGATTGAAATTTCACTGTGGGATCTGATTTTAACAATTTATATTTTGATGGGTCTAAAAATTGCATAGTTTTATTAATATAATCGTTTTTGCTTAATGTTATAACTGTATTTCCTTTATCTGCTTTTGTGAAAATAATATTATTGCTGTTTGATTTGTTTATTATTGATTTTAATATAAACATTTCATGATTTGGAATCGAATTTACGGAAGATTCAGCTTTTAAAAAATTTGATACTACATATTTTTTATCTGTGTTATGCAATGTATTTTTTAATGCAATTTCTGTATCTATTGCTATATTGTCTAATTCTGAGGCAGATTGTTTCGGCTGTAAATTATATTTGAAACCTTTTTCCAATAAACGTTTTTCTTTGTTAGAAAACTCTACTGAGGTTAAATTTTTAAATTTGTCTTAGAATTGATAATTTGAAAAAGTCATAGTCATAAATTAGCATAATTCCATTGTATTTTATTATTATCCAAAAAAATCTTAGAACATATTAGAGAAAATACTAAATTTTCAGCGAAATTTACAATTAAAAATTCATTACAGCTAGTTAACAAAATAAAAGATACTAAACTTCCAGATAATGCCAAGCTAATATCATTCGACATTACTAATTTATTACCTAGTATCCTGATAAAAGACACGATTAATTTGGTGGAGAATTTGTTAACAATTCAAAATGTTAATATAGTTAAAAAATTAGATATCATAAGTTCTCTTAAAACTATCTGTTTAGATCAAAACTATTTTGAATTTGACATTAAGATATATTCGTGTAATGATGGCCTAATAATGGGCAACCCATTAAGTCCGTTATTATCAGAGATTTTTATGGATAATTTAGAAAGTCAAATTAAAGAACATCCCAATTTTAAATATTTTATATACTGGCACAGATATGTAGATGACGTATTAGCTTGTTTCAGAGGCACAGATAGACAATTAAACCAATTTTTTTAACACATAAATAATCTACACCGAAACATTAAGTTCACCATAGAAAAAGAATTAGATCATAGTATAAACTTCTTGGACCTTACAATTTCTAGACAAAATAATAAACATGTCTTTTCAATATATCACAAACCCTCACACACAGATGTTATCATTCACAATAGTTCCTGTCACCCGGTTAGTCATAAACTAGCATCATTCCATTGTATGATACACAGATTAATATCAGTACCTTTAAATAATGAAAGCTTCTTTAAAGAATTAAATATCATTTAACAAATAGCGCAAAATAATGGATATAACCCAAATATAGTAGATAGAATTTTAAGAAAAAAGAAATATAGGAAAGCAATAGAAAATGTGTACCCAATAATAAAAGATAAACCAAGCAATTATAAATTAGTAACATACATAGGACCGATAAGTGAAAAAATAGGAAAAATTTTACGAAAAACAGATATAAATGTAGCTTATAAAACTAATACTTCTTTAGGGAAATTCATAAAAAATAATAAATCCAAGACAAGCAAAAGTAATAAATCCGGAGGATACAAACTAACATGTAAAGAGTGCCCTAAAACATACATAGGCCAAACTGGTAGGAGCTTTGAGAAAAGAATACAGGAACATTTTAAAAGTTTTATTAACAAAAAGACAGATTCCAATTTTGCACTTCATTTGTTGGAAAATAATCATAGTTTCAATACAGATTTTGAAATTTTACAGTCTGCTCTAGTCATTACTGATTGTATGTCCATTGCGAGTCATTCCGAAATTTATTGCAAAGTCTATAAAATATCGTTAAAAAATTCCAAGAAATCCCACGTAAAGCATCATTTAGCATCGCCAACACATACACATAAATTAGACCCGCTGGAATCTGACAATTTTAACGAAGAACTCTGTGAAACTTTAATGGCGGCAAATATTCCATTAATTATTCCAATGGGGAAGTGCCGACGAAACTGTCGATATTTTAGGGTGCTGTGTGGTAAATGTTGTAGGTGGTGTCCATCTAACGCAAATGTAATAGCAACAAAAGTTATGAAAACATTTGATGTGAAAACAGTAGCTTAAACCATTTACGAGAATATGCACCAAATGCTTCATTCGAACGACAGATACAAAGAAAAAATACTTTTATTTTGTCATTGACAGTGCTGCATAAATGTTAAAAACAGGCTCCACAGTTGATAGTTGAAGCTGAAGTTGATAGACTTGTATCGACTTCTAAAAGTTTTCAGAAACGTACCATTGTGAGTAGCTCTTTACAGGGAGAAACCTCCATCTTTGTCACTGCCACTGACTTCGGATGTGGCCTTCGGCAAAAGTTAGACGTAATTGTATATGAGGACAATGCCTCAAAATCTAACTGCTAAATAAGCTGAAATAAAAGAATATTTCCAATATGCACCTATTACCAGTGGCGATGTAGAAAGGACGCTTTCTATTTACAAGGATGTATTTCATTAAAAGAGAACAAATTTTACAGAAGAGTATCTTGAGAAAGTATTGCTAGTTAATATTAACAGTCCTTTACTCAACTTGAACTACAAAATGAACAAATAAAAATGCATTTCTTATTTTATAGATCACCACCCGTTTGTTTTCCAATTATATAAATAAAATTAAAAACTCTTTAAAAATACAAATTTTCAATAGTACGCCCGTGGGCGATGAGTCATTGGCTTCTCGTGTCCGGTGCCTACTAATAATTTAGGGTGGCGCAGTTTTCTAAACCTAATACATTTCTATTATAATTGCAGTCTTCTTGGAGCATCGCAACTTTGTTGTTGTAATTCGATTTAAGCTGCTTGTCCTCCCTTAATACTACTTCAAGGATACAAGTTTGAGTTGCTATTGCCAAATCATCAGCATATGCTTTTAGATGCTGCCTATACTGGTGAATTCAGCATCATTCAGCAACAGCTAGTCTTTCTTATTAGTTCTCTATTTCGGTTTTCTATTACCAATGTGAATACTTCAAGAAGTTCAAAATAGTGAAACATTTTTAATAACAGTCGTCAATAAAACATCTAAATGCAATGACCTACTTTCGATTCTTTCTTTACAAGAATTTATACTAAAAATAACATAGGAAAAAATTGTTTTCCTCAAGATATTTATGATATTTACAAATCCTTCGATCATGTTACTAAATGACATCCTGTTCTTAAAAATAATTGCTAAAAAACATGCTGAACGAAACCACCAAATTGTATAAAAAAATGTGTGTATTTGTCTAACATCAGACTATCACTAAAATTTAAAATAGCACAACACTTATAATTTAGTTCATTTGTAAATATACTAATTATTTACGCTTTAAATTCCTGATGTTTTCGCAAGCAACGAAGATCTATATCTGTTTGAAATAGAACAATGTTATAGTGCCAATGCACTTTGCTATAATTGGAACTTTATAGTGAGTTATTTCAGGATCTTATTTGTTTTTTTTTAACTGGAAATAAGTATGGAATAATTTTCCAATTTTCACTTCGTTTAATTGTTGTTTCTATGAATCAGTGATTAACTTAATAGCCGTTTATTATTATGTTATGGTATACAGCTACGAACATATAATTACCCTACTCATTTATAAATTCCAAAATGACTTGGATTTTACTTATAGCTGTACATTTAACAATATGGATTGGTTATGTTTTAGCAACATATCTTTTACAACTATAAATAGTGAAAGTTTTGGATTTCGGTTTTTTGATTTTCACTTAAGAAGGATACATTTAATTGACGGAAACAAGGGATAAATAAAGCCAACTTCTGTTGTAAATGTTGTTTATTCACATGTTATATATAATTCATGCTTAATCTATATTCGCCCTTGGTATCTTTTTTCCATCTCTTTAATATCCTGGTGAAATCTTTCTCCTTGCTCTTCACTCACGTCCCCAAGGTTTTCTGGGAAATAGTCCAAATGGGAATGTAAAAAGTGAATTTTTATGCTCATATTGCAACCAAGAATCCTGAATTTTTCCAGCATATTTTCAACGATCTCAACATAGTTTGTGTCTTTATAATTCCCTAGAAATTTATGTACAACGTCGTTAAAAGCATGCCATGCATGTTTTTCCTTATCTTCCATCACATTTTCAAATTCTTGATCTTTCACCAAGCTCCTAATCTGCGGGCTTACAAAGATTCCCTCCTTTAATTTTGTCTTTGACAGAGTCGGAAATGTTTTACACAAATATTTAAAACAATTTCCTTCTTTGTTTAATGCCTTAACAAATTGTTTCATAAGTCCAAGTTTTATGTGAAGCGGTGGAAGTAAAACTTTTTGAGGCTCAATAAAACTTTCGCGAATTACATTTTTGGTTCTAGGTGTTAAAGTCACCCTTTGTGGCCAGTCTCTTTTTATCCAATGCTGTTCTCGATTTCTGCTATCCCACTCGCACAGGAAACATGGAAATTTAGTATATCCAGACTGCTGACCCAAGAGAAGGCCTAATATTTTTAAATCTCCACACACTTCCCAGTTGTGATTTTCATATTGTATTCTTAAACGTAATTCCTGTAAATTTTCATAGTTTTCCTTTAAATGAACAGAATGGCCGACCGGAACAGAAGCAAAACATTGCCATTATGTAAAAGAACAACTTTAAGGCTCCTTTTTGAAGAGTCGAAGAAAAGTCTCCAGTCAGAAGGTGTGTACTCAGGAGCTCCGAGGAAAGTAAGTAGATCACCAATTGCTTGGCAGTACACTAGTGGTCCGTTTTGTGCAACATATTTTACAAATCCAGCTTCACGATTTCTATACCAAGAGAAGGTAGTTTCTGGGGCAAGCAAATTTTTTTGTTTCAACCTAGACCCCAGTACTTCAGAAAGATCTTTTGAAAGTCCCAAATCTCTTACTAAATCATTCAGTTCGGCTTGTGAAAATAGCTGAGGTTAGTTTTGACCTGAGGTTGATGGTTCAGAATCACTATCCATCTGTACGGAGCCGGAAGTTGAAGAGGTTTCAATATCTTCTTGTAGTACTTTGGGGGGTATAGGTATAGGTACATAATTACTGTGAGGAACTGGTCTGATAGCTGATTTAATATTGTTTGGGTACAAAATATGTTTCAAAGTTTTTCTATTATGCCCCTTAATATCACAAAGACAAAAATTGCAATCTTCATGATGATTTTGCGGTTCTCTCCAAACCATCGGTATTCCAAAAGGAAGGCTTTTTCTATTCCCTTTGGTCCAATGTCTTAAACCTTCTTCACATACCTTACAAACAACGTGCGGTGCCCAATCTTTATCTTGATCTCCTAATTTGATTTTGAAATAAGCATAATATGCATTTTTCACAAATTCACCAATTGGTCTCTTAAACTTTTTCAAGACGAAATATCCACAAATATAACAGAAATCATCTAGTTTGTTTTTGCAACACCGGCTAGACATATTTTTAAGCAATGTTTATTTATCAAATACCACGCACAACACTAAAGACAAATTAATTTTACTTGTTTACTGATTGACACTCAGAGCTATAATGAAGTAAATGACATTAAAATATACATTTTGTTTGGAGTGATAAACTTGAAATCCTTCTTCGCAGTACTAATAAAGTGAAAGCATAATAAATAGGATTTAGCAGGTAAAAATTCCCGGAAATCTTGTCCAAAATTAATACATGTAATAAAAGATTTACATCAGGTAATGAGAGCCTATTTAACAAATTTCTTTAAAACCACAACAGAAAATCATTTTTGGGTTAATACCTAGAATTTGAAGTAGTACATTCATTTTAAAATGTATTAAAACGCCTATTATAAGATTTTTTTATATTTTTTTTCTTTTTCTTTTGTGCAAAAAAATCTGTGGGTGGTAGAGACCAACTGTATTTTAATTAGTTATTGCTATATAAAAACTGAGCTTAACAAACAAAAATCACGTCATCACAACTTTTATGCAGGCCTGTGTTATTGGTATTCTTTACACAAACATGTTTAATACTAAGCATGTTACCGGGGCTTAAATAAACTCGTTGTCGAGTTGAAATCTCGCCTGCTCTTCTTTTCTTCTCTAATTTGATTATTCTGGTGCCATTGGAATTGAATTACAACCCTCACCCTCTGAGGGGGCGTAACACGAACTCGACGAAAAAAATTAACTGGAAAGCGGTGAAAAAATAACAGACCCGAACCTTTTGCTCTGAAACAAACTCCGTAAATAGACGGCTTTGAAAAAAAAATAAACGAGTATACGTTATGACAATAATTAATCTCTATTTTTTGTTTTGTTTCAGGTACAAGCCACCGGGGTTACCTAATACGACGCTTTGGGACAGGATTGTTCAAAAGACACTAGGGTTGGATGGGGTATAGGGGCGATCCTGTTTTCGTTACACTTTTTTTTATCCTAGTCTTTCACTCTGTACCTACGAACGACCTCTATTACGCAAACGTGTAAGTATATTTTTAACTTTGCGTTTCAGTCCCAACGGCTACAGGAAAAAAAGCTAATGAATTTTTGAGCGGTTATTATTACCGTTCTCAGAACGTTGTAACGACGCCGACCCTATGAATAACTTATCAGGAAGGAATTTTTAACTTTTAAATTCGCCAAGAGTACACAGCCGCGTAGTTGAGATATTATTAAAAAAAGGAAGATGAAAGGACCATTCGAAATTAAACGCCGTAGAACTTTCGAACACGAATGAAACTTTAAGAGAAGATATCTCGTGAATGTTTCCGGTAGCTCTAATAACGATTTTATAGACTTTTATAAGAAGTGAGATCAGCAAAAAATAGAGAACAAACGTTTTTTTATATGTGTATATTGTGTATTACTATGGTTGTGTCCGGTGTCCTACTTCCTTAATTTGTTTTTAAAATATTGTTTTTAATTTTGCACAACATAAATCATTCTAAATAGTTAATTGACGAAGGAGATACTTGTTGAAACTTCATTATAACGCTAAGAAATAAGTAATTAAACTTCTAGTTTCAAAAATTCTTTTATTGTAAATCACTACAATATTGTTTCGCCATACAATGGCTTCATCAGGTGGATGAATACGAATATGTACAATGCAAGTTAGAATATTTATGTGAAAATTATTGGGGAATGGTGGTGGAAATTTTTTTTACAATCTTAAATTTAGTAGAGGGGGTTGTTTAAATCTAGTTGGTCATTTAAAGCTAATCCTAAACTATTGTATCTATTAATTTCTAAGTTTTCTAACAGGTTAAGTTTTTTACTTTTTTCTTGAATGTGTAAAATTTTGAAATCTATATTTAAATCTATGATCAATTTCTAAACAATGATTTGCGAAAGTTGAATCTGTTTTCTTTTCTTTATGGCTTCTCTCGTGTTCTTTCATCCTAATTTTGAATGTCCTCCCCGTTTGTCCTATGTATGCCTTATTGCAATCTTCGCATGTTAACTTATACACACCAGAGTTTGATTCTTTGTCTATTTTATCTTTGTTATTTTTAATAATGTTCTGTATAGTATTGTCTGTTTTAAATGATATATGTTCGTTATTAACTTTTTTAATGAAAGTACCAATTTTTTCCAAAATTGTGATTGTAAGTGATTGAATTGTAGGAATTAATTATCTTGTGTTTTAATTTTGGGTAAACTAAGCAAAGGGTTTTAGATTTTTGTTGGCTATTCAAGATGTTATTGATAATATTTAACTTGATTAATTATTCGAAAATAAAACACTTGGCTTAGTTTCACAACTTCTTTAATTAGATACACTAACAATTGTTTCGGCTATTAGGCCATTATCAAAGAGCTATCTCAAACTAAAACTTACTCTACTTAAGGTTAACATATATACCTGTGTTCCTTATGGGTGGGAGAATGTGGGTAATTGATATTTAAGATTGTATCGATATAGGGGGTATTTATGAATTCTAATTGCGTGTTTGTGATCACTCGATTTTGTTTTTGGGCTTTTTTAATTTCAAAAATCTCTAATATAATTAACTTTTTACTTTTTGCTACATTATGAATGAGGTTACAGCTCTTTAGATTGGGTAAGTGGTTCTGGTCTATACAATGTTCCGCGAACCCTGTGTGTTTAACACTATATTTTATATCTCTAATATGTTCAGTTAACCGTTTATTAATACCTCTGCCACTCTGTCCGATATAAATCGCTTCACAATTCTGGCATTTTATGGAATATACTCCTGATTTCTCTAAGTTATCTATTTTATCTTTAGTATTATTCAACAATGTACCTAAATTTACTTTGTTTATCCACACTATGTTAATGTTGAGTTTCTTTAGTAATTTGTTTATTTTCTATGTTATGGGAGGGATATAAGTGATTATATGCCAACTAGGTTTCTTTAATTCATTTATTTCTGGGTATAACCATTTTTGAAGTATTTTCCTTTCTTTATGTTTTATCAAATTATCGATGATATTTGGGTTGTAGCCATTATTTTTTGCTATTATTTTAATTGTGTTTATTTCATTATTAAAGGCTTCCTTATTTAGTAGTATACTTGTTGCTCTATGTATATAGCTATGGAAAGTTGACATTTTAATTTTTTGTGATTGATTTGCGTTAGCGTGTAATATATTATCCGAAAATGTAGGTTTTCTATATATTTTATATACTAACTTGTTGTCTTTTTTGTGTATTGTAATATCTAGGAAATTCAATGTGTTTTTGTGTTCCTTTTCTATAGTAAACTGTATTTTGGGGTTTAGTGTATTAAGTAGTGTTAGGAATTCTGTTAATTGTCTATCGGTTCCCTTCCAAATACACAGAATGTCATCTACGTACCTAGCCCAATAATGTATTTGTCTTGTAACGGTATTATTAATCTTAAATAATCTTTTTTCTAAGTGATCTATGTATATATTAGCTAACAATGGGCTCAGTGGATTTCCCATTGGTAACCCATCTATCTGGCTGTAAATTTTATTATTGAATTTAAAATAATTTTGTTGCAAACATAACTTTAATGATTCTAATATTTCAGTCTTCTCAGTATTATCCAAATTGGTTTCGTTAATCCTGTCTATAATTATGTTACTTTCCAAATTGGTTTCGTTAATCCTGTCTATAATAATTGGATAATACTGAGAAGACTGAAATATTAGAATCATTAAAGTTATGTTTGCAACAAAATTATTTTAAATTCAATAATAAAATTTACAGCCAGATAGATGGGTTACCAATGGGAAATCCACTGAGCCCATTGTTAGCTAATATATACATAGATCACTTAGAAAAAAGATTATTTAAGATTAATAATACCGTTACAAGACAAATACATTCTTGGGCTAGGTACGTAGATGACATTCTGTGTATTTGGAAGGGAACCGATAGACAATTAACAGAATTCCTAACACTACTTAATACACTAAACCCCAAAATACAGTTTACTATAGAAAAGGAATACAAAAACACATTGAATTTCCTAGATATTACAATACACAAAAAAGACAACAAGTTAGTATATAAAATATATAGAAAACCTACATTTTCGGATAATATATTACACGCTAACGCAAATCAATCACAAAAAATTAAAATGTCAACTTTCCATAGCTATATACATAGAGCAACAAGTATACTACTAAATAAGGAAGCCTTTAATAATGAAATAAACACAATTAAAATAATAGCAAAAAATAATGGCTACAACCCAAATATCATGGATAATTTGATAAAACATAAAGAAAGAAAAATACTTCAAAAATTGTTATACCCAGAAATAAATGAATTAAAGAAACCTAGTTGGCATATAATCACTTATATCCCTCCCATAACACAGAAAATAAACAAATTACTAAAGAAACTCAACATTAACATAGTGTGGATAAACAAAGTAAATTTAGGTACATTGTTGAATAATACTAAAGATAAAATAGATAATTTAGAGAAATCAGGAGTATATTCCATAAAATGCCAGAATTGTGAAGCGATTTATATCGGACAGAGTGGCAGAGGTATTAATAAACGGTTAACTGAACATATTAGAGATATAAAATATAATGTTAAACACACAGGGTTCGCGGAACATTGTATAGACCAGAACCACTTACCCGATATAAAGAACTGTAACCTCATTCATTGAAATTAAAAAAGCCCAAAAACAAAATCGAGTGATCACAAACACGCAATTAGAATTCATAAACACCCCCTATATCGATACAATCTTAAATATCAATTACCCACATTCTCCCACCCATAAGGAACACAGGTATATATGTTAACCTTAAGTAGAGTAAGTTTTAATTTGAGATAGCTCTTTGATAATGGCCTAATAGCCGAAACAATTGTTAGTGTATCTAATTAAAGAAGTTGTGAAACTAAGCCAAGTGTTTTATTTTCGAATAATTAATCAAGTTACTACAAGAATGTTTCACCAAGAAATATCTGCGAAGTCAACCAATGAAAAAAAAAAAAAAATGATAATATTTATAGAGTAACCATTGTTTAATGCTATTTTATATATTCTATTTAGTTCAAGGTCGAAATTACTTTTACTCAAGGTACGTGAATTAATCTATATACCATTGATTGGTATGCTTACAATTTGTGTGTTATAGGATGAAAAGAATTAGCGTGTATTGTGGTATCTGTATGTGTTGGTTTATGGTATATAGCGAACTCATGTTTATTAGTTTTGTGTGATATGGTTAAATCTAGAAAATTAATGCTTTTATTTATTTCTGTTTTTATAGTAAAATTTATTTTGGGGTGAATAGTGTTGATATAATTATGTAAAGTTTTTAATTGTCTATCTGAACCGTTAAAGGGTTTTAACGGTTCAGATAGACAATTAAAAACTTAAACTTAAAAACATAATTATATCAACACTATTCACCCCAAAATAAATTTTACTATAGAAACAGAAATAAATAAAAGCATTAATTTTCTAGATTTAACCATATCACACAAAACTATTAAGCATGCGTTCGCTATATACCATAAACCAACACATACAGATACCACAATACACGCTAATTCTTTTCATCCTATAACACACAAATTGTCAGCAAACCAATCAATGGTATATAGATTAATTCATGTACCTATGAGTAAAAGTAATTTCGACCTTGAACTAAATAGAATATACACAATAGCATTAAACAATGGTTACTCTATAAATATTATCAATAACATCTTGAATAGCCAACAAAAATCTAAAACCCTTTGCTTAGTTTACCCAAAATTAAAACACAAGATAATTAATTCCTACAATTCGATCACTTACTTAGGAAAAATTTCGGAAAAAATTTGTACTTTCATTAAAAAAGTTAATAACGAACATATATCATTTAAAACAGACAATACTATACAGAACATTATTAAAAATAACAAAGATCAAATAGACAAAGAATCAAACTCTGGTGTGTATAAGTTAACATACGAAGATTGCAATAAGGTATACATAGGACAAACGGGAAGGACATTCAAAATTAGGATGAAAGAACACGAGAGAAGCCATAAAGAAAAGAAAACAGATTCAACTTTCGCAAATCATTGTTTAGAAATTAATCATAGATTTAATATAAATTTCAAAATTGTACACATTCAAGGAAAAAGTAAAAACTTAACCTGTTAGAAAACTTAGAAATTAATAGATACAATAGTTTAGGATTAGCTTTAAATGACCAACTAGATTTAAACAACTCCCCTCTACTAAATTTAAGATTGTAAAAAATTTTTCCACCACCATTCCCCAATAATTTTCACAAATATTGAACTTGCATTGTACATATTCAGTATTCATCCACCTGATGAAGCCATTGCATGGCGAAACAATATTGTAGTGATTTAAAATAAAAGAATTTTTGAAACTAGAAGTTTAATTACTTATTTCTTAGCGTTAACTCATTCGAGTTTAGAAAAATACTTTATGGAACACAATTTTCTAAAAGTCACTAAGTAAAACAATGGAACTCTTTCATAATTATAAATTAGTGAACTAAGGTAAATAAATTTGTATTCCTTAGTTTCCTCTTAATATTCAAAATTATCCTTTGGGTTCTTTCAATCGATTATCTTTAATCATTATTTGGTGTTGCTAACATAAAGCACGAAGCAGACTAAACTGAACAAAACATATAATTCAGTTTCTTCTATGCGATAAATATACATTCTTATGAGAGTGATTTAGATTTGACACATTATTATGGAAGAGCAGCAACAAATGATCTTACTTCGATACTAGTGTGTCTTCGCTCATTGATAATTTTGCTCCAATATTGTCGTCATCATTGTCATTCTATTAACACCAATCTGAATCAAGGTCAACACCCTTTACTTAAGGAAAATGCAATCATTTACAAAAGTTTACAAATAAGTTTAATAAAATTCCAATAAATCGTTTTTATAATTTTGGGTAAAACTTCATTTAACGATTCAACGACAATGAGAACAGAGTGCAGATTATTTGATTATAAAGGCTCTTTCAAATTGAGCGCATTTTTTTAAATAAATAAAACCCATAATTTGCATCGATTTTCAAAAACTTTTATTAATAATTGTAGTATTAGTTGTGACATTTACACATGAAAACTAATATCTGACAAGTGACCACCTGTTGCTTCACAGCTGTTCACTGGCTTCTTGAAATTTTCAGTTACATTTCGACATAATTGGAGACTCTATTTCACCAATGACACGAATAATTTCATCCTTTAGTTCAGGAACCGATTGTTGTTTGTTCTTATAGACCCGGCTTTACACGTAACCCCAAGAAAATAGTCCAACGGTGTTAGATCACATGATAATAATAATAATAATAATAATCCATGCCTTAGCATCCCCCAACAGCATGCGCCAATTACAGGGGGCATCGGCTGGCCATGAGTTATTATTACGCCCGCGGCTGTAGACCGACTTAAGATGTTACCTTTCCGCATTTGCCGTGGAATTTGGAAAACTACAGAAAACCAAACTCAGAAAGGAAGCACCGGGGTTCGAACCCGGTACTGCCGGACTACGAGGCAAGTGTGCAAGCCACCAAGCCACTAGCCCGACGACTAGCCAGGACATGATCCTGGTGGCCAATCAACATCACCATTTCTTGAAATAATTTTCCAGGAAGTTTTTGTCGTAAGCAGTTGTTTCATTAGCAAAATAAGATGTTGCACCATCCTGTTGAAACGATCTATCCTCTAAATCAATATCATTCTGTTTAGGCCACAAAAATTCAGTTAACATCTCAATATATCGAACACCATTCACTGTTACAGCAGCACTTTGAAAGAAATATGGTCCAATTGCACGACCTGACCATAATGCATATCAAACAGTAACTCGTTGAGGATGTAAGTCTATCGTGAATCACTCGTGGATTTTCCTGACTCCAAATTCGACAATTTTGTTTTTTAACAAAACCATTAATTTCAAAATATGCTTAATCAAAAAGATTATTTTTTTGTGAAAAATCTCTGGTTGTTCTTTAATCCAACTGACGAATGCACGAATTTTGCATGGCCCAATGGCTTTAGTTCCTGTGTTATTTGAAACTTATATGCCTTTGAAACTAAATCCTTTCGTAACATACGACTGTATCTTTCTCATTTTGATCTTCCACTGAACCGGTGTCTTGAAATTTTTCTAATAATTCGACCAATAGTTCCTTCAGATGAATGATCATGTAAACCATAAAATTCACGTAACTTTTTAAAAATATTTTTTACAGAACGCTGACTTTCAAATTCAACAATTTAAACCCGTTGTATTGTGCAAAGCATTTTTATAAATGTCGTACATCACGTAAATGTCAAAATACCCAGACCAATTTAATGCGTCATCTATATTTTATTTATATTTAAAATATGGCGCTCAATTTGAAAGACCCATTACACAGGTCTACAGTGATTTTGATGTTTGAAAGCTGTTTGCTAATTTGTATATGTTTGGGGGCCCTTATTCCAAAAAACGCCATATTTTTGCTCTATCACGTAAATTTTTTTTATAGCGCTCTATATCTTAAAAATGTTAATTTATTAATATACATACCTATGACAAGAATATGTTTGTTCCATGTTAGGCATGATTTTTAAATTAATAGATTTTTATGAAATTAAATGTGATTTGGCAACACTGGTTAATATTAGATTTCTCAGCAAAGCAACAGAGTCGGCGCAGAAGCGTCAATACAACGTTGAAACCTGCTTATGTGCAGTTTGGATGTGTTAGTAGTCGTGCTACTGTGTCCGCGCGCTTGTTGTCTTCGTTGTTGCGTATTTTAAGTGTTCTAGAACGTATAAATATGGAAAGACGACATTGTGTGAGCAATCCGAACAACTTTTGTTATGTCTGTGGTAGTTATGTCGTAGTAAAGCAGAGGCAAACTATAACTTCGTTTGCGAAAAATGTATACCACGCTTATTTTGGTGTAAAAATTGGCGACCAAGACAAGTCCTGGGCTCCTCATACTGTTTGTTCCGTTTGTGTTGAAGCATTAAGAAACTGGCAAAAGGTAGGAAGAAATGTTTAAGCTTTGGTGTTCTTATGGTCTGGCGAGAGCCTAGAAATCACAGTGATGATTGTTATTTTTGTTCGTGTAATATTCAAGGATTCAACAGAAAAAATAAGAAACAAATTTTGTATCCCAATCTTGACTCTGATATTCGACCAGTTCCTCATGGACCAGATGTACCGATACCTACCGCCCCAAAAGCACTAGAAAACGTCATATCGTCAGAATCAGAGGAATCTAATTGCGACCCAGATGACTCAGACTTCACACCAGATTTCAGAGAGCCCGAAGTGTTTAACCAGAGCGAAGTAAATGATTTAATTAGAGATTTGCACCTTCCAAAGGATGCATCCGAATTGTTAGCCTCCCGACTTCGTGAGAAACATTTACTGGCACCTGGCGTCACATCTAGCTTTTACCGGGATCGCGAAAAAGAGTTATGTCAATATTTTACTCAAGACGGACCGCTAGTGTATTGCAACAATATTCCTGGCTTAATTTCAAAATTAGGAAATGTGCCGTATGTAAAAGAAGAATGGCGCCTGTTTATTGACTCAAGTAAGGGTAGTTTAAAAGGCGTTTTATTGCACAATGCTGGCCTCGTAACGAGCTGGCCTCGATTCCCGTTGCCCATTCGGTACATTTAATGGAAACGTATGAAAATTTTGAACTTTTAAAGAAAATAAACTGCCAAGAACATCAGTGGATGCTTTGTAGTGACCTTAAAGTGCTGTGCATGCTACTTGGACAACAAGGAGGTTATACAAAATTTCCATGCTTTATTTGTGAGTGGGATAGTCGAGCAAGGGATAGACATTGGACTCAAATAGAATGGCCCTCTAGAACAAGCCTTACACCTGGTAGCAAAAATGTATTAAGAGATAGCTTGGTTGACCCCAAACAAGTTTTACTGCCTCCTCTCCATATCAAACTTGGCTTGATGAAGCAGTTTGTTAAAGCCCTAGACAAAAATGGACAGTGTTTTAAATATTTGTGCGAGACATTTCCAGCCTTATTCGATGCCAAGTTAAAAGAAGGTATTTTTGTTGGGCCGCAGATAAGAACATTATGCAAAGACAAGGATTTTCAAAACACAATGACCAATGTCGAGAAAAACGCCTGGGTTTCATTTAAAGAAGTAATTGATAAGTTTCTTGGGAACTCTAAGGAGGAAAACTACGAAAATATTATTCAAAATATGTTACAACACTTTCATCGTCTAGGTTGTAATATGAGTTTGAAAGTGCATTTCCTGTTTTCACACTTGAACTATTTTCCTGAAAATCTTGGAGCAGTTAGCGAAGAACAGGGAGAGAGGTTTCACCAAGACATTAAGGAAATGGAACGGCGATACCAAGGCAGATGGAGCGTAACGATGATGGCGGACTACTGCTGGATGTTAAAACGGGATATGCCCTTAAAAACATACAACCGAATGTCCGGACAACGCAGCTTTCTGGCTAAAAGACAAAGATCTCACTTAAAAAAGACTGAGTAAAGTATTTTTTTCCACTTTTTTAACTTGTATTCAACCTTTTTACTCAATAAACAAATAATTTTTTTTAGAAATATCGTTTTTTTTCATTTAATATTTGCAAAAAAAGCTTACGTGATACAAATAAATGCATAGAATTTTTGAAATCAGCCTACCAAAATTATATAAAATCAGTTTTCAAAATAAAAACATGTGTCAAAAAGTTTAATTTTGTAGACCTGTGTTATTAATAGAGACTATGTTGAAAAATAAAAGGAATATATTTGCTAATTTTTTATTGTGATTGGTCAGGGATCCACTCTCGTACATTAAAAACGACCATTCAACATCTACCGATGAAATAGCAGTATATCTAAAATACATAGTTTTTTAGTGACGGCATATTTATCTCCAGTTCGGAAAAATCTACTTCTTTACCATCAAAGAAGTTAAAAATTCGCCATACAGTACGAAATTCTGGATTGCTATTTAAGATTGCTTCAAATTTTCTTTTTAGCACCTCCAGGTACTTGGGAAAGGAATTGACGAAGATCATATAAAATAATCATATCGTTATTCGTAGAATATTTTGGGTTTGTCGAAGTAACTTTTAGATGGCGAATGGTTCCTGGTATTCTGGAATAATGTCCATGAATATTGGCTAAATCTACTTAAATAGTTGGGTCCATAAATATTTGAGCGTGTAAAATAGAAACCGCATCATTCAGAGTAACTGTACTATACTTTTAACGTCATCTAAATACACGTAATAATAAAATGCCGCGCTTCTATCAATGTGCCCCAGCGCGTTGTAACAGGTTCTGATGGTAGTGGCGCATGTGGCAGTTTTTACGAAGTAAATTCTTGCATGCAGGTGCCTTCACGAAAACTTTCTTAAGAAAAGATATCAATTTATCTGCAATCGGAGAGTTTTTCTGACGTCTTCTCATATTCAATGAAGAGCATATGCGAAACATGTGATATGCGTCATACTACTGCATGTTTGTTTAAGAGCCGACCATCCGCCTTCACATATGCATCTATTACAAATAATAACACTTTCTTTATATCGTGCTTTTCACACCAGACCGATCTTAAACATGAAGTTATTTGACGGGATATACATTCTGCATTAGTTGTGTCGACTCTCTTAGATGCAAGTAGATGTGCAGACTTTGTCGTGTCGCTGGCCATCGCATATTTACGCAATAGAACTCTAGTAATTAATAAAACTATACAATAGATTGGCCTGCTTAGTAGCAGGCCAGAAGGGATGAATTAGTATTCATTTAAGTCCCCTTCTGGAATGTACCCCCGACTGCCGATCTTTAATCATGACAAACATTTACAACATTAGTTCAATACTAATTTAGGTAATGAGAGTTTTCCATGTTTACAGAATTATAGAATTTTATATAACAAGTGTTCATTTGAAAAGTCATTCTAGGTTACTTTGAAATTTTGATAGAATAAGACGCAAATATATTAGTATGTGTTTGTTGTTCCGTAAACGTACATCCAAATGACATTTGATAATGTCAATCACAAATATCAGTTAGTGCATAAAATAATCGTGCGGCGATTAAATAAATTGCTTCTCAGTTTTAAAATGGCTTTCACTTTAGAACATAAATTTTTTTTAGTCCAAGCTTATTTTCGAAGTGGTAATAAAATTGATGGTTTATGGGTTTATTCAGTTCAAGATTGCATGGTAGAATTTCGAGTTGACTTTCCACATTTTGTAATAGATTATATGCAATTTAAGAATACTTTGGATAGAACTTTAAAACTTTTTTCTGAAACTGGTAGTCTCTTAAGAAAATCAGGCAGCGGAGCAGTTAAGAAACGTACACCTCAAGTTGTTAATCGTGTTGAAGAAATAATGGAAAATGAACCACAAACATCTGTTCGACATTTGAGTCAACAAATAAACCTCTCTGTTGGTACAACTCACAAGTTATTAAAAAAAGATATGCAACCTTATCCATACCGTGTCACAGCAGTACAAGAATTGTTAGAAAATTACCCAAGTAGACTACAGTTTTGTAATTGGTTTGTAAATATGAACAATAATGGAGAACTTTCGCAAAGAGTCATCTTTACTGATGAAGCATGGTTTTATAAAACGGTATACCTAAATTCACAAAATACAAGAATTTGGAGTAGTGAAAATCCACATGTAATTAATGAAGAATCGCTACATCCAGAGAAAATTGGTGTTTGGGCAGCGATAAGCCAAAGGCGAATCATTGGACCAATATTTTTTCAGGGAACGTTAACTGCTCAAAGGTACCGTACGGAAATTTTACAACCATTTGTTAATCAGTTGCATGATGATGAACTTCAAAATGCATATTTCCAACAAGACGGAGCACCTTGTCACTGTACTGCAGAATCTTTGGATTATTTAAGAGAATTTTTTGATGAGCGTATAATTAGTAGAAATACTGAAATTGCCTGGCCTGCACGTTCATACGATTTAACACCTTGCGACTTCTTTTTGTGGCCTTATCTAGAAAATAACATATTTCGAACACCTATATTGAATTTGAATGATATGCTACAGAGAATCGAACAGAAATGCATGGAAATTAATACCAATCCAGTAATGTTGCAGAATATCATCAGAAATTTTGAACGGAGGATTTTAAAGTGCATTGATCTTGAAGGACAACATTTTCAACATTTGTTAATAGTTTTCAATAAATACCTATTATTTGTTATTTATTTGTATGTATGAAACTGTCAGAATATACGACTTTGTAGGTTAAGAAGTAAATTTTAATTTACGACATACTTCAAAATGTTCTCAGTAAATCACATGCTATTAGATTGACTTTTCATATGAACGCTTGTTATATGTCGTCGATATATCCACTATGAGATGCAACAGCAGCCAGTAAAATAGCCGTTGGGCGAGCTATAGCATAAAATAAATGTCATATATGATCATATACGAATATACCATCACAACAGCAAATAACTGTTGAGTACCTACAACATATAAGCTTAGTAACTTAAATAGAGGATCTCCTAATACTTACAACTTCTATACATTAGAATAATTAAAATATTCCATTACAAAGGCTGTGTTGCAAAAATTATGCTGAAAATTTCGAGAATATATTTTCATGAAGCGAAAAGAAGAATATGAAGTATACTCATGTGGAGCAATACTTAATATTACGTGAATAATACTTAATCCATTGATAATGATTCTACGTGAAATTCTATCTCTACAGGTAGATCTGACTAGAATTTTCATAAAATACTTTATCGTAGAAATATGGTTTCGTTTTTAAAAAGACCAACTTCTATTCTTTCATACATTTTTCCATTAGGTGCTTCTAATTTTTTTAATATCAAAATGTTTGTAACTTTATATTGCCAAATTATCATTTTAAATGCGCAGAAGCTTTATTGTGAAGTAAAGCTATATAGCAATTATATTTATTCATTATTTTTATAGATATACGAAAAATTTTAATTATTCTAAATTCTAAATTAACTTGAAAAATGGTTCGTTAAAGGTGATGTTATGTTTGAATAATAAAAACAGAAAACAGCTAACTAGAATTTAATCCATAAAAAGTATTCCTAAGAAAACAATTATTTCCAGTAAAATTATTCTAATTAATTGAAGCCTCTGAACAAGATTTGAGATTAACAATTAAACTTAAGTGAGGACCATAAATTTTCTACGTCTTTTTCTTCATTTACGTCGAAGCTTGTTGACGATAAAACAGGTGTGCGACTGACAAATAAAATACACTTCCGAATTAATTGAATTCTTGTCTTGATTCTCTTTTTCTTCTTTTTTTTCTTCCATGTAGACCACCTCCTTTACTTTCATCTATAAATTAACCCCAACGGGAATATATATCTCCGCTTAGCTTTAACTTTTGTAATAGTTTATGTCACAAATTAGAAAATATATTAATAAACTATCGTTAATTCTTGAACAAAAAATCCCCCACGGCTATTATTACCCAACTAAGAACTTTAACATACTTTATTTACTGAAGAAATCACGAAACAAATGTTTAAAACTATTTATTCAAAATGAATCATTAATTTATACATAACGAATTGAAATGAAAATTTAGACATATTTTCTATGTAACTTTAGTTTTGTTTTCGATATAATAAACTCTATAACAATCACCTACACTGAGTTTTATCAAGAACAAAATATTTATATTGAATATACTGTACAACTATACACTGCAACTGAAGTTCTTTTGTATATTTTTTGTAGTTCAATATAGTAATAGATTTTACAAACTCTTGATATGAACCTAAAGGCGAACAATTGAAACTAAAACAATAATTTGAAAGTTAATACACAATACAATTAGTAGTATATATTTGATGTGTGAAATTCAATCTTTATCGAAGTAGATTACTAAAATCGGAACTAGTACACGTTTGTTATAGGTATATTGTGGTAGCGTAAATTTCAGCAACAAATTCTTAGGTCAATAAACAATTCAGTGCCGACAATACGGCAGCGTAGTTAAGGTAACGGTATTGGAATAGAGATAGTTAAACACAAATACACATGGTTAGTTGCTGGATGGGTGACCAATAAAGAAATGGATACCAAAACATGAAAGACGGATACATATTTTATTATTAACTACTTCAATAGGTTGTTTACATTTTCACTCTAATCATTATCTTTTAACAGTTGCGCCATCTTTTAGTTATATTGCACTAGATATTTTAATTTAATATTCGCAGATGATACAGTAGTTACAGTAAAGTGCAAGGTGCCAACATTTGAACTTGCTAAACTATCAGCGTTTGTATAAGTATTTCGTTTCTTCAGCTTCTGAAGTTGCTACACTCTTGCGACCTTAACAAAATATAACAAATATCCTCGTGGTTGAGATATGTTCCACAGGGCAACCCTCTCTAGTCCGGACCTACTTGTAGATAGACGTCCCGAGGTTAATACTCTGCCGGCCAGCTCTATCTTGATTTGGAGAGTGTTGCGGGTTCCAAGGTCGCTAGATGGTGGATAAGACGCCACCGTATTATAACCCTGCAAAGTACCCCCGCAACACGGAAACGGGTGGGACTCTGGTAGCTCCGAACGCAAAAGAGTATGCCCCTTAACCACTTGTTATCCAAATCTAACTATACTCTGCCCCCAAACACTTGTGGGAAAGGAATAATAAAAACAACACATGACATCAGCAATAACAAAATTTAATGACAAGTCAAAGTGGGCTTAAAATATAAAATTTGACATATGATTCAGTAGTCGCGAGAAAAGTTAACAATAGAAAAGATTAATGGTTATAGCAAGCAATTAAACAATTAATTAAAGTAAAGCCATAATCAAATCTAAATGCGTCAAGGCAGAAATTAGGCTTAGATTAAATATAAAATATAGCTCAAAATCTCCCAAAAAAATATATTCGATCTAAAAAAAACCAATCATGAATTAAGCAGAACGCAAATTAGGTATACGTAATCGGTGGTCCTTTACCTAATGATTACAAAGTATAATAGAAAGTAAATTAGATCTACAACGTACCCCAAGTTAATGAGTAATCTGTTCGGAGGCCCGACTGAGGGTCCTAAGCCTCTAACAATAAAACAAGACTATCTTCTTCTGGCTGCTGGTGAAGCTAGACAACCAGATAAATATAGATATAATAAGTTATTGCTTGAATTCAGACGTTCAAACGCCTATCTGTTAAAATTTTAATGAAAATGCCTTGCTTGCTATCTAGGTTATACGAACCAAAATTTATGAGGTGGCACTGAGTAGTGAACAAACGATGTAAAGTTAAGAACAGCAGATTATAAATGAATTCAATCAATCAACAATTTCGTTCAAAGAACGAACCCTATAAACCAACCTGATTTCAACAATCAAGGTCCCCAGATACTGTTAAAGATAAGAAGGGATAACTTACATCGTCTGCCCAAAATTAAAGTGATTGGCTTCACACGAGCCTTACTTAAGAGTATACAATCAGTAAATTAGATAAATATTAATTGGTTTGCAATAGGCTAAATAATAACCAACAACAAGAATTAGTATGTTAGCACTTACTTTGAATTGTCGCTACATCGACTAATCTTCAAACTCAAAATGAGTAAGGCCTCACAGAAGTAGCACCGGTAAGACAGTTCCGTTGGTTTTATCGTAAGATAACTGCCATTATGCCGCCATTCAGCTAAAGTTCGCCATTTTGGACGCTAGCAAAATTCTTCTAGAAGATTCTTTTTTTAGTAGACCACGCCGAAATTAAAATCAGCATCTGAGGAAGAAAAGTGGTTTTTCTCCGGAATTTCCTTCTCCAAAATCTTTAATTAAACGATTTTCTACGAGGAAAAGAGTGAACACTAGTCCAGCCTTCCACGTGGTTTAATAACTGACTTCGTAGGTGTACAGCAGAAAGCAGGATAAATTCACAATAAAATAGGCGGTTCAATAAAAATAATATCCTAAAAGGATTCAAGGAATTACAATCGACATAAAACAAAAGATTTCAACAAATATCGCTTACCGCAAAAACTAAGTTCTTACACAACAATAAAACAGAACTAGCGCTGACTAAGATCTCGATCAAAGTACCGGTCGATAGGCGTTTCGCATGAAACGATCGCCGACCGACATACGTCACACACAAGATCGTTGGACGGAAAAATTGAAAGAAAAGAGAATAATTTCCCAAAAACCCTAACAAGGTTTAAGAGTGATCGACGGAGCTAACAAGCGAAAATTTGGTAATTAATTCACAGCAATAAAGGGTAGAAAGACAATAAAAGGATGACCTCAATCGTCAAGCGATCTGCAATCGGAAGAACAACAAAATATCGAGAAGATGGCGCAACAAGCGAAAGAAATGGAGAACGCAAAATATCAAAAAAAAAGGTTAAATAATCAAATTAAGCACTCTAATAGATTCACAAAATTCTAAAAATAAATAAAACACAATATTAGAACAGATTAAGGAGAAACAAAAATTGATAAAACAGTAAGAATATACGAGGCATGACAACGCATAAAAATTTCCAAAATGTCGACCTGCGTCGAGATTTAGAAAAATAGCCGGTTAAGAATATGGATATAGTGACATCCAGAATATTTAAACATATGAAAATTATATGAAAATAACAGAGTTTGAAGAAGCCTAAGTTGATCGATAATTAATAACAAAATTAAATAAAATAAAAATAAACGAATATGTTGAAATATGAAAAGCCTATGATAACTTAACGCAAGCAAATAGTGTAATAAATTCATTAAAAATTCACAGAAGGTCTCAGGATAATTTTCGAGCGTAACAAAGTCATATGTAACAGACATGACCCCTGGACGTCGAAAGATAAAAGGGGTATTCTGACAAAGAAATTAAGAAAGATTATCATACTATACATAGACTATCATACATAGTACTATTTTATACATCACCAACTGTAGCAATCCCTACGACTTAGAGTGTCTTTTTTACCACAACTTCACTACACTATTGTTTTAGCGCATTGTACAAGCCACCACCACTGCAGAAACTGCATTATTTACTACACATCGATAGCTGTCACTATAGTAACTATCGTTTGTAGTAGGTTATAGTAACAATGCTCTATATCTTTCTCGGTGTACGTGCAGTGGCACCCAAGTTTTGCCAATATTTATTGCTTCGCTGCGCTTTCCTTTTAAAGAGCGTACTAATTCGAACGGGTAGAGTTAGATTCTTGTTGATCTCAGTGACTATTATCTTTTTTTTTCTAAAACGTCTTTTGGTTTTCATGAAATTCTAATAGCTGACTCTATATAAGAAGCTCTTTTAGAATCAATAACTTTTAAATTAATACACTTTTAGTCTATTGAATGAAGAACAATTGAAATAGTTTCCAGACTACTCTTCCTCACTATCATCCTATTAATTTTTTTTGTAGTTTTGGTGGTCTAATAGATTCACAAATGCCTTCCGATAAACTATGAATTTCCAAATGAAAACATTATATTTCAAAATCACTTGAAGTATTTGTATGAAGTGAAAACGATGACGAAAGATTTTACAATATCATCTATTACCCTGAGTTTAAAAAATTAAAATGCGAGACCAGTTCAGTAACTAATGAGCCTAACAAAGGAGGGCCGTACTAAAATCTTATTTGTCACGTTGGTCATTTTTCAAAACGTAACTCATAATTTTCAATCATTTTGATCGTAAACGCGCTTCGTTACTGAACTGTCTTTAGGTTGATTTGAAACATGGAAATGATGAAGCATTAATCAGTAAGTAAGTACTTACTTTCGAAGAACAAAAAAAACTATGAAATCAAAGCTGAGGCGGCGTCTGTTTATGGTGACCAATCTCCATGAATTGAAATCATAAAACGATTGAACGCTGAGGGGTGAAACGCAGTGTATTTGACGAACAACGCAGTGGACGTTCAAAAAAACATGTACTGCAAATATAATTTAGAAAAGTACAGAGCATGGTGCTAGATGACCGTTGAACAAAAGAACACGAAATTGCAAAGATTTTATACATATCATCTAATTCAGATGTTTCGATTTTGCCTAAAGAATTGAGTATAAAAAAATTATGCGGTGTTAACTATAGACCGCAAACGCGAACGAGAACACATTTCAGTCCTCAATTTAGCGAAATTAAACATTATTGGAAGGACTTACGGTGCCGAGTAATTGCGATCAATGAAACCTAGATAGGCTTATTATAAACCTGAAATAAAGCAATAATGGGAACAATGGACACATACTGCGAAGAAGGTAGAGATTGTCGACTCGGCCGGAAAGGTTATGGCTACTGTCTTTTGGAACTGCAGTAGGAAATCGCCTTTTTTCTTCAAGATTCACATTGCGACTGTGGCAATCACAATAGTATATTAAAAAACAAGTTTCATAAGGCACCATTTTGCCGCACGAGATCAGTTTAGAAAACGAGTTTTCTAAAGAGCGAGTGCGGCAAAAGGCCTTATGAAACGAGTTTTTTATACTATTTTGCGTTTTTTACATTAATAAATTGCTTAAATTGTAATTATTTAATTTGAAAGTTCAGAGTTTAATTTTTATATAAAGCATGCAGTTGTTCACATTGATACTTGACATTTTCAAATTTAAATCTTGCTATCCGCGAAGTATATTATATTACATATTATTTATTAATTTTCGTTAACATTACTTGATATTTCATTTAAAAATATAAACATGAGTGACATAGAAACATATATATGTTGTTGTCAATTGTATACAACATACGTTCTTTGTGTAAAATACGGACATATATCATATCTGTCAAATGTACATAAATTCTTAAAATCAAATGACAGCAATGATATTTATTTCTGTATTCTAACAACGCCAACATTGAAAAATGAAAAAAAGCGTATCGAAATAAAGCTCATTTCGATACTGTTTTGGGTTTCATAATGAGTTCATTTCGAACGCAAAATAGAAAAACATTTTTTAGATAGATTTGAAACGGCTTTCTCAACCAGGTTCGTCTGACTGAGACTTTTTTCTTTTTCTCAACCTGAAAACTTGGCTTGTGGTAAGAGATGTGGTTTGAATGTAGGAAGCAATCACTGGAACTTACAGACATGTCGAACAGTTTTTTAAAAGCTTATTTTTCTGAAGGAATAAATTCTTGAATATCGAATGGACTAAATATAACGAGTTACTTGAATACGTTAAAAAAGCAATATTTTGGCAAAAAATTCGTGTTTTCTTAAACGGACAAAAACAAGAAAAATCTCTAGCCACAATAAAAATTAATAAACTCAAAATACGCATTTCGGCAACTAAGTTGTCACCTTCAGTAAAACAATCTGGAAAAGAAAGATGGCTTTAATTAACACTTATTATTACTTATTATAACACAGATTATTCTACTGAAGATGAAATAAAGATGATGTTAATTAGCACTTCTTCCTTTCTCAGATTGTTCTGCGAAGATGACAACTTAGTTACCGAAATCGTATTAGTGTTTATTAATTTATATTGTGGTTAGGATTTTTCTTGTTTTTGATTGTTTCAGATTTACAGTCACAGTCTCCACTAATTCGGATTGTGCTTCTTGCCTTGGCTCACTAATTACTGAAGCTCCTTCGTAGCTAATGCAAATTAAAGAGGACTTCTCGGTCAACAATGTGTTAATGTAATTTTTATGCTTCATTGTGTGTTTAATTTATTCTATTCTTTAATAATCTGGTAGTGCCCATTTTACAATTAAGTGCTCCTAGAAAATTAACATGAATCTAAGCATAACTGTCTCTCAAATAATATATATACGGTGTGCGCCGAAATAAACAACACTGAAATTACTGAAGTATATTATTTATTACTTATACATTATTATGTCTATAGAATACATGTTCAAAATGTGCGCCATGGCGTTGTAGGCACTGCTCATAACGGTTACGCAGATTGTCAAACATATTCGAGAACACAGGTTGCTGCATATTCCTGAAAAAGGAGACGATCTTCTCACGTAAATGATTAACAGTTCTGGGTGGGTCTGTACCGCTAAAGACTTGCTCCTTTAACATACCCCATACGTAGGCATCCGGTGGTGTAAGATCGGGGGAATGTGATTGGTAGTTGAAATTAGAATTGCGGGAAATGATGCGTCCTTCAAAAGTTTCCTGCAGCAATGCTATCGATTGTCGAGCAGTGTGACTGGTCGCCCCGTCCTGTTGAAACCACTGCTCTTCCATCCGAAGGTCCCTGGCACGACCTGGCCCTCCCTCTGAGATCTTGGACAAATGGCGTTACCACAATGTTTCTATAACGTTCCTGGGTAACAGTAAGAGGTGTGCCATCATCATCCTCAATGAAATACGGACCAATCACACCGTGTGCTGACACTGCACACCATATCGTCACACGGGCACTATGTAGCGGTTTTTGGATAATCACGTCTGGCTTACCGAAACCAAGGAAGCGAGTTGTTTGTTTATTGATGTAACCCTCCAAGTGAATATGACTTTCGTCTGAGAACCACACATTATTCAAGAAATCTGGATCCTCGTACAACATAGCCAAAAATTGTCCACAATACGCAACCCTGTCATTCATATCTTGGTTTGACAATCGTTGTCCAACTTGAATTCGGTACGGAAATCCACCTACATCTTTGAACAAACGCCGAATCGACGTACTGCTGATATTCAACTTAAATGCCGTTCGCCGAAGACTTCATTTCGGTGATTGCAAAACCTGATTGAGGACACGTCCATGGTTCCCATTCGTTCTCACAGTTACTGGCCTACCAGACCTTCCGTTCCGTTGGCACAACACACTGCAAGAACGACGAAATTTCTCAACAATAGAAAACATAACTTTGTTGGTAGGTGCCTCTTTATGAAATTGATCGCGATATGTTTCCGTCACTAACTTCAAACTCGGTCCACCTTGTTTGCCTTTTCCGTACGATCGAAAATAATGCTCGACGATAAACACTTTTTCCTCAGTCGTGAGACCCATTCTCAACTATAACATCACATAACAACGTTCTTTGCACTACTAAAAACACATAACGCTGCTAGTATCATACGTCAAAAAGCAACATGCGCATAACAATGGCACGCATTTCAGTGTTGTTTATTTTGGCGCATACCGTATATATATATATATATATATATATATATATATATATATATATATATATATATATTATAATATATATAATATAAACAATGATTTCAAATTATTGTTATTGTTTTTAAAACATACCAGAAAAACACAATTTACATATTTCCAACATTCATATTTGAAAACATTTTAAAACACATTCTCTAGTAGCAGCAGGAAATTAATTAAATCTACGCCTAGGGAATATATCGATTCATTTCCGCAGGCAGCACATATATCAATTAGATATAGAAACAAAAGCATTTCTTTTCCACCGCAATTGGAAAGCACTTTTAGATATGTAAGGCTCAATATCTCTGGTTAAAGAAATCCACCGCCAACTTTGACATTTCCCATTATACATTTGAGTTCTATGGGCACGTTTTAGCTTTACGATTACGAAGCTGAGATTAAAAATGTTTTCAACTTCGAAAGCACTCGCCGCAGTGCCGGACTCTTGACTAAAAAGAAAAATAAAAACACTATTGAAATCCGCAATTCACCATCGAGCGAATGGATCACGTGGCAACACCTAATGACTTTTATTTTCTTCTGGTGCACGCATACGGCTATAGAATTGAGGGGGCTAAAAGCAGTACAGTAGGTGGGTAAAGTGAGAACTCGGTGAAGTAGAAAATTTTCATGGGCGAAGTTTCTATGAAAAGTAATCTGCGTAATGTAAATATTAATAAAGATATGAAACATCACTTCGGAGTTAGAAGTGAAGAATTTCAAGAAAAAGCTTCTTTATTATCTACATTAAAATTATGTTGTAAGTAGAAGCGTAAACGTACTTTAATAACAAAACTGCTCAAAATTGAATTATAAATAATGAAAGCATCTACTTCCAAAAAATATAATTTATTACATAGTGTTTAAAGTACTTCAGAGAGGTTAATCAATTAATTCAATTAATTAATCAATTATAATTAATTAATTAATCAACAAATGTACGACGTATAAATCAAAGAATTCGCTCTTTTGGACTTATATCATATAAATATTTCTTTCTTTACTTGTAACTTCTCGACATAAAATTGCATGGCTAGAGTGGTGTCGTGAAATGTTGGACTGGAATGAGGAATTAAGTTGAGTTTTCTTCAGTGAGGAATCAAGTTGAGTTTTCTTCAGTGAGGAATCTCGATATTATAGTTTATGGGCTCATGTTGGTTATAAAATTCCTAGAAGAAATTTTATGGTAGTGTGGGTTGGCATGGAAGTAAGTCTCCTCTAAAAGTAATTCAAGGAACATTAAATGCCATTCGTTACGGCAATAATGTTCTTGAATCAGAGATAATACCACATTTTCTTCAAAAAGTAGTAAAGTCAATTTCTTAGAAGAATATTGCGAGGTCACATTTTACCAAGATTACTAAGGAGTTTCTGGATAATGCTAATGTTGATCGTTTACCATAGTCTTCGGCTTTTTGAGTTTCAGTAATAAAAATAAACTTAATATTTAAGGAAATAAAGGACGAACTCAACTTTTAAAATAAAATTTCTTTATTCACAAGTAATTCATAATTTGTGTTCTATAATTGAGTTATCTTGCCTGAACTCAAATTTGTGTTCAGGAATTATTTTTCTCTCGTTAAGGATGGGTCTAAATCTTTGTAGTAGGAGTTTATCAAAGATTTTTAAGCACTATTGGTAAGACGCAGATCGGACGATAAGAACAGACTTCTTCAGCTTGTTTACCATGCTTTGGTGTCATTACAATTTGTACCACCTTCCATTGTTGGAAAATACACCAATCTCAATAGTGTATCATTGTTATAAAGTAGTTCTTCTGTTCACAACTCCTGGAATATTCTACCAGTGATCAAGTCATAGCTAGGGGATTTTCGGGGATTACTTTGTCATAATAACCTGCCTAACTTGACATGTACCTTAAAACTTTTTTATTGGTAACAATATATAAAATTCTGGACTAGGGTATTCGCCTCATACAAAAATCATTGAAAAACAACCATAATGCAACCGAAAAAAATCCAATATCCTTAAAAAAATTGTATGCATTCCAAAAGTATCCAAATATCTGTAGACCACCAAAAATTGGTCACAACCAAAAATTGTTGAAAATCACCCAATATCAAGCCAATATGCCTCAAAAGCACAAAAAAAATTAAAATCACTTGTTTTTAGACACCCAAAATGTTTTTTTTAATTCTGGATCAGACCAATTGCAAAAATCATTAAAAAAAACAAAAAAAATGTTAAAAAAGCAAAAATGTACCAAAAATCTTATTCAAACCTATTGCTTTTGGACACCCCATTTTTTAATTTTTATTTCTGGACAAGGACAATTGGGCACTTTAAAAAAATAAGAAAAAAACATGGAAATTAGTATATAATGTAGTATAAAGTTATCACACAAATTCAGGTTGATAAGAAACTTAAAATCAAGTCTACCTTTATGAACGATTGTATTACAGCTTCAGATATATGCATCTTTTCAATTCAAAGAGGAAATAAATATGAAGCAAATTTTAAATATTTTCAATGTTTAATGTAGACAAATTGTTCAAAGACATACTGTTTTTATCAAAGTTTACGTTCTGACCCATATATACATTTTGCGGAACTCTACTATTTGTGTGCTTCAGATTTCATGGGAGACATGAACTTAGTACCAAGCTATTAAATTTAGTACTTTAAATATTACAATAAGCATCTATTTCGTTCGATACCATTCTTTATACATACAATTAAACACAACACACTTTATCATTCATGCAATAAAAGGCGATTCAGGGCCATAATCGCAACACACGCAGTACTAGTTTCTTATTTATACCTAAAGAGAAATATCTAACGAGTTTTAGCCACTGTAGTAAAACGCTTAAATGCTTATACCAGGGGCGTCTTCTTTCTTTTGAGCCGTGAAAAGTGATACAAAACTTTTTGACAATACAAATATTTTTTCTAGTATTTTCCTTCACTCCAATGGAATGACGTATCATTATATTTATTCAGTCTATAGAGGCCATTGGGTGGCCTCAATTCAAGAAATGGAATGTATAGCTTTATACAAGGTGCCCCGTATCGGTATGTTCAAATTTTAGGAGTGTAAAGTAGACTTCATTTCAAGTAACAAAAACGCAAAACTTGTATATCCATTTTTATTTGTTTCAAAGTTACAGATCCATGAATGTGATTGTCAGATCATGAAAAAAATGTAATCCTAAAGTCAATTCAAACTGATTTTATTTAAAAAAAGTTATACGATTCAATAACAGGCCTGTGATTGTTAATGTCGCATAATAAAATGTTATCCTAAAATAAATAAACACGTGTCGTAGTGCATACAGTAATTTCTTGGAGATCTCTACAAAAAAAGAGTACTGGAAATTGATTTATGATAAAGAAGGTTCTTACTTATTTCGTAAGTGCTGAACCATGAATATCATACAATAAACAAATGTTCAGATGACTGTTAAAGTTGCATATTTAATAAAGGATTACATTATGTTTCAGTTCATACAACAGCTTATCAAGCAGTTATTGAATACCGTCATCGGTTTCCCGATAGGCGCATTCCTCATTACAGAACGTTTCTGGAAGTACACAGACAATTTCGCGAATGCGGACTGCGCGATTATCTTTTCGACCGAGGAATAAATTTGCCAGCAGACTTAGAGGAAGAAGCAGTAGCTATTGTTACAAGGGATCCAACTCTCAGTGTACGTCGAATCGCTAGACAACTAGGAGTGCCACGAACGACAGTTTGGCGAATTTTAAAACGTAACGGCTTATATCACTATCGCAGGCTTGAGGCAGACCACTATGCTCGTCTAGTTTATTCTACCTGGATATTAAGACAGTCACGGCTTCATTTTAATTTCTGCGGAACAGTCCTCTGGACAGATGAATCCACGTTCACGAGAAGTGATCTTATAAAAATGAGAAACCTTGCACAGGTGGTCATCAGAAAATTCCCAAATCTATACGCCCATCTAAATTTCAACATTAATTTTCTATTAACGTTTGGGCGGCCCCAATCAATGACTTGTTGATTGGTCCTGTCGTTCTACCTGGGAGGTTAAATGCGGACAATTACCTTAAATTTCTTATTGACGAACTGCCAGGTCTTTTAGAGGATGTCCCACTGAATGTTCGACGAGACATGTGGTTTCACATGAATGGGGCACCACCACATTTCGGAATTGCTGCCCGAAATTGGGTTAACGTCAATTATCCAAGATGGATTGGTCGAGGTGGTCCTATTGCATGGCCACCCAGATCTCCCGATCTTAATCCCCTTGACTTTTATTTATTGGGGTACATGAAAAATTTAGTCTACACGTAAGTTTCGAACACAAGAGAAGAGTTGTTGAATCGTATTCACCTGGCTGCCGAGCAAATCCGACAAAACAAGTATGAAATTTGGATAAGTACTTCTTCTGTTGGCTTACGGACACAAGCCTGCATTCAACAAGGAGGTGGACATTTCGAAAATATTATTAATTGAACTTCTTTTAAATAAAATCAGTTTTTATTGACTTTAGGATTACATTTTTTTTTCATGATCTGGCCATCACATTCATAGATCTTCAACTTTGAAACAAATAAAAATGGATATACAAGTTTTGCGTTTTTGTTACTTTAAATGAAGTCTACTTTACACTCCTAAAATTTGAACATAACGATACGAGACAGCTTTTATATATCGTATTATTAAAAATTATCGTATTATTAAAAATATTTTTGTGGAAAACTTTTGTAGTTTAGAAATACTCTGAAGTCTTTCCTCAACTAAGTTAAAGCCTGCTAGATAGGCTCGGCGAACAGAGAGCAGGTTTTGAATAGTAATCAAAGGAATTAGTTTGTTTGCTTTCCAATCTTTTCAATTATGGCTCATACGAAAACCTTTCCTTTACACTTACAATGCTTCTTTAGAATTGTTTCAGTTATTATTGAATATTAATTATTATTAATTATTAATAATTAATTATTAATAATTGAATATACTGTATAGTAAGCTCAATGACCACAGGACTGAATTCATGAAATAAAACCAAGTAGTAAAAGTGGTTTATATGCTTTCCTAATTGGTGAATGAACAATTGCCGTGAACAGTAGATCAGCGACGAAGGAAAAGAAGAAACTGAAAATCATGAAATGAAAATGCCATGCAAATATTGGCGAAGCAAAATTTAAAAAAAGATAAACAAATAGACTTCAGTAATAAATTATTTAGAAATAATATAATAAATAAATGAATGTTATAAATATAGAATACTGTGAAGAAGGTAAAGTAAATGAATATATTATTACATTCTAGGTCTTATTTAGTTAAATATACATATATACGTGTATTTTGCACAGTAAAATATCAAATCCAAAATACGTCACTTTAAATCCGAACTAACGATCTCATCAGCTTGAATCGAATCGAAAGACATTCAACAAAACTTTACGCAACGCAATTCAATTTGTACCATATACGCTTCCGTTCATTACTAGTTTATTTCGAAATTGATGAATTTATATTTCTCCACTTCGTGCTAATAATTATTTCAGTTTCTCCTGAAATCTGTTCCAATGAACTAAATACATATCTAAACATATAGTATACGCTGCATTTAAAGCAAAACTGAAAAGCACACACAAATTTAATTTACCACTGTGTGAGGAAAAGCTAATAAACGTTCAATTTCCGAGCTTACTCTACGTTAACGAACATTCACGAGTTTAAAAATCTTAATTGACAAATTCAATTTCGTTAATAGTCTTTGATCTTCTTCTCGAGACTACTTATTGATTCTCATCGAACTCATTTCGAACTTATACCCTCTCTCTCTTATGCACACCACATTTCGAAGCACGTTTAATTTGTTTATCACTGGATTCTGTTATTTTTGTGTTACGTACATTTAGGTTCAGGGAATAATTATAATAGAAACAAAACTAATGGTTAAATCTTCACTTTAACCATTACTTTTATTTATATTTTAAATTATGGTTCTTCATCAAGTAGAAGCCGAATCAATTCGAATAATTATGAGTTCTGCAATTTCAATTGCATTAAAATTGCATTACTGCGAGGAGAATTGAAAGTTGCTAGGTTTGTTATCTACCTAGCGATGAAAGAAACGAGTTAAAAAAATAAAAAAGAAAATTTTTCGAAGTAAGAACCATTAACACTAACAAATTTATTGCAACGTTTAGTTGTACTTGTAGTCATATCCCTTTTGGCATATACTCAATTAAGAAAATCCCCTCCACGACCCAGAAAACTCCGGCCATCACTCTTCCTGCAAAAAATTGCGTTTTTGCTTTCTTGGGTGGTGAAGAGCCCTTATGAACCAATTACATGGACTTCTGTTTCGTTAGCTGGAGGGTCCTAGTGGTGTACCTAAATTTTATCCCCAGTTACAATTCTCTTCTCTCAAATTCTCTTCACAAATTTATCGTTTACACAATATTTGTACGGCACTGCGCAGTCTGGGAATCCATCGTGCGACTTTGGATATTTCACTCATTTCTGATATTCCTTTTTCTCTAGCAATAACTGAATCTTTTCCTCGGCGGTCAGTCAACATCAAATCTTCAACTTTGTTGTTGATTTCTTCAGTTCGTGCTTCCAAAGATTTCATGACGCTTCTGCGTTCAAGTTTCAAATCACTTATTTTCTCTTCTTCAAACGAATGTAAAATCAACAAATGTTAAGCGATTTGAACCAGATGAGATGACACTGTAAAATGACACAGAAATTTGATGTAACAAAATGGTCACGATAGCATATTGTTTTCATAGCTAGGCAGATAACATAAACAAACTCCCCTTGTACTATTAAGTGTGTTAAGTGTAGATGTCACTTTTTGTCATCTTTTGTTTATTCTCTATTTACTAATTTCCCACATTTCCCTATATTATTTTTATTTCTCTTTCCTTTAATCTTTCGAACTCCTATTTGTTTTTTGCCTATACGTTTGATATTAAATAATCGTTTCTTGCTACAAGGAATCAGACGGTTTCATACTAAGGTTTGCGATTGACCAAGTTGGAAACTTCCCCAAATCAGAGACATTATTTTAAATGAAATTTCGCAGATAATTAGCCCTATGAGAACAATATGAGAAACCGTTTTCAGTTCAGCGTTTTAAGAAATGGAAAATGACTTGACATTCATCCCAGTTTAATTTTTTGTCAGCATCTCCATAATCATTCAAACAGGAATATTCATTATTAATACAGGTTACTGTATGATGCAGACATTGCGAGAACTATCCAAGTGTGCCTAAATAGATGCCTTCTATCCTTTAAAAAGTCACCTCATGCCCTCCCCTCGATGAAATAAGATAGTTCATTTTTTCATACGATATCGTATTCATATTACACCATTTCAAACGAGAGTGTATTTGAATACCATTTAAACATAAATCCCTCCAAAAGTTCTTCCCAACCATGTAAATGTTAAACCGACTAACAAGGTTCGTCGAAAAGTTGGGCAATTAACTAGTTATGATGTTCATAGTAGATACCGTTAGGCTTTAGAAATCGTATTTAAAATTAATAGTTTTAGAAATTTGTATTTGTTAAATATAAGGATTGAAAGTTGTACATTTTTAGTTCCACCTGAGGAACCTATGTTGTAACGAAACAACTGTTGTGTTTTTTTAAATAAAGTGCAAATCTTAACAGACTGTTTGTTTCATTTCAAGATGAAGATCAATTTACATCAAGTAAAGACCGAGCCAATCCGAAAGTTAATACATAAATTCGTAAAGTTTTTGATCTCTAGGATGAGAAAAAAGAATTAGGCATACGTCAAAGTTATTTTAATGTCGTATTACTGCATAGTTCTTGAATTTGTTTGTTGCAAATGTTTCATTAATTAATGACAATAGAAAATGGAACCTTGAATAGAAAAACGAGCATTTCCGAGATATTCTTCGGTACGAGTCCAACAGAGGAGTTAATATCGAAAGCCGGAGAAACCGTTGGTTATCTTGGGTGTCATTTTGACATAAACTATTCTCATCGTTCAAGAAGATCACCGGAGTTTGATGAAGATTGTCTAAACGCTTTATTTCATCATGCTCTACGCCAATCAACTCTGGAATTGACCATTATAATGGATTGTAACCTATAGACCATAATACCGCATTTTCATGGGCAAATAACGAAAATCATAGTCTCAGTATATATGTCTCTTTGCTAACTAATCATCGCTTAGTTCCTCAACAACAGCAATGTCCTACACTGTTATTGATGAAAAATTATCATCAAACACAGGAAAGAATGGCTCAGCCCTAACAAAAACGCAACTCCCCCTGGTAAAGCTGACATTCATTCGCGTAAGCTGATGTTGCACATTTAGTGAGACAATTCATGTTTGCTATGAATTCCTTGCGAGAAATGTAACCATTACTGCTTATCATTATAAAAGCGGCCATTGAAGATCTCGGTTGGAAAGTTGTTCCACATCTGTCTTATTCTTCTGATCTCACTACATCAAATTTGCATTTCTCTCGCTCTCTAACAGTGCTCCTAGCGGTATTCTTCAGACGTGTAATTGAAAAATTGGCACGTGGTTGAGAAACAATCGTGAAGGATGAAGGAGAATATAAACTTAATAAGTTTAGAGTTCAATAAAAACGTTTGGAACTTAAACATGAACCTATATCTCGTTCGTTTAAACAAGACGATTTTTTTTAATTTAATTTTAGTATTTCATATGCATTTCATGCTTCAGTTTAAAAATCAATTCACTAAAAGTTGCTTTATTTAATACCAATATTAAAATAGTAAAGAACGTATTTTATTTCACAGTAACACTTCTTTAAATGAAATTATCTTTAAACGATTTCTCGAAGGATATTTTGTCTACTGCAGTTAACCCTAACCCATATTGAATGAGAAAAACAACATTTAAGTTAAAAAATATTTTCGTACCATTAGTATTCATCATTTCACTAACAAATTTATGCGAATCTATTGTGACAAAATCGTCGAAAGCGAAGTCGAAGAAAAAAGACTTTTGAATAAAATTCCGAAGCCAAATTTCCCTTATGTACTCCCAATTTACGTTTCGGCGCGCCAATTTCCATTCGCTCGCCCGTTCCTCCCGTAGACGTCGCCCCGTGCCGAAAATTCGCAGGAAATAATCATGGTGTTTGCGAATTCGTGACGCGGTATATTTAAGGTGCATGAAATTGCCGACGGGGCTACGGTTATGGGCGTGTACAATAGCTTGAATATCTAACGAAAGCCGGCGTCGTGTCACACGCACGCATGTGCCCCCACACAACACACAACCCCGAACACAGCATACTGGAACAGTTATATAGGATTTATGGCCCCTATATGCCTTTAAAATGTAGTCAAATGAGGTCCCATGCAGCCAACACACATAATAATAATGTATACAGAGAGAGTTAGGGCAATAGAGAAAGAGCGACGTCACGAACACATCATGTACATATTACACTCTCTACTGTATCCAGACACATACATTCTAAATTCATGAATTATACGTTACAATTTGTAAATAATTAGATGTTATTATTAGAACTTGTATACCCACAGCTTTAATATTAATAGTGCTTTCCGTATAAATCCTTGTCTTATAATTATATGGTACAAATTGCATTATTAATACATTTTATGTTAACGGGTGTCTATTAATCATTGAAGGAGAAGTTATATAAAATCTAAGAAATTTCTTCGCTTAGTATTTGCAACACTGAAACTTATATTGTCAAATCAATTGGTTTTCAATCTCTTTTGCCATGATTCTTTCCAAGCGTCTGTTTTCCGTTAGCTTTTATTGTAGTTTTTCCGTTTACTCTTCAAGTCTATATTCATTTTTCGTTATATTTCCAAACGACTTTTTTCTCGTAACTCCTAAAAAAGGTTTTTAAATTTGCCTAATTAACATTTGATATTATTAATTAATGATGAATTAATGGAAGCAACTCAACACGAGATTCAGGCTCTTGCACGGGCAGAAATTTAGCGTGTTTTTAAAAACATAAAATTTATAAAATTAATTTACGTCTACGCATCTGAAACGTAATTTTCAACATTTCTGGAAATTGTGTTAATTTAATGAATAATGTTTTTTTTATAAAAGTAATTTCAAAATTTATTTTGTTAGATAGAGTAAAGCTTGGTTATAACAAGGGTCCGGATACGAGAGGCCAATGACTCATCGCCCACGGGCGTACTATTGAACATTTGTATTTTTAAAGAGTTTTTAAGAGAGAATTTTATTTATATAATTGGAAAACAAACGGGTGGTGATCTATAAAATACGGAACACACTTTTATTTGTTCATTTTGTAGTTCAAGTTGAGTAAAGGACTGCTAATATTAATTAGCAATACTTTCTCGAAGTTCTCTTCTCTAAAATTTGTTCTCTTTGAATGAAATCCATCCTTGTAGATAGAAAACGTCCTTTTTACATCGCAACTGGTTATAGGTGCATACAGGAAATATTCTTTTATTCCAGCGTATTGAGCAGTTAGATTTTGAGGCATTTTCCCCATACACAATTGCCGCAATGTTATTAAATCTGGATTTCTATTAAAAACTGCGTCTAACACTTGGCGAAAGCCACATCCGAAGTCACTTGAAATATTTTTCAAATTATTAATAGCCGCCCGCCCACATCTAAAGTGGTTAATCCATCATTTAATTTAACATTTTGATTTTCAAAATAAGTGATTAGTTTTGGCAAATTTCCAAAATGTGCCTGAAGAAAATACAACTGATTTTTTAAATTTGGAATTTGTACAGAGTGGCCCAAAATGATCGAAGGGGTTTTAATTCCTTATAACTTTTTTATTATAATTTTTTTTTTGTTTTCAGTATTTTGTAAAGAAGACTTGGGGAATTTAAAATGGAACAGTACACAATTGAACAACGTGCCAAAATCGTTGAACTTTATTTCTCAAATCAACGATCCATTGTTTTGACTCAGTGTGCATATCGTCGTTATTTTAATGTGCGGGTTTGACCCTCAGAGTCAAGGGACAGTAAGGAACCTTCCTGGTGCCGGCAGACGACGAACGGTGCACACGAATGTCAATATTGAACGGGTACAGGAGAGTATTCGGGAAGATGGAGAAACATCAACCAGGAGACGTTCGACACAACTTGGCCTCTCAAGAAGGTCGCTGCAGAGAATCTTGCATACAATAAGAATGTTACCATACAAAATTCAGCTTGGCCAACAATTGAAACCGACAGCAACGACTTGATTATGCAATTTATTTTCGTCAAAAAGCAGAAGAAAATCATGATTTTATTCATAATTTAATTATGAGCGACGAAGCCCATTTTGAATTAAATGGGTTCGTTAATAGGCAAAACTTCAGGATATGGGCTACGGAAAATCCAAGAGTAGTTCAACAGCGAGAATTACACCCACTTAAGTGTACCGTTTGGTGCGGTGTTTCGTCGGAAAGGATAATTGGCCCATATTTTTTTGAAAATGAACACGGTGTCGCCGTTTCCATCACTGGTGTTAGATATCGGATAATGTTGGAAAATTTTTTAAGGCCAGCCGTGGAAAACCATCCGCAAGTATGGTTCCAACAGGATGGAGCCACAGCGCACAGTGCGAGGGACACAATGGCTCTTTTACTCGACATCTTTGGTGAACGAATTGTTTCCCGTACAAGCGATTTTAATTGGCTTCCGCGTTCACCGGATTTAACCGCTTCATACTGTTTCCTTTGGGGTTATTTGAAAGGAAAAGTCTATATTAATAAGCCTCGAACCATACAGCAATTAAAAAATAATATACGCGACGAAATCAACAACATAACTCCTGAAGTTTTGCGAAAGGTTATGGAAAATGTTTTGGAAAGAGCACGAATATGCGAAGCAGAAAATGGCCACCACTTGCGAGATATAATTTTTCATAATTGAATTAAAAATATTCTCCATTAATATACTGTATTTAAAATAAAGAAAATTTAATAATTATGTCTTAAATCAGAAGTTATAATGAATTCAAACCCCTTCGGTCATTTTGGGCCACCCTGTATTAGTTCCTTGCACTCAGAAATACTTCGAGTATCGTCATTTAAACATGTAACAAAACTTTGTAAACTATCGAAATTCCCTGCATAAAAACTAGTAGCTTCCGACCACGTTCCCCATCTAGTTATTACTGGAGAGAAAGGCAGTGACAGAGATGGAAGTTTTTGCCTGTAAAGAGCTACTCTCAATGGTACTTTTCTGAAAACATTTTTAAAAGCGGATACAAGTCTATCAACATCCAGAAACGTGTCTCTGATATATTCACAGATTCTGTGGAGAGCATTTGCTACACAAGTAATATGCAGCATATTAGGATATGTTTCCTTTAATAGTCTGCCTGTGTTTAACATATATGCAGCACTGTCCCTGACAAATAAAAGTATTTTTTCTTTGTACCTGTCGTCCGAATGAAGCATTTGGTGCATACTCTCCTAAATGGTTTTAGCTACTGTTTCCCCATTTATAACTTTTGTTGCTATTACATATGCGTTATACGAAATAGTTCGATGTAGTACACTGGCTACAACATTTACCACACAGTATCCTAATATATCGACAGTTTCGTCGGCACTTATCCATAGGTATTGATTTGAAAGATGGCTGCTAATGCGTTCTACTGATTTCGAGTAGCACTTTAGAACATAATATTTGCGTAAGGTGGATTACGAGTAACAAAAATTTTATTGTTACTCGTAATCCACGAGTCGAATTACATAAACAGCGAGCGTGGTACTTCCAACTGGTGACGGTTTGGTAATCAGCATTCTAGATGCCTCCGTTGCTCACTTTCGAGATCGCACAAAGGGTTTTTCCTGAATAGCATTACTTAGGAAAATACTAGCAATAAATTGACAATAAACAAAACTGAAAGGTGACGCAACATATAGAAACGCAATACTAAGAGGAAATACTTGTTTTTCATTATAACGAAATTGTGCAAACTTGTAAAAAATAATCAGTTTAAAAACACCGCTAATAGTAAGAAATTATTGTCAAGTAATTATTTTATTTATTATCTTCCCAAATAACAGCATGGCAGTAATGGCATTATCCTTGAAAATTTACTCAATAATTATTGTGAATATTTTCTGGTTTGAAATTTATCCCGCTTTTGGAAGTTCTGCTAATTTAAAACAACTAAAATAACTTTCTAAACTTTAAAAACCTTAATTTAGCCGATAAAATCTCCTATAATTGGCAAATTATAGAAGAGTTTGGTCACGACATCGTTTAAAAACATTCTAACGCTTTGTTGCTAAATCTGAACTAACCAGATGTAGTAACGACGGACATTCTTCTTCATCCATCGACTCTGGCATATAGAGGAAGATCAATCGCCGGCTTTGTGTTGCGCCGCCTCGTGTGTCCTCATTTTAAATAGAATTTTAATTATGAAAGCCGGAGGAGACTCTAAACGCTTCCTTTATTTCGCTTCGTTAATGTTCATTGACGTTCGCATCTATCAACTCTCGTTAACTCTTGTGTGGTATTAATAGATATTGCTGTCTAGGGTTATGTGAATTGAGTGTTGGTTATGGTGAGACGGTAGCGTCTATGATGGCGATGACGACGTGTTTACGTCCTTTAAGCCTTCGAATTTGCCGATTTTTATCGTTTAATTGAGTCGTTCCGCTCTACTTGTTTTTAACAGCGGTTGAATTGTAGACATTTGTTCTTAATATTGCGTATGGTAGATTTACATTTTATCTCTTGAATATTTCGCATTCCCAAAACCGTTTCTAGGTCATAGGTTTATCCTCTTAAATGTTTATAATTCTTTTAGAATAATTTAAATGTAGATACTATACTTTCATTATATTAACACTTGTAAAAAGTTACCTTTAATAAAGAAAATTTTTATTTCGACTGTATAATTAATTTCGAGGTCGCACAAAAACAGGTTCACAATTGCATGTCCAAAAGGTGCTAAGTAAAGGTTTTGTAAATAGGGACCTCAAAAGTATTGCTTTATCTAAAGGACATGCCAAGAAGCAGCACAGAAAATCTACCTTACCATTCATCAACCTATGGATGAGAGAGGCACTGCGTTATCTTTACGCACACTCAGAAACTCAAGTGCATGACGTTCGGGCAAAAGTCAGTAGTCGATGCCATTCTGGATAAACAACATCCGTTTTGTATGATAAATATTTCAAAAACTTACGCCGCACATTTGCGATTATCTGACTAAGCACAGCAAAAGACGGATAGCAAACATTACTACCTTAATTCAATATGCTTCTTAAAATGCTTTAAATAATGCTACTCATGTAAGGGAATCAATAAATTCCTTCGTTATAACATATGCTGAATCCAAACGACTTTAGTGCTCTAACGCACATATTGGCTATAGGATGGCTGACAGAGTGATACCTGTATCAAGTAGTTTAACAACGGTTTATAAAAATGTCTCTCGATAGAGTAAGCCAACACAGGGTGTAATCTGTTAAATGAAACGACACAACACTTCTCGATATTTAAATTTAAAATATTAATGTCACCCCAGTTCAAAATTTGACTCGAACCCTTCTGTTGAAGCTCAGCATCAGAGTTACTATTTACTATGCATTCTTGCATCATCTGAATATGTCAATATGGAACAATGAACAGATATGAGCAAATGACAAAGAAACATTCTAGATAAGGGAGGTCCAAGATTTAAGCCATGAGCCACCTCCGACAACGCGAAGTATTTTATTTGAATACTTTGTAATAGACATAATTTGGCATATTATAGAAATAAGTATAGAATTAGTCAAATTAATAGAGTTAACATGAGTGCAGTTAATCCAAAGTAGCTAAGCTTCCTAAGCAGAAAATATAATAGTATAAATTGGCGCACTGACTATACGTGACGACGTTCTTAGTCAAATTTGGAGTTAAAATTCTTAATACTAAAAAGGTGAATCATGTTTTCCTATGTTTTCAGAAAGAATTTGAAAGAAACATACATTTGGCAACATTTGTGAACCTTGCTTTTTAAATCCTGCACATGAAGCAAAAGCTTTTAAAATTACATATTTATTATGAAAATATTACAGTTTTAAAATTTTGTGGTAGTATTGACTTATTTTTGTACATCTCTTTAACAGAGAAAATCAATGTCATTACTACCTACATAATTGATCGAATTGAAATTCATCAGTTTGTAGACATAGCTGGAATCTATGTGGTATCGTTTGTACTATTCGCTCAAGCCTTTCTGATGTGACCTCTAATACTGCCGCGTTAATTCGATCTCTAACTTCGTCAGCGTTTTGAGGAGCTGTAGAATAAAATTTTCCTTAAATGAAACCTCAAACAAAAAATCTAATGGATTGAGATCGAGGATCTCGCAGGCTGGGAAGTGTTGATCCAATCAGTCTTTTACATTATGAGCAAAGTAGGTAGGGGCTCCATCATGCATGAAAGTCATATTATCGAATGTTCAGCGGTATTTCACCTAAAATATTTAAATATTCACCGGCATCTAGGCGATTTGGTGTAAATAAATTGGCCCAACCCCTGTGGTTTATTATACCTAGCCAAACGTTAAGCCAAATCTTCTTTGGTGAACGCATTCCCAAAATTCATGTGGATTTTCTTCTCCCAATGATGAAAATTACGAGTATTAAACACACCATCTCTAGTAAGGATGAACTCACGACTCAAAAGAATACGTCTTAGAAAGCCACCTTCTTCCTGAATCCTATTTAAGATTGTTTTGCAAAAATTGATTCGAAATAGGTTATCATTTCCGTAGAGTGGCTGAACTTTTAGAAATATGGTATACATGAAGTAAGTTATCTCGCAGAATCAAATGAACAGTCTTATTACTGGGGATATTTAATTAAGAAGCTAATTGGCGGGTACTCGCTGAGGGATCTTCCTGTATTGTGGCTAGAATTTGCTCTTCTAATTGCATGGCACGGCACGCCTTTACCTTGGTCGACCAGCGTTCGCATTTCTTGGAATAAACGAACCTGTTTCACGAAGACGTTAGTCAAGCCTTCGAAATACATTTAACTATATAAACACGAAAAAAAAACAGAAATTACAGGAAAATAAGCAAGTCAAATGAAGTGGGTAGGTACTATGCGTTAAAATTTGACAGCAGTACTTCATTTGACTTGAATAACATTAGGCTACCTACTTGTAGCCACTTAGTGTTTTACAACGTTGTCAGATGTGTTTTTCGGCAAAATAAGTTCATAAACAAATATTAAAAATCAAAAAGAAAACTTTAGCGAAAAATAATCATAATTCTTCTTTATTTCAAAATTGTGTCTCTTTCTGTCAACAAATATTTATTAATAACGCTTATTTAAAGACTAAAAATCTGTCATTGTGGAATTCGTCCACAAAGACGTTAACTATATCTTGAGAACTGATATGTTCCAACCAGTCAACTTTCTCGGTATTCCTCTTATTTGAATGAAGATACAGAAAATTTTCATTGGATAATATTTTATTCTGAGTTGATTCGAGATATTTGGCATATTCAATGTTGATGTTGATGCTTTTTCTGTTCTCTCAATCTCTGAAATTCTGTGAAACTAATACGTCCTGCAGATTTCCACTTTCTGTGATATTATATTTTCAATTCTAAAGCACGCTTCATATTTTTTGCAAACCAAGGCCGAAATTGAGATTTGGAGCAATACGAGTATGATAATTTCGGGACGGATATATCCAAGGAGGAATAAAGTATGTAGGTGCTTTGCATAGTATATTTATTCTATCGCTCTAATGGTAATGAAAAAATCTGTAAAATACGGTTTCCTCAAAAGTTTATCTAATAAATATTCGAGCTTCACTCAAGTTATTTCAGCACATTTACGTATAAAATTAACTTGCGAAGAATTTCATGAAAGCATTATATAGAGATGGGAAACGCTTAATTATTTAACTCATTTTTTTAACACTTAACTAAGATAAAGTAAAACATGAAATTAGAAAATTACTGCTTGGTCATAACCTATAGAAAACTACCAACATAAACATTCAAACACTTTTCTTGGAATCAAAATGGTTTGTTAAAATTAGGATGTGAAATGTGTTCCGCAGCTTTTATCTCCAATAACGGAGGCTTATTTATTATATTATTATGAGTGATATATGTGTCAGGTATTAGCTGGATTGACCAAATATTGGTCGTGAGGTTAAAGAGTTTGTAACATCCGACTGATATTTGCTTTGGTTCTGTGTTTCATAGACTGAACACATAAGAATGGAAGAAAAGTATGTTTTTGACAAAATTTATTTTTTTATCCAGAGAAAGGATGTCACTCAAAATCAAACAAACGCCGTGTGTAGTCCCCTCGGCCTTAAAAGCCAATACGAGATGATTTTCTGATTTTTTTCTTGAAATTTGAATCTCATCATTGTCCGCACTAGTCGCCTATAACAAACTATTCTTAGCTGGACCCTATTTACCAACGCGAGAGATTTCGTAACGTTTTGAAATCAACCATTCAATTCAGTTTCAAATCGATTGAAGAGGCTTGGAACTGAATTGCTTGGTCGAAAAAGACTCTAGAATCAAATATAAATGTGATGATAGTGCGCCCTGGTTTCTAAAGCAAATTTTCATTTCAACAAAGGCATTTTAAGTGTTTGGTAGGATTGGAAACCATATTGGAAACCATCGATTTCCAATCCTACGAAACACTTAAAACAACTGAAATTGGTGCTCAGAAAGTAAGTAATTTTTTACCAAAACAATGGTAAACCCCACGCCTTATGATAATTAAGAACAAATTGAACAAGGTCTGTGTAGAAAGCTACACGGCAGTTGATATAAGCCTTGATTTCATATATGTTATTATCTATTAAAATGTACTTAGAGGGCATCTTCGGACACAAATCGTAAACGTTGTATCAGCATAGCATAATGAGTTTACCCAAACTGAACTATTTACAGTCAACATCAACAAGTTTTACATGGTTTTCATTTGAAAGGGATACATCCTTATTGGTCATTATTTCATAATCGCATCAGGTTTTGTGGCTAAGTTCTGATAAATATCCTCATGGTTAGACTAGCGTGGCCTAGTCGTTATACGTTATATTTCGCTTACAGCAAAAGAAATCTTGAAGCTTTTTTAATGCGTCTCATTATTCACATATCAGGAGGTATTACTATTACTATTACTATTAACGCCTTGGTTAGGAACTTCTAAATAATATTCAAAGTTGTAGATTTGGTGCAGTCTCAAAGCAGCAGGCCGTAAGACGACATAGATTTCAGTATCGTTGTATATGTTAATACTGTAATATTGGTCAGAGTAAATTTTGTTTATCGTCCAAGAAGCCGGTATGTTTATCAAAATTATGATGTCCAGTTTACTTCTATTAACTTTGACATGTTTTTAGTCGAGCAAAATTAGTCTTTTCTACGATATAGCGACACGAGTAAAGGATTAAAACTGTAAAGTTTATTACGGTATTACTGTTGCTATATCGTACACAAAAGGAATCGATACCCGACCAGGACAGTATTAAAACAAAATTCCACAAAGTCCATATACAGTGAAATCTCCCTTGACCGGACACCTACCGGACTATTCCAATCTGTCCGCTCAAGAGAGGTGTCCTGTTAAGGGAATAGTTGGTGAATTTTTTGGGAATATTAAAATAAGTAAGCTCATAATGAACCAATGTGATTTTATTAAATATATAAAACATAAATGTAACCTCTGTAAACCAGCACAAAATTTAAAGTAATTTAATTGTACATATGTACATAATTCCTTGTTACTTATATCTAATGCAACATTGTAAAATAATTCAACAGGGTTGCCTGGCGAGTAGTTTTCTTAATGTTTTGGTCGTGATAGTGTAATTCTAGTGTGGTGAGTAACTCTAGTACGGCTGCATCTCCTCGATCTTGACTAAATTTTTTTAATTGTTTTACCATATTTATGGCTTGTTGATAAGTCGTTAGTTTCATGTTGCTCACTTCTTCCACATCTTCATCCGATCCATCCAGTTCAACAATATCCGACGACTGATTTGTGACAGAGGGCATGTCATTCGTGTCTTCTGTTACTAGATTTTCGTCGAAGCTCAAAAAGGCCTCTACGTTTCATTCTTCAATCCCTAATGCTGGTGGTACTTTCCACAATTCAGCTAATAGTGATAGAGGAACATTATCATCTGCCGTAAATTCATCTTCTGTGGACATGGTTTTTTGATTTTCAACAATAAGCCCAGCCTTTTGAAAACAGTATTGAATCGTTTGTTTTGATACTTTGTCCCAAGCGTTCTTTATAAAGTAAATAACATCTAAAATGTTAATTGATTTGCAAAGTTCATGAGCTGAATTTGAACACTCAATTTTTGCTAAAATAGTCTTAACGACAATGGTCCTATAGTGCATTTTAAAATTTTTTATTATACCCTGGTCAAGGGGTTGACATACAGATGTGCAATTAGGTGGAAAAAACACAAATTTAATGATATGCAGTTCTATGTCCCTTGGATGCGAACAGGCATTATCAACAAATAGCAAAATGTGTCTCTTTTGTCTTTGCATTTTGCTGTCTAGTTCCTTCAACCATTCCGTCATTATAGTACCAGTCATCCATGCCTTGCTGTTGGCCTTCCAAGTAACAGGCAATTCAGTTACTTTTATATTTTTGAAAGCTCTAGGTTTAGCCGCATGACCTATAACAAACAACTTTTCTTTGTCACCAAGCATGTTAACACAGTGCATGATGGTGACTCTTTCTTTTGAACATTTACCGCAAAAGCATTTTTCCTGTTTTAAATGAAAAGTCTTGTCAGGAAGAGCACGAAAAAACAGCCCGGTTTCGTCGGCATTGAATACATCCCTCGGTGAATAATTTTTCAAAATTGACGGTAATTTATTTAAAAATGTTGCTACATCTTCCACCTTAACATTAGCTGCCTCACCAGAAATAGCTTTGAAGCTTATATTATGGCGCTTTCGAAACTTATCTAACCATCCATAAGATGCGTTAAATCCAGTATAGTCTATACTCTCAGCAGTTTCTTTCGCTTTACTCTGCACTATGGGCCCTTTAAATTTGAGAACATTAAAATAAAACTTACCTTAGTATCCCAAATTTTTACCTGACAGAGGAATTCCTTTACTTCTTGCTTTGATAAACCACTCGTAGCACATTCTGTCTACATCTGCATCTCCTTTGTTAATAAAGCATCGTTTCTTATTAACATTAACATTGGAGTGCCACACTTTCAATAGATCGTCTCTATTTTTTATGATATTAGCCGTCTGTGTTTTACCAATACCAAAACGTTTAGCTAACTCACGAACACTAAGTTTCTCACTTTTGTATACTTCCACTATTTCAATCTTTTCCTTGAGTGTTAAATAATTTCGTTTAGATGCCATTTTTATTACTACGTATATGCAGAAACACACGACTGTATGAATTCGGAGTCTCGGGGAAATCCCTATCTACTAACTAGCGTGCGTGCGAATGCCGTTGCGCATACCGATTTAGCAGCCCGTTTCATATACGTACTTTGATGTGCGCTCTCCGCACAAGAGAGATTTTTTAAAGGAAACAAACTGAATTCTTCTGTCCGTGTCCGTCCAAGAGAGTGTCCGTTCAAAAGAATGTGATTTACTTGTAAATTCCATAAGACAAATTCGGGGCTATCACAATGTGTCCGTATAAAGGAGATGTCCGCTTAAGGGAGGTGTCCGTTAGGGGAGATTTCACTGTATTTATACAAAATTTGAATACTAAATACAGTAGGCGCTCGGTGGAGTGAATACTTATTTAGTGAACAACTCGTTTATATGAAGAACTAAAATGTTGTATTAAAGAATGAGCAATAATACATTTGATTCAGTAAACAGGGTAAATTCACGCCTCATGCATCATTTTGCTGACGTGCCTTGTAAGACACAGCGTAATTTACAAGAACAGTGTATTTTGTTTCAGTAATTTCTTGATCTGTTGAAGTTGCAGTCGTACTGTAGTGGAGAGTTTTTGTGTTTACCATGAAAATGAGGCGGAAAGTGCTAAGTTTGTCCGAAAAATGTGAACTTTTAAAACGTCTGGACAATGGAAGTTGTGTAACATATTTGTCTAAAAAGTACGGGATTGCCAAATTCACCATATGTGCAATCAAAAATAAAAAACGAGGCATTTTAAAAGTCAAATCACGCTTTGATTTGATAAGCGTAGTGAAATACAGAAAAAGAAAACTTTAAATCCTCTAAGATGCCACTAATGGAAAGAATGATATTCTTGGTTTTATGCACAAAGACTTAAAAATGTACCTGTTTCAATTGAACTTTTAAAAATAAAAGAAGAAGAAATAATTGCTACGCGTTGGAAAAATATTTTACCAGATTCTTTCAAAGCGACTCTGATTCAGAAGATGTTCCACTAGCTGTTCTACAAAAAAAATATAAGATCAGCGTAATTCAAGAAACTGGAATATTACAACAGAAAGAGTGGAGACATAACATACACCAGTGAAGACATAGAAGACTGGAATAAAGACGTCGTAGAAGAACTTGAAGAGGATGTAATTGAAATTGAAGATGTGGAAGAAATAATAGATGATGAGCCAATTTCAACTAAAATCCCCACCAAGGAAGCTTTTCAAGGTTTTAATATAGTGATTTCTTGGGCAGAACAAAACATGCTAAATTCTGAAGATCTACTAACACTGTAAAGAATAAAAGAAATCGCGTTTCGAAGGTACTTAAAAGACAGAAAAGATTCAAACAAAACTAACTAGTTACTTTATCAAGCAAAACTTACTTCTTTAAATTATTACCTATTCACGTATGTTATAATATATATTCTTCTTTTATAAGTTCTTTTATGTTACTGAATATCTAAATAAACGACTTAAACTGCACATTCGAATGAGTGAATAATTCGCTTCTGTAAACAGGTAAGATTTTAATTAGTTCACATAATCAAGCGGCTACTGTATTTATACACAAATAAAATGAATATACTAAGTCTTCCAAGAAGTCTTCGAATCATCATAGTCAGTGCTATCGGTTTCATTTTCATTAAGGCGTATTATAAATTATGGAGTTAAATCTAGATGCTGCAAATAGTCATTTTCGAAACCAATAACATGTGTAATATGTTTTTGCCAATTTTATGGTAAAATATGAGATATTCCCTCATGAATTTTCCGAATAGTTGTTTCACTGTTATTTCATCGTACAAATCTCTTTAACTGACTCCAAATTAGTTCAATAGGATTCAGAACACAATAATAGGGGGTAGTCGTAAAATTGTATGTTTGGCAGTAGCTGCAACATTGTCAATATATTGTTTTGAAAAAGTTTTTGTATATAAAACTTCCAGAAGGTGTTTCTTTGTGTAGCTTTCTTCAAATACAATTAATTTTCTTCCAGATGTGTCGAAATTTCTAACTTTATACTAGATTTATATGGTATTTTATAAAGCTGCTGTGAATGACAGCTGGCGTTGTCCACTACAATAACACTTACTGGCGGTAAAGAAGGCAGCAGTTTAATTGTAAAAAAATTTTCAAACAGATACGCGGTCATATATTCATGATAAACGACACAATTCATGTTTTTTGCTGAAAGTAATGGTTCACTTTCAGATCCAGCATGTGCAATAATGATGGAACATAAATTTGACACATTTCAGACTCATCGTTCCAATCTTTCTTAACAATATCATAGCTATCGTACCAAGTTTCGTCTAAATAGCAAATAAAACGGTTTTCTTCTCGGAACGTCTTTAGTTTCGTTAAATATTCGTCCCTAAGTAGTCTTCGTTTGTCAATAGTTTTGAATATAAAACCATTTTGCTTTAGAATTTGCGACAATGTAGCAACGCCACACTGTATTGCTTCAGCTTTCGATAGCAATTTACATAAATTCGTAAGCGTACGAACTTCATATCTTCTATAAAAATCGTATATTTTTCGTCTAATTATGTCAAATCCGTACATATTCATCACCTTCAATTTTATTTTCCTTTGTGGTTTCCGGTCTTTCTATATAAAAATTTTTCAACGGCAATTTTATGTACAGTTCCATAAGATACTACTCTTAATTTGGACGTCCTTTCAATAACCTCCTTTTTTTTTATTCTCAAAATGTTCTCTTTAAATTATTACATACATTTAGAACTATTTGGTGGGCTTGCAGCAGGGCTGGGCGATACCGACGTTTTCGGTATCTGGTGCCGATACCTATCGAGGTATCGATACTTAGCGATGTATCGGGTCTGTGCACTGTATCGATTCTGAGTACTGGAATCGGTAAAGTATCGATGCTATGGAATCGATGCTTTGGAATCGATACTTTGGAATCGGTACCTTGGAATCGATACCTTGGAATCGATACCTTGATTCGATACCTAGCAATCAGTATTCATAACTCGTTTTCTAGGTGTCGATTGTTTGATATCGGTTTCAAGAGATATAAAATTAATTTACCGATTCTATCATAACTACGGTATGAAATTTGCATTATTGTGATATTTTGTTTATTTTTCTAATAATTATAGTTATGTCATAATAAGGATATTTGCTACGCACAATAATATCATACTTATAAATATAATAAATATAATATATATAATGCATACATACGTAAAAATTCTTTACTTAAAAAGTTATTGCATCCTTTATGTACATTTAAAAAAATGCACAAAGGTAAGCTACCCGATACATGGCTACCCGATACATGACTGCCCGATACATCACTACCCGATACATCGATACTTAGCGAGTACTGGAATCGGTAAAGTATCGATAGGTATCGACGCTTTGGATTCGATACCTTAGAATCGATACCTTCGTTATCTAAGGTATCGGAGAACCGATACCAGTTATGGTATCGGGTATTGGACGAGGTATCGATACTTCGCCCAGCCCTAGCTTGCAGGTTTAAATGAGTTCTCACCGACTTAATATTTTCTTCGACGATACGATCTTCAATTGGCACAAGGTTTTTGTTTGGTGCCGTATCATCGTCGCGTTCTTCGTTTGCGTCCCACGGTCTCCACATTTTTACACAAATCACACACGCTATCACTCTATACCGTTTTTCTATATATAATTGAATTTCACTCCTTTACATGCATTTACTTCAAAACAACACATTATATATTTAGTAATTTGTAATCCTAAGAGATATCTGCAACTTTGTAAATCTAAATGTTGTTGTTCTTCTATTAATAACCAATTAATTCATCGGATTTAGAAATACCCAATATTTATTTAGTTATACCGAAGTACTTCTGTGACGTCAATTTAAATAGTTTCTTCAAATGGAGTTAAATTGGTGGAATTATCCACTTATAAAAATTATATTTATTGTTGATACAATAACACCAAACTAAGCTATCCTAAAAGTAGATTAAGTGCAGTTCATTTGCACATTTGCATTTCGATATACCTCCCGCTGTGCCCAGGTACTTGTCCGTAATGGATTTTACGGTTTTAATCCTTTAGTAGGGTCGCTATATCGTAAAAAGTCTATAACAATACACATTTGATGAATTAAATGATGAAATACAATAAATTATTCTGCAGCCAAATAGAAGATTTCAGTTTTACAATATATAGGCTGTAAAATATCGTTGAGTATTCATATTTACGTCGTTATCCTGACTTTTCCTGCACATTTAGATGCTGTGAGCGATTACTATGAAGTAATATAACACAAATGGGACCACGTTATTAGGACAGATAGTATAGCCCTGTAATCGATAAGATTTTTATAAAGAGAAGATTTCTCTGAACATACAACAAAAAACATATAGTTTATTTCAAATTATAAGAATATAACTTTGAAAGGCTCTAATGCTTTTATTACACCACCTTCTGTGATGATAATTATTATACCTGGTCTCCTTATTGAACGGGTAGGGTTTACCTATTTGCAACGTATGAATCTAGGGGCCGTATTGACTATAAATTAGGGCCCTATTATATAATAATAAAACGCTGTTAATTTCAAGTGCATAATAAAAAATATCTGTACATTCGGTTTATATACAAAGAAAAAATTACAAAATCGTGTGGCAACATGTGTAGTGGATACATATAGATATATAAAGCTATTTTATTTGTAATACACAATAAAATTCTTATGTGTCACCGCATTTCATAAATCATCTGTGATTGAGTTGTCTTGCAAATCGGTGTCTGTCTCTGAATCGTATTACAAATTTATAATCAAAGGTGCTACTATTTTGTACATGCGCATATATTCGTCCTCTTTTGCTATTGCGTGTTTAACAGCATTCTTCCAATTTACAGCAGTTATATGTTCCATAGCATTTGTTATGTGTGTTACACTGCTTTCACTAAATTTCGGTTTTGATTTGTTCGTCTTATGGTATTTTTCAGTTGGGCCCATAATCAATTCAATGGGATTGAAAATGCAATGGTATGTATGGTGGTAAACGCAAAATTGTATGTCCTGCTTCTTTGGCTCTGTTATCCACATAATAATCCTTTAAATATTCTTTTGTCTTCATCACCTCTATTAATTGTTTTTTTATATAATGATCCTCTAAATTTAAATCATTTGCTTCTAAAAATGTTTTAATATCTTTCTTATTATTATATTTTGTAGGAACTTTGGTTTGCTGTCGAGAATGATACGGAGCGGTGTCCATCACTATCACACTATTTTTTAGTAAATTTGGCAGCAAAGTGTCAAAACCATTCTTCAAATAAAGATGAGGTCATATCTTCATGGTAATCTAAACTTGAGGATTTAACATTTTTAGCAGATAATAGCGGCTGTCCGATCCATCCTTTTTCTGACCCAGCATGAAAGAATGATTATTCTCTTCCCTCTCGAAACCGGCGCGTCCAACTGACACATACTTGAACTATCCACCCAACCTTTGCAAATTGTGTCATGGGTGTCATACCACGTCTCGTCTGAATAACATATTAATCGTCCTTCCTGTCTATACCTTCTAATTGCCGTTAAGTATTCATATTGAAGTTTCTGTAACCCCGGGCTTTATATAATTGTGCGACGTTTGTCTATAGTGCCAAACTTAAAACCAGCTTTCTTTAGCGTCCGCCACAAGGTTGCTTTATAACACTGAATATTTATAGGCTCATCACTAATTCTTCTATGTAAGCAGTCAAGTGTAGATACAACATTTCCTCTGTAGAAGGAGTATACTTGCTGCCTAATAGTATCAATTTCATACTTTTCAATTTTTCTAAAGGCTCCTTTGTCACTTCTTTGCCTTCGAGGCCCTGCGTTATTCTTAATTATTTTATATATTGTTCCAAAAGGCACCTTGGTTAATTGCGACGTTCGTAGAATGCTTTGGGTTTGTAATTCGTTATTTTCTTCCATCAGGGTATGACAGACATTGAAAATTATCTGTTTTGCTTCTTCTGATATATGCTTTCTCTGTCCTGCTCCAACAGTATGATTAGTATTACTGTCCACATCATAATTACTAACACTTTCAGCAAAAGGTCGTCACATGTTCGTTAAGTAAAGAGAGAAAAATCAAATATGTATACAGCAGTAAAGATTAACAATAAATGATAAATAGACTCAATATTAGATGTAACATATACCAACTCTCCTAACTATATTTACTTAAATTTTGTTTAATAAATAACACCACTTATTTTATCTAAATTGTAATTTAATGACTATTTAACTATATATAATAACTATATATTCAAATTAACCACTGTTGGTACTTATATTATTATTAAGTTTTATTTCATCTAAATTGCTGTAATTACAATTTACTTGAATTTTGTCATTACGGACCTCGGGTGTTTGTTTGCGTAAAAGATAATCGTATTGAGCGGCCAGGTAGTTATTGCCGCAGGTGGCGAAAAAAAGCATTAGAGCCGTTCAAAGTTATATTCTTATAATTTGAAATAAACTATACTTCTCATTTAAGATAGGTATCGACTCGCAAAATGCAAGTATAAATTTAAATATCTTTATCTTTGTCATTTGTGAAATTATTAAATTGTAATTATTGTGATCTTTATGTCATTACTTATATAAGATTAGGAACATATAAATTTTATAAAACTCATTTGTTTATCAGATTCAGCAGAAAAATATATAAGTTCAGTGATCTGTATTTCAATTTCGATTTTTTTTTGGTAATTCGTAGGTCTATATAATTATTGAAGATAATAATGCATGACTTAAGTTATATGTATTATGCAATAAGGATGAAGTACTTATTCTGTCAGGCATAAATTATCTGTGACATAATATATCTTTTCCTTTAGAAGGTAGTTATTTACCGGTTCAATTAAATATTATTGCTTTCTCATGAAGTTTTCAATAAATGAATCGCTCGTGTATGCACCATCTTTAATTGGAGTTGTGTAATTATATTTATTATATACATGCATATATAAACAATTTATAGTGGAGAAAACGTACTAAACTTTTTAATTTATGAAATAATAAAAATGATACAATTATATCGTCTCAAACTTAAGTTTATTCAAATTTTCATTGATGTTAACATATGAATGATCGGATAAAGAAAATATTTATTATTGTTTGTATTAAATAACATTTAACTCATCCTACACAATCATTTAAACCAAACATTTACGATCTCACGGTCCCTCCTACCTATATAAATTTAATTTAATTATAACATTCTTGTGATAAATTCTTCGACTCTTCAGAAAATATTTTAGGCATTTCTTCAAATATACCCTGAAATTAAAAAAAGGATTTTTTTAATGGAACGAAAATGTAAATTTACCTGTAAAGGTATGTATTTTGTCTAGACGGGTACCCGTTACGTGTACAACACAGGAATGTAAGTTGATCTCGGCAGACATTGAGTCACGCTATTTGTGACTCGAAGCATTCGCAGAATTTCCTAGAGAATAAATACATTTAGTGGAACGGACGAGAATGATCACAAATCGAAATTGGTCTTTATGGCTTTCGTTTAAATACTTAACATTTTCTTTTTGAATTTTTTTCTGTTTGAATATATATTTTTTATAATAATTTAAACAAATTAACTTGTTCATCCAAAACAATGTATGATAGTATTGATAATTCTGATAATTGATAATTGATAAATATGCTAATATGTTAACATTTAATATGACGTCCATTCTCAATTGTTTTTAGGGCTATTCTTAAAAACAATTTTTTCACTGCGATTTTTCACATTTGCGACCAATGAGCCCCATAACTTTTTTGTATTGCGAGATACCTTAATATTTTTGAAAGCATTTTTGAAAAGCAACTTAACTACGGACCAGTATGTGCACGCTGGATTTCGAGACTCTTAAGGAGATTTGTCCATCAACGTAAACAAAGGGTGTTAATAGACGTAGCACTGAAATCTCTGATTTTTCGTAGGAAGTGTCTGCAATGTGATATTAACGATAGAATGAACGGTTAAAGATAGTTGTGCTGTCTCAATCTACAGACAACCGTAAATAATGTTTCTTACGAAAAAGTAGAATCGGCATTTTTTAACATTATTATTTATAGATATTTTAATTTTTTTTTCCTTGAAAACTGATAATTTTTGTAATGGGACAAATCGATTTCTTTCTTTTTTAATAAAAAAATATTTAAACAAATTTCGACGATTAAGTATTTTTTTTCTTTTGATTGCAAAGCTATACAGAAAATTTCAACTTTCTATCGTTTATCGTTCTTTTATACTGTAATAAACTTTCCTTTCGGTTTTGTTTAAATAAAAGTAACGGTAATTTAAAACACACTATATTAACAATAAAACGCACTAAATAACATTTAATAACTAATAATAACAGTATTTATTTCAATATTTATTTTGCATTTATATAAATCAACACGATGGCGATTACTCGTTGAATGAATGCTTCCTATCTGTCAAGCGCTATTTATAGTAATATCGGTTCTCTCAAATTTTCTGTCCGAGAAAGTTCTCGGTCGTACGGGTCTGGTGACGTTCCAAATAGCACTGGTGTACTTGTTTCTTATATTACAACGCCCGTCTACAATTCAAAAATTGTTCAACCTTATCCGCCCTATAGATCGGAGCCTTTCTCTTCAGATTCGCACGGTTTTGAGGCCTTAAAAATGTTTGGACGAATTAAGTTTAACTGTAATTAAGTCGCCGAAACTGTTCGAGAATGGGTAAGTCTGTAACCACCAATTCTTTTTTCATATAATATGGTACTTTCCTAAACAACGGCGACAGTGTATTCAAAAGAAGAGAGGGTATATTGAAAAATGTTTTAGTCCTAGTTTTGGTTGCTAATTTCTTTATAATTATTGAATTATATATAATTTAAATTTTAACCTTTCTTTTATCATATGAAGGGATTTATAAATAAGTAGAGTATCGAATTGCTTATGAGAAATTGTAAGGTCAAAATAAATATCGTTATAACTGCCGCGATTCGAACCCTCCCATAAATACAATGGTATTTTTCAAAGACTATCTGTTTATTACCAAAACCTAAACCCTGTATCCCCCAATATGTTTTGAAACTACTGCACTGAAGAGAATTAATGCTTTTTAAATTAAGAAATTTACTGTCCAAAAGGACTTCAGTCTGCGTGTAGAAATTGTTATATCGATGATTTCTTCTTCCCAAACGAAGAAAATTTTAAATTCTTTCTCTTCTCTTGCAATATCTATCCATCTAAAACATCTTGTAAGCATCTTCAAACTTTTTTAATATATCAAAATTACATTTTCCCCCCATCGACTTATGCATTCTTTTCGCATGAAAAGTCGGCGCCTGTCAATATCATTTTATAAAACGTATGAGTTGTCTCGAGAATTTTTATTATGAATAATATACATATATATATATTAAGAAATTCTCAAGGGGATGATTTATGAAACACTTACTGCTAAACACGAAATCTCCCTGACAACGAACGACAAGCCAAGCGTAATCTAACATTTATATCTTTCGTAATGTTTAAGGGCTTGATTTAATATCATCGTTATGTTATGAATAGCCACCAGTGCATGTATTGTACACATCAGCTAGTATCGTCTGCTTAGAAGTTTGTTAATCTTCTTGACATGGTTTCTCGTATTTTCTATATTAAAAAAAAATTAAAAGAAGTCGCTCTAATTATTTAAAATTATAACTATGTTTTACAATATATACATACATTCTCTCAAGCAAATGCAGGCCCGAATTTGTCCTTAAGTTGGCATCAATGTATCTAATTCTGACTTGATGCTTGGGCGCGATATATTAACCAATTTGTTTGCAGCCATTGGTTGTGTTAGTCGACCAAAGCGTGCTTTCCTATTTTTCAAATAGATCAAGCTGGATGAGCTTACCTCAAACTTTGTATTACCAAGTTGATTTCTTGTACTGAATCGTTAAATATGTTGAAACTTGAGTACTGAATCGCTGAGTCAGCCTTAAAACAACGATGATGCAAGTAGTACAATGCATCCAAAGATGGGCCAACAAGTGATTAAGTGCCAGTCAAGCTTCAACGTGCGAGACTGATAAAAACGTCGAAGTGACAGAATTGGTGATGAAAATTGTCATTTAAACTTAAGAGAGGTGGTTTAAGATCTGTACATGTCTCACGAATGCGTTCACATCATTTAGTTAGTGTTTTGGGCATGATACGCGTTATGGCACAGGCTGTTCCGAAGAAGTTAATAAAGACATCCAATTTTGACCCTACGTTTATAAAACCTACGATAGCGGGCGAAGAGACGTGGGCTTATGAGTTTGATATGCAAACCAGCCAATAAATAAGCTTCGGGATGGCACTTCGATAACAAGTATAAAACTCGAAGATTTCTCGAAAATCAAAGTCATGTTAATTGTTTTGTGTGACTGTCATAGCGTTGTTCGCTCGGAACACATTCTGCAGAGGCAAGCAGTCAGTGACAATATTTTTGGGGATCAGGAAGCGTTTAGGCGATGCTCGCCGTAATAGACCAGATTTATAGAAGAACAATTCTTGGATTTTGCACTACGGCTATACGCACAGACTGACGTTGACAAGCAAATTTTTAATTCAAAATTGAATGAATGTCGTTCAACCATTCTATTCGTCCCCGTGTCACTTATTTCTTGCTCCCATATTCAAATTACCTCTCCATCGACGAATTAACTAAAAGCCTTGCGAAAGAATAGTTCGGAGACCATAGTATGGAAAATATTAGAATCGATAACAGTGTCTCTACAGTTTCGATATTTTTTATTTAAAACTAAAATTTAACATTTTAATTAAGAATACAATCTTAAGTCTTATGCAAACATTAATTTCAATCATTTGGACATGGTCGTGGTACATGATGAGACTATGTTTTAAATTCTTTCGTCGCTTTTCCACAAAAACTTTATATTAGGTAGAAATGTTGATTTGACTTTCGCTTGCTCAACATTTAAGAGTAACTGAAGAGGATGCCGATCTCTAAAAAAATCAGTCGCACACGCTGGTCCGAAATTCGAACCCTTAACCAATGAAGTTCTTACCACTGCGCCGTTCCGTAGTTCACCATCATAAACCTATGCTGGGCGTAGGGTGTCTTGCAGAGCTTCATTTTTGTCTCTTTCGGCATGTGCTTTGATTCTAAATGCTCTTCGCCAGTTCTAAATTTACTTGGCACTTAGTCGTATTTATTATTTTTTGTACTCGCTTATCAAAACCTGTCATTTCAAGATTCGATTTGCGTGCGTAAAAAGTCACTTTAAACACGAGTGCGTAAAAGTAAAGTTTGTACTTCCTGGAACTTGATTGATTCAGTGACATTTTAAAATCATAAATCCCTAACCTTAATAATATGCTACCCAGTTCGTTGTTTTTCTATGAAAATAAAAGGAAATGAAATAGAAATTGTTATATTTGGAAGGTATGTAATTCAATGTCAGAACAGCAACAAATATTATTTTTTAAATTTATAGAAAACTAAAAAAAAATTGTCAGAAGTGGGATTCGAACCCACACCCTCAGAGAGGACCAAAACGCTCGAGAACCCGTATAACGGGCAAGGTAAACCTTGAGTCCGGCGCCTTAGACCGCCCGGCCATCCTGACAGATAGTAGTAATATTGTTAAAAATACTTATAAATATAAAAGTTTTGAAATTATATATTATATAAATATTATTATTGTTTATAGTTCTCGTACAAAAAATATTGTACAAACTTTAAAGCTTTAAACTGGTCACTCATTCGCGAAATATGATTTCACGCACTTGGTTCGTAAATAACTATTTTATATTCCCAAAAAATCTTTGATTCTGCCTGTACACTAAAATTTTCGTTTTATTTTGTGTGTTGGTTTTTCAGTTACATTATCTTGTTCATATACTAGGAACCTTCATTACTTTACTTACGCATTGTCTAACAAATTTAAATTTCAACAAATTTCAGATTAATGAATAACGAGAAATCGATTCTCGTCGAAGTTTTTACTTTTTTTAGAAACATGGCATAGAGCATATAAAAGTACGACCTCTTATCAAGCAACGTCCTGGTTTGAAATGTTTTTTTAATCAATTAAGTATGGCTCTTGCCTCATCGTACCTTCCACGAAGTAGAGAGGTCCGGGCCCTTCTGCACTAGTAACATTCTATGCGATTATTTGTGGTGAGTGTTTTGCAGTTCAATGAACGCAAACATCTCGTAGTTATTCACCAGCCTACCTTCGAACGAATTGCGACCGTTCTGCTAATGCGTGTAAAGCACTTTTGTTGCTAAAGAGAGGTCAATTTCATTAAAAATTTATTACGTAAGCATTTAAATTTTACTGTTTGGTCTTAATGCTCTATTATAAAATATTTTTCAAAATAAAAATGTATTAATTGAATGTTTTAGTTAAGCTTCAAATATGAAACTTTGATTAGCGAAAGAAATATTTTTATAAATAGAGAGAGACCTTCAATCCGAGCAACTTGCCACCGGCGGCTCGTCCTAGCGCGTAAATATATTTTGTCAGTCACCGTCCGATAAATAATAATTTTATGTCACAAATAGTAAAAAGAGGCCCTTTGACGATGTAGCTCATAAATTTATAAAAGGATTCCCGGATTTAATGCACAATGACAGAATAATAAAGTGTAAAGTGTGTTCAAGCAAAGTTTACTGCGAAAGACATAAATAGGGCAATACATAAGGCATAATCGCGTAAAAAGCGGCGAGACATTATGTGTAACACGTACGCATTGTACACATTGTGTAATGTACCGTTCAAGTTTATAGACAACGAATCATGTCGTTCACTTTGGAACCACCATAAGACCCTTGCTACAAACAATCAAATCACAAAAGGAACGATGGAAAACATAGGGCTGCTCATTTAACAAAACAAATTGAAACAAACTTAAATGTTTTATATTACCAAAAATGTTTTATAAAAAAAAATGATGTGGTTTGACCGACACAAGTATGTTTCAAATTGGTTTGTCAGAACACAAGCTATTAAAACAGAAAAAAAGCAGTGTAAAATTACATTTACTTCCTTTCTTAACAATAAAAAAATGTCGACTACTATTTTTCTTCAATTTAACTTACTCCGTTACCAAATACTATATTTCTTTAACAGCATCTAAAATAATATTTTCGTATTTATTTTCGGTTTTTATCTGAATAGAATATGGATTATTATAGCCGAAGCAATTAAATTATTTTTCAAAATTATTCTTAGGCAGTAGCACCAACGGATGCGACTATGTTTTTACCGATATAGATGAACAATTTTTTTTTCTTTATTAATTATTTTAAGTGAAATTTAAGTAAATAAAACTCAATAGAAAATGTATGTTTATAATTGATTTAGAATGACCTAATTAATCATAACCATTCTAAAGGATACCCTATATTCATCTATTTTCCTTGACTCATGTTAATTACTTTATCAAAAATTAGATTCCACATTTTTGTAGTTCAGATTACCTTAAATACTACAGCTGTTCCTATATTTTTGCGACTTAATGTATACCAAGGTATAGCAAGCGCCAATTAAGTTGGTGCGAGGAGGTAATTGTCAGAATACATTTGTTATTGACGTTTGACGGAACATAATGTCTTTGCTAGGGGATCATAAAGTGATCAGAAGTTAGAATTATCTGACATTTGATGTAAAACCAAATACAAATCTCCCTACTACTTTTAATCCTGCGTGAACTTACCCCTCCTCGCGCCAACTTAATTGGCGTTTGCTATACGTAAATGCATTTCTTGGCATTGGGAAGCTATGTGCGGAAGTACTCGATACATACTCTTTACTCTCTTTATACACAATGTTATTGGTTTGATTGGTAAAAGGTGTTAAGCGGGCATAAATGGAATAAACAGATGTACAGCTGCACTGCATGTATCTCTGCTTACGTCTAAATGTAAGGAGGAGGATCCTACTATGCTATTTCACACTTATCTCCTTACTTAGACAAATAGGCCAACCTATTTCATTCTGATACATTGGATAATTTCAATATTAAGATTTAAATTTACGTACCCTAGTATAAAGTAAGTTCAAACTATAGTCACGTTTTCTTAATAAACAACTTAAATTAAACTATAGTTTCATTTTCAAGAAGATATGCTTTGTAGGAGGTGAAAAATTTTATTGACTGCAACTATATAAAAAATAGTTTAATAGTATACTATTTTCCATTACTGAATTATTTCATGATTTTTAGTTCCTTTATTTTATCTGAAATATATTTTTTTATTGTTATTAGTATTTAGTATTAGAATTTGATTTATATTGAATACTTATGTTCATATTATGACAAAGTATCTACAATAGAGTGCCTCTCATTAATTTTTCCATACTCGGGTTACGTTAAATGGAAATATATATAACATTTGGGATTGCTTTAGAAAATTTAATTTAATTGTAAATGAATTGCTGCAGGGTTATTTATATAAGTAATGAATTACATAACAAAATGTTAGTTGTAAAAAGAAATTATGAATGTTACACATTAAATTTTAGACAAACGCTGTTTTATATGTTTGTTGAAAGCAGCACCACACTAATAAGTAGAGCAGACCAATTTCCGTGCGCGCCATGAGCGCCGGTATAGGAGTGTAATTCGTAATATATTAGAATATGCGATAGAATAGGGACGCAACATGAGCTTGTTACCGATGTAAGTATAGAAGTAGAGACATTTATTCTATCAGAAATAATTAAATATACATTTGGTTTTCTGCTATTAAAGTAATATGCATAAACACACGAAAAATAAGAATAGTACATATTATAGCAGCGCTGTATGTACATATAAATAAAATGGAAAATGTATGAAATCAGTGATTGTGTGCACGACAGAAGATTTAAAAGAACTTACCGTTTTAAGCGTCTTCCAAGGATTGACAAACTGGAGAAACTCGATTGTATATTTTCAACATCAGGTGCGTTTCTAAGGTTATTTCTGAAAAACATGTCCGCCGTGAGGAAAAATATGTTTATATTCGGAAAACGAGCGTTCTACATCTAGTGATGTTATATTCGCATAATCAAAATACTTGCTTAAGCAACTTAACGCATCTGTAGACGTGCCCTCACAAATACGTGTTAAGGTGTCAAAATCTGCATTTCTGTCTAAAGCACTTTCAAATGTAATTAGAACACGTTCACTTTTAGCGTCTTCTACAGCACAGAGTTGTGCGTGAATATCTTTAACGATTTGCAGTGATTCCTCTAACGACAGCGACTAATTTTGTTATTGCTTCTTCTAGTCCCAAGTAATTCTCACGAATACTTTGTAAATCCATTGCTCGAGAAGTAGAGTTGCAGATTGCTTCTATGTGCCCAGTAAATTTAAGCTGTGTACCAAATAAAACACCTAGATCTTTTACTTCTAGCTTCCTTGGAATAGGTGTATGTTCAGCATCGTAACCGTGAGAAAGACAATGGCACATTTGCTAATACTTAATTTTAACTTGTTTGCATGGCACCAGGCGGTAATAATATTGATAATTCTTTGCAATGTTTCACTGTCGGAGATGGTATCGATTTTTGAATTTTTTTTTAGATCATCAGCATACGTAAGAACTCGACACTCGATTGAGGTTAATAGATCAATTGTATACATTATAAATAGTACAGGCCCTAGATTGAACCGTTGCGGTACAGCAGGAGACGCAGTGAATATCCTAAAATTATATCCATTTTAGCAAACATAGGCTGATCTATTGTCCAAATAGGAATCAATTAGCTTTACGGTCTCAGGAGAAGAGCCGAAGGAGGAGATTTTAGTGATGAGTATATTGTGGTCAATCATATCGAACGCTTTAGCGAAATCTGTATATATCATATCTACCTGTTCTCTTTTGTCCAAGCATTGACTAATATATTGCGTAATTTCAACAAAGTTTGTTACTGTTGATCTTAAAGCCATCCTGGTATAGGGAAATCTAAGGTGATGCACAAGCATAAATTTTCAAGTGTAGTAGTAGTTGTTCGAAAACTTTGGAGGAGGTAGATAAAATACTTATGGGTCGATCATTGTTCATAAAGCTCTTATCCCCATGTTTAAAAAATATATTACAAGTAGGTAATAAAGTATCTTTCTGATCGAGTCAAAAATTTGCATGTAAGGTCTGTTTTAAACTTACGAGCAAATCGTATACGAACGTCAGACATCGTAAACGTGAAATCGTAACTCGTATACAGTTGTCAAGTTGAATACAGCGTAATCCGAATAGACATACGAATTTAGTACATTAAAAATCGCGGAAAGTAAATTTTCAGCGGCGGAGACTTAGGAGTTTATTAACCTTTGTTAATCTTTGGAGTTTATTAACCTTTGTTAATCTTTGGAGTATTTAAAGAATATAAAAATCAAAAAGTACCATGACATTAATGCCCGCAATAAAGGGTACGAATTAATTACCGATATAATGAATATTTCAGTGTATACTTTCAAGTAGAAAATAAATAATTTATGATCTACGTATAGGTAATCAGGAGAGAGAAAGAATAACTATGTCAAAATTATTTTATTTTTTATTTTATTGCGGAATAAACTTTTTTGTGTGTGTATATGATATCATGCAATGTACAAAAAATCCAGCTCTATTTTTAAATAACAAGTCTTTCAACAAACCTTTAATTTCAAAAATTCAGGTTCAGAGCTACTCTTGGCTCATGTTGTACGTCTCACACCTAGCTTCTCGCACTGTATGTATGTTGTGTATGAATAGTATTGATAGTGCAAAATTATATAAATATATTTGTTGGGGATGATGAACCAATGCAATGGTTGGGGTTGGCACGTGGGCCAAATGTTTGCGATGAATCCAGTTTCTGGCCGTGATGCTTCAAACCCAGTTACTAGAATCACGACCTAATTGTTGCATCGCCATGCACGGGTTTAAGGCTATATGCACTTTATTTTTTAAATCTTCGATGACTCTTTGTTAAATGAATAAATGTAAATTCATCTAAATATATTTATTTGCACTATGTACATTTATTTTGGTCTACAACGACTTATACTAACATAAAACTGCTATTGAGACTGGTGTCTCTTATTAAAAAATGATTGTTATGTTGATGTTTAAAGTAAATCTGTGCCTTGTTGTAGATGTTGATACTGTGTTTGGGATCATACTGTGTTTTAGTTCATACTGATCTATTCTGTACTGTTCTTTAAGTAGATAAAGATATACCACTACCACTAACTATTACATATTAAAAGCGTATTCGTTGAACAGTGTATTGTTTGACGTCATAACGGGAAATTTTTGTGTGTTTATTTCGTAGAAATTGTGCCTATAAGCAAACAATACCCAAGGTTTACGATAATGCCTAAAATTTTTAATCCAAACTAATAAATACTAAAATATAATTACTAATTAAGTATTAGTAGGTGTCATAAACCTAAGCATGTATTTGAGGCTGTTACTTTGTTCAGTAATGGATTTTTAATGTACATACATAGTTAAGAACCGTGAGCTTATTATAAATATTTAATTAACAATTTAGGATCTATTGAAATCGTTCACTAATACCCCTAGGCGATAACACACTGTCTGATGTATAAAGCAATAAATAAATTTGGAAAAAGATGTCGATTATTAAATAACCCTAGGTAATAAATAAATTTGCAAATGTAAAGAATATCGCTTTCTTAGAATTTAAACAACGTTTTTTTATAATGTGCTAATAAAAGTATGTTATTTGAATTTAAAATATTGCAAAAGGATAGTAAATGTATACTCAACAATATTTACGAATACGCGTAGGTGTATTTTGAACGGAAAGCGGTTTTCTTAATAACGCACACTTTTATTTTGATAAATTCAGCGCGTTGCCGTCACTACTACCGAACCTGGCGGTCTCTAGTAATAAATGAACAAACAACGCAATAACTTCTAGTTTTACATTTTTAATTGTTATTTGCTTTATCTCTGCCTATTCATTTTCTTAGCACACTCTTCAAGAACATCTTATATATTGAAAATATTATTTTACAGTTTCGTAAAATAATGTGAATAATAAATTTCAAACACTAACTAAACTTGCTTCGAAGTGTCGTATTTTCTAATTATTGCCGTTAAACTTGAAATGACAGAAAATTTGTTTTCCAAATTCACGTCAACTAAATCCTAATTAGTACATCACTAAATTTTAATCGAGTTTGCGGCTTCACGTCGCGAATTTAATAAAGTCATCTATGCAAGCGGCTGTTGCAAATTTGCTAAATCAATATGACATCAACTTTAATATTTCGTCGAACTCAGAAACGTATCCGTAGATATTATCTTCAAAACGTATCCTTGACATACGCGAACACAGTAGTAATTTTTGTGTAGGTTTTAAATGTGTTACTTTTTTTTATTTATATCTGGAATTCTTTAACAATACAATACCGGATTTAAATTAAAAAAGCGTGTGCTTAAAATTGCTAGTACATATTACTATGTATTCTGCTAATTGTTCAATTGAAAATTACATAAATATATATTTTCTCCCAGACTCTGTTTATATGCTTATCTCAGGGTGCTTATGCAAGACCTAATATGAAATATGGTATACATTATTGCCAGAATAATAAAACAAAATTAGTGTATAGTAAAAATTTTATTGTCAATATTTCTTCTTGCAGAGTTTTATGTATAATTATAACGTCGAAAATTGATATATTATCTATACAATATGAATTCAAATATTAGTTAGATTATAAGTATCATCAAAATATACAATATCAATCAATATCAATTTCAATCACAGTTTTGTACAACAGTATTAAAGAGTTAGATATAACAATCTTGTATAAATACTATGCAGCATATTATCCTCACCTTTATTAATAATCGAGTAATGTAATTGTTGGTAGGTTTATGTTTAATTTCGTTCTTTTTTCCTGATCGAAGTCTGAAGTTTGCAAATAGTTCATTAATCTGAATTATATGGCAATACATAGAGAATATTACGGGTGATATTTCTAAAAGTTCTGGGAATTGTGTTCTAATTAAATTACTCAGAACTTATAGGCAATGCTATTGGTGATAGACAAGTCTTGAAATATTTATGCTGCTATCCGGTGCAATATCATCCAGTCTGATTCAGGTGTCTGCCTGAGCCCTTTAGTTATATTAAGTGCGTTGTTTCTAGAGAATTAAAACTTCGCGAATTTTATTGAATATTTTTAGAATGTATTCAACATTCACCTAGTTATTCTAATTTGTTCTGGAGTGGTCTTATTACAACACCACATCTATTTTATCTCATAATCACAATCACCAGAACATATAATTGAATTTTTCTGATCATCTTTAGCTTCCTCTTGCTGTTATTATTCTATAGAATTATATTAAATAATATGCTCTTAACTTATTTCATGAATTAATATTTCTGAAAGATCCAATTAAAGGATAAAAAAATAGTATATTAAAAAACAAGTTTCATAAGGCACTATTTTGCCGCACGAGATCAGTTTAGAAAACGAGCCGCGATAGCGGCGAGTTTTCTAAAGAGCTAGTGCGGCAAAAGGCCTTATGAAACGAGTTTTTGATACTATTTTTTCTATTTTGCATTTTTTACATTAATAAATTGCTTAAATTGGAATTATTTAATTTGAAAGTTCAGAGTTTAATTTTTTCATACAGTAAATAATAAAAATAAATTAAAACACTTGGCTTGTTTCACTATGAGATTTATTTAAATACTCTAACAATTGTTTCGGCTGTTATGCCATTCTCAAAGAGATCTATAAATCTAACTTAAAGACTATCGCACTTGTTCTTATATGTTGTCTGTTCTTGTGTGTAGTGGGGGTGGTATTATATTGTGTATTACGGTGTCTATAAAGGGTGTATTGGCATATTCTATCTGTGTGTTGGTGATTAATAGATTTTGTTTTTTCGCTATTTTTATTTCTAATATTTCTAGGAGGTCCAATCTCTTGCTTTTTGTGATATTGTGTATTAATTCGCAGTTATCTATATCGGGGAAGTGGTTGAGTTCTATACAGTGTTCGGCAAAGCCTGTGTTTTTCTCACTATATAAAATTGACTTTTTGTGTTCTTTAACTCTGTTTTTAATGGCTCGTCCACTTTGGCCGATATAGATAGCTTCACAGTCTTTACATTTTAATTTATAAACACCTGATTGGTCCATTTTATCTCTTTTATCTTTGTTGTTGCTAATCATTGTTCCTAAATTTGTTTTATTTACCCAGCTTATTTTGATATCTAATCCTTTTACTATTCTGTTTATTTTATTAGTGAGTTGTGGTATGTATGTAATTTTGTGCCATCTTTGTATATTTTCTGTTATTTTCGGGTATAGGTATTTGTTCTTATTATTTTGTATTTCTTTACGTTTTAACAGTTTATCTACGATTTTAGGGTCATATCCATTATTTCTTGCGATTAATTTAATTGTGTTTATTTCTGTATTAAAATCTGTCTTGCTTAATGGTGTGTTTGTGGCTCTATGTATATAACTATTGAATGTTGACATTTTTATTTTCATTGATTGTTTCGCGTTTGCATGTAATATGTTGTCTGTAAAAGTGGGTTTTCTGTAGATTTCGAATGTTTTAATTTTTATATAAAGCATGCAGTTGGTCACATTGATACTTGACATTTTCAAATTTAAATCTTGCTATCCGCGAAGTATATTATATTACATATTTATTAATTTTCGTTAACATTACTTGATATTTCATTTAAAAATATAAACATGAGTGACATAGAAACATATATATATATGTTGTTATCAATTGTATACAACATACGTTGTTTGTGTAAAATACGAACATATATCATATCTGTCAAATGTACATAAATTCTTAAAATAATATGACAGCAATGATATTTATTTCTGTATTCGAACAACGCCAACATTGAAAAATGAAAAAAAGTGTATCGAAATAGCGCTCATTTCGATACTGTTTTGGGTTTCATAATGAGTTCATTTCGAACGCAAAATAGAAAATAGTATATTAAAAAACAAGTTTCGTAAGGCACCATTTTGCCGCACGAGATCAGTTTAGAAAACGAGCCGCGATAGCGGCGAGTTTTCTAAAGAGCCAGTGCGGCAAAAGGCCTTATGAAACGAGTTTTTTATACTATTTTTTCTATTTTGCGTTTTTTAAATTAATAAATTGCTTAAACTGGAATTATTTAATTTGAAAGTTCAGAGTTTAATTTTTATATAAAGCATGCAGTTGGTCACATTGATACTTGACATTTTCAAATTTAAATCTCACTATCCGCGAAGTTTATTATATTACATATTATTTACTAATTTTCGTTAACATTACTTGATACTTCATTTAAAAATATAAACATGAGTGACATAGAAACATATATATTTTGTTGTCAATTGTATACAACATACGTTGTTTGTATAAAATACGGATATATACAATATCTGTCAAATGTACATAAATTCTTAAAATCAAATGACAGCAATGATATTTATTTCTGTATTCGACCAATGCCAACATTGAAAAATGAAAAAAAGTGTATCGAAATGAAGCTCATTTCGATACTGTTTTGGGTTTCATAATGAGTTCATTTCGAACGCAAAATAGAAAAACATATTTTTGTGGTGCACATTTCTTGTGCTTACAATTAAAATAATACATTTTATTCAGTTTAACTTGGCGTCGAGATATGTTCCACCAAATTATTCATTTTTATTTTCACACAAAAATCTTCCGTATATTCCTGCTTATTACACTTTTATTTGTTCTAAATGCAACTTAACAAACTTAACAAATAACTTGGATAAAAATAAATACGTACCCAACTGTGTATTTAGTATTTCTCCCTATGCTTTTTTAAAATGAATAAGACCAGTGGGAGTTATTTATTTTTAGATTCGTAAAACATTATTCTTGCTGACATTTAATATATTTTTTTCGTGGCAAATGTGTTAAGAGAAACGCTAATAGAAACACCGAAAGAAAAATGTACTCCCTTATGAAAAAACGTCACCGTATTGAATTAAACATATTTAACATCCCGGTTTTTTCCGCTCCTTCCTGTTTGATCAATATGTGTTAGTCTTTCTGTATTTGGATGAAAATGTGGATAGCATTTTACATTTTGTTCCCGAAATTTTAAGAGTTAGAAAGAACCGTAATGTCTACGCAATAAGTATATTTTATTAAAATGCATGTTTTTAAGAATACTTTTTAAATCGATATAATCAATCTCATTTTATAGGAGGGCGATTCGTAAAGTTTGGTTGGTTATTAAAAAAAGACACCAATACATGAAAAGGTATTTATTACATACAACTTAAAGCTTTTACTTTGAGCTATTTTTCTATATAGTTGCCATTAAGATCGAGACATTTGTCCTAGCGATCAACGGCTTGCTAATGCCCTCTTCATAAAACTCTGCCGCATGTGAGCTAAACCATTCTGTAACACAGTCCCGCAGCTATTCATCGGTCTCACCCCGTTAGCTTTCAAGGAAATCTTTACCATCAACATCGTAATATGTTAGAACAGTTGGTGGTAACCTAAAAGTTCAGTAACAATCTCGTACAAAACTGTATGTGAAATTTGAGGGAAAAAGGCACTCAGTTCAGTGATTGTGAATCGCCGATTTTCATGAACTTTTCCTTCGATTTACCCAAAAGTTCGTTGGTTAAAACAATTGGTCTTCGACTCCGCTCTTCATCACAGACATTAGTCGACCTTCTCGAAAGAAACGACACCATCTTCTAACCATACTGTCACTCATGACATTTTCACGATAAACAGAACAAAGTTCACTATGAGCCTCAGCAGCCTTCATATTCTTTGCACGAAGAAATCGGATAACAGCACCCAGTTCACATATTTACTAGCGTTAACTACAACCACAGACGCATGCGTTTTTGTCTAACGATTTTGTCAATTTGGGTTTACGAAGGAAGTAACGACTGAAGTTCACTTTGTAATAGCTTAGCTATTCGAGAAGAAATTTTTTTTTTCCGTCAGATGTCACGAAGTTATCTGGTGTCATTTGATGAACAAAATTCATTACTAGACCAGAAAGCGAACTTCAGTCGTTACTTTCTTCGTAAACCCGCAGTGACAAAGTCGTTTGACAGAAGCGCACGCATTTGTGGCTGAAGTTAATGCTAGTAAATACGTGCTGTTATGACCACGTGTGCAGATACAGATTTGATTTATGTAGATTGTATTATTTGTATCAACGCTTGATGCGAGCTCTCGCATCGATATGCTAATTTGCTTTTGGTACGCAATTCACAGTTGACGGGATTTTCAATTACCAAACAACCAAAATAATCTGAACGATTCTCTCAATACACTGCCAGACTCACACTTAACCAGACTACACCGCAACGCTGCGATCACGCAGATATCCCCACTCCTCTGCTCACTAGATGGAAACGGAGCTTACTTTACGAATCGCCGTCGTAATTATTATTTTATATAGTGCAATCTAAATTATTTGAAATTATTTCATTGGCAATTATTGAATATTACCTAAACAATGTAATTCGTTTTACATTTTTTGTTATTGTAGAGTGTTACACTCTCAATATCTCTCGCTATGCTACTTATGTTTAATTTTAAATATTCATTAATAAATTTTTGGTCATATACAAATGAATAAAAACATACTTCACCAATTTTTTGGAAAACAAACTATTTTTCTAGTTTGTATTTGAAATTATCTGGAAATCTAGTAGATATATTATATCTTATATATGTATACAGGCTGATTCATTTTCGGCCCTCACCATGGGGATCTCGCATATTATTGGAGATAGAGTATAGGTTTAAATTTGGCAAAGTTGTGTTTGTTATAAATCCGTAAAGTAAATAAACCTGTGACAAATGACCTTCGTTATTTAAAGAAAAAACGCAAAAACCCAATTTTCTTCTTTTACCTGTAGCACCGACATTTGGCCTTGTAGAGAAAAAATAAAAACACATCCTTGTGGCCATTTCTAAACCTCTATCCAGTAGTGTACTCTAAATTTTTATACGACGTATCGTTTCTTTCTGGCCATCATCAACTATCTAATTTCTTATAGCCGCCATATGGATTTAGACATCTTCAGAAAGAGTTTTTTTTTTCTGATTTCAACCATGTACCACATTCTGACTAAAGTTTTTGACATTAGGTTTTATTTGAAAGAATAAATTATAAGATTAAATAAGGTAGCCTTTGTAATTTCAATCTGTCAAACATTTCATTTATTGTTCATTAATAATACAAAAATGTCATACACTAACGAAGAGAAACGAGATATGATAAGTATTTTTTATTCTTCGAAACGAAATTCAACAGTAGCGAGTACAAGATAACAAAAACATTAATAAAAATACATAGAAAAGTAAACAATAAACAATAACAGTAAATGTTCAATTATCTGGCCATCTTCGGTAATGCACAATTGGGCACGCCTTCTGGCATTTTGTACTGCCCTTTGTATAGTTCTTCTAGGAACTGCATCGAAGGCATTCTGAAGTCTGTCTCGTAATTCTTCAATGTTTTGTGGCGCATCTACTTTATAAATATTATTTTTAACATATCCCCATAAAAAAAAATCTAGCGGACTTAAATCAGGTGATCTCGCAGGCCATTCAACAACTCCCCTATTTCCAATTCAACGGTTTGCAAACTCTTGATTTAAAAAATTTCTAACAACAACTGCATTGTGTGCTGGTGCGCCATCTTGTTGCCACCATAAATATTGTAATTGATTTAATGGGATATTGTCGTCAAGATAGTCAGATACGTATGTACGTAAAATGTTTAAATATCTTTCTCCATTTAAATGTTCTTCATACATAACTGGTCCTAAGAGACGATTTGCCAAAATACCCATCCAAACGTTTATTCCAAAACGATGTTGTGGTCTTCTAGCCCTGTTTTGTCGGGGATTTTGTACTGCCCAATAGTGCTCCGTATTTCTGTTGAACATTCCAGAATTTGTAAATTTTGTTTCATCTGACCAGATGATTTTGCTTAAAAAATTTTCGTCATTTTCTATCCTTCCCATTAACCAATTACTATATTCTAGCCTTCTCAAATTATCTCCAGGCAGTAAAGAGTGACTAACATGGATCCTGTATGGTTTAAACCTACTTTTATGTAAAGTTCTCCAAACTCTGGATTTAATTCTGACGCTACTTCGCGTGTAGAAATATTGGATTATTATTTATCTATAAAAATACAAGATTAACATGAAATTTGAAAACACGCTTTTAATTTACCATTTGGAAAATATCTTGTCGATTTTCATTTAAATTCCTGTTGTCTTGACCATTACGCGGCTTAGTAAACGATCCATTCTCGACCAAATTTCTGTCGAGATCTAGAAAAATGGTACGATGAGGCTGTTGTCGTTCTGGATATAATTGTAGATATCTTGTACTCGCTACTGTTGAATTTCGGTTCGAAGAATAAAAAATACTTATCATATCTCGTTTCTCTTCGTTGGTATATGACATTTTTGTATTATTAATGAACAATAAATCAAATGTTTGACAGATTGAAATTCCATGGCTACCTTATTTAATCTTATAATTTATTCTTTCAAATAAAACCTAATGTCAAAAACTTTTGTCAGCATGTGGTACATGGTTGAAATCAGAAAAAAAACTCTTTCTGAAGATGTCTAAATCCAATATGGCGCCTATAAGAAATTAGATAGTTGATGATGGCCAGAAAGAATCGAAACGTCTTATAAAAATTTAGAGTATACCACTGGATAGAGGTTTAGAAATGGCCACAAGGATGTGTTTTTATTTTTTCTCTACAAGGCCAAATGTCGGTGCTACAGGTAAAAGAAGAAAATGGGGTTTTCGCGTTTTTTTTTTTAATAACGAAGGTCATTTGTCACAGGTCTATTTTCTTTACGGATTTATAACAAACACAAAATTTAACAACTTTGCCAAATTTAAACCTATACTCTATCTCCAATAATAAGCGAGATCCCCATGGTGAGGGCCGAAAATGAATCAGCCTGTATACACATATATATATATATATATATATATATATATATATATATATATATATATTATATTGAAAGTTAGGTAAAAGTATTACTAAATCACATTTTTACTATTGATGCAAATGCTTTACCTTGTGAATACTGAAAAAAAAGCTTTTTTGTTTCCAAACCATTATTTTACATAATAAATTTACATTACACGTTTAAATTAATTGTATTTTAAATCATTCACAATTAAAAAGGTTAGATTCTCCATATGTATTAAATTCCTACATTTATGTTAATTGTATTCAGTCGTATCTGCGGATTTTCCACAGCTTAATTTAAAATTAAAATTTAACACGTCGGAGATTGACAAAAGTCGCCGTAGGCTGCCGGGCTTCGAAAATACATTCGGTAGCATGTGTTCTCGTATATTAGAATTTCCGGGTATCAGAATTGCGCAATTTAATTCAGCCGCGGGAGTATTGCATCCGACAACGGAAAACAAAATATGGCATGATAAACGAAACCACAGATTCGATTACATTTTCCTATCATCGAATTATTTGAAATATACAGGATAAATCAGGACAAGAACATCAGTTGTGCATTAAAGTACTTGCAGTACAATCATTTGCCTATGTTAATACTAATAACATAGGCAATTAATACTAATATAATACTGACAACTCATTAGTATGAAAAGGTAAAATTTTTGGTAAGTGTTTTATATATTTGAAACAGACAAGATAGAGTGATTGCCACGGGGTCTATTAACCCTGTACTCAATTTAATTTTATAATTAATCTGTATCATAGTTGATCAGTAAAATACCAATGAAATTAAGAGTATCTGATCAGTTGCGACAAAGCACCAGGTTCTATGACAATAGGGGTATTGTAATAGCATAATCTGTTAAGGCACTAATTTGCGATCACAATCTTGTGATGACTAAGAAAGCACATATTGATGGTTCTCAATACATACGAGGGATGTCTCTAATGTTTTGAATACTGGGACATAGAGGGTGCCACTAATAAAATATCAGTACTAAAAGTTAACCTCCATCTTCAGTTAGCCTAAATTCAAAGTTTCAATGGGATAGGTGCAGTGTTGCAACTACAACGAATTGTCGAAGTTGACAAGTTAGTCGAAAAATGGAATTAAATCGTGAAAATTTTCGTGCAATCATTTTTTATAATTTTCAAAGACAACTATCTCAATAAGAATGCCTCACCAAGTTGGTTTCTGGTTTCGGTAATAAAGTACCACATCAGTTAACAATTTCTCATTGGTATGGAGAAATCAATCGTTAAAGGATTAATCTTAGCAACGATCCAAAAGCAAGTGCACCAAAAACGGCAGTCACTTAGGAAAACCTCAATGCTGTGCGCAAGCTCATCAACGAAGATCGACATGTGACATATCGCTAAATCAAGGCATCATTGAAGATTTCAAAAAACTTAGTTTCCCGTTGGGTACCGCATCTGTTGACCGAAGAACAGAAAACAGCTAGGGTGAATTGATGTCAAAACACTCTATACTGTTTCAACGCAGAAAACTCTAAATAGGTGTACACAATTGTGAGTGGTGATGAATCTTGGATTTACTCATATGAACCAGAAAATAACCGCCAGTCGTCTGTTTGGGTGTTCCATGTTGAAGAAAAGCTGACAAAAGTCATGCGTTCTCGAAGTGTCTCCAATAAGATGGTAGCGAGATTTATCTGTAGCAGCAACTCCTCTACAAGATCAAAGAACTGTTACTGCCGATTGGTGAACAACTATTTGTTTGCCGAAAGTCAGCGCTAAGTTCCGAGAAACCAACCCACAGCGACAAGTCGTCCTCTACCAAAACAATGCAAGTTCGTACACAGCTCGCAAGACAATTGACTTTTTAACGCAACGAGACGTCGAATTGTTAGACCATCCTCCGTACAGTCTCGACCTAAGCCCCAATGATTTCTTTACTTTTCCAAAAATCAAGGACGGACTGCGTAGTCATAGGTTCCAGTTGTGAGAAGGAGCAGTCGGTGCCTTCAAAAACGAAATTTTGACTGTATCAACAAACGAGTAGAATAACTGGTTCCAAACTTGGTGCGAGCGCATGCAAGAGTGCATTAATCTTTGTAGAGAATACTTCGAAAAGCAATAAAGTCTTTAAAAGCTATCTACCATTTTATTCCAGCTCTATATGCAAAATATAAAAGACAACTCTTGTATGTAGGTATAAAAGACATAAAACCACTACAATCATGTTTCAAAACTAAAATAGAACAGATGCTATAGGAAACCTTTATGTTTCTTTCTGGTAGCATTCAGCGTTCTGAGCTGGTTTTTAAAAGAAGATTCAGCTGCTCGACGTTTCAATAAGTTCTCTCCCATCTTCTTTTGCAGTGTTTTGGAAATAACGATAATAATTATATAATAATTTTTACTAATATGACATAAATTATAACGCTTATTACTAGTTTTCGGGTTAAATGAGTCTGATATTACTTATAAAATCCATTTCAAATATTTAAAAATTGCTGAAAATATTCAAAATCGAAGATAATGTAGGCAACTGTCGGCGAACTTTTGTAGTTCTGGTGGCGGTGGAAAACTGCTAGACATAGCAGTATTTTCAACATCTGACGTTTAATATCAAAATAAGTAACATACTTGTTAATTTTAAATCAACAACTATCTAGAAAAGTCATGAACTTCTTGCCTTATTTACGTGTAACTCAATTGGAGTTTGGGTTCTCGTTTTTAAATAGTTAATTATTGGCATTTTCGTTGAAGACTTACTGAGTGCTTATGCTTATTAAACTTCAAAAAAGTCTTCAAAAAGTGCGGCAAAGACTAACTTAGGTGGTGGTTACTTAATGCAATTAGAGAACGGCAATTTAAATACATATAAGTTTATTCAACACATAATAATTTATATACATATTCAGTTTATACACATACATAATCATAATAAAGAATAAATGAAATATAATGAGAATTATATCAAACGGAAAATAATCAAAATCAACATGTTCTGTCAAAAGTACTGCGATTTGAATCTACAGATTGATCAGATATATATATATATATATATATATATATATATATATATATATATATATACAGTGAGGTCCTAAAGTAACGGATAAATTCATTTTGTACGTAATTATTAATACAAAAGGAAAATCCTGAAACAGGTCAATTTTTATATATGAAACTACACTTTTTGAATAAAATTATCTATGTGCCCCTTCAACCCCCTCGAAGTAATAACTACCCCTTTAAAAAATTTAAATGAAAAGGGGTAGCGTGTGTTACTGCGTTTAAAAGGGATTTTAATTCTCTATTCAGCAGTATATGCCTTTTTGATTTTTGGACGTCGATAATCAAGAAAAGAGTAATTTTATGACATACAAACAAGTAGGCGTAGAACCAAATAGCTGTCACGAGTGACTAGTCTATTAGTTACCTTTATGTCAAAAAAGTAAATTTGTTTCTTTTGATGACATTTACTTCTCAAATTTGTTTTAGTTCGTTAGACGTCGTTAACAATTTTTAGGTATTAAACGTTTTTTTAGAGATTTCTAAGCGTTAATTTAAATTGTTCAACAATGAGCCTTTCCGAGACCCAAAGAATTGACGTATTAATATTAATTGGAGTGGGTGATAAAACACGAACGCATTCTGAAGTATGCAGAATATTTAATGATAAGTATCCTGACCGTCACATTTCCCAGTCTACGGTGAGTAGAGTCGAACAAAAATTCCGTCAATTAGGAACTGTCAGAGATCTTCCAAAATCTGGTAGATCAAATCTGAATGACGAAAAAAAATTGGATGTATTATTACATGTTGAGGAAAACCCACATAAACCTACAAGAGAAGTAGCCGGTGATTGCGATGTAAGTAAATCGTCTGTCTTGCGTGTTTTGAAAAAAGAAAAATACCATGCGTATAAAATTCAAATGGTGCAGGAATTAAATGACGATGATCCTGATCGTCGATTACAATTTTGTGAAATTGTTACAAATAGATGTCAACAGGATTCGATGAAAAACATTCTTTTTTCTGATGAGGCAACGTTTACTCTACATGGAACAGTCAACAAACAAAATTTTCGGTATTGGAGTAAACAAAATCCACACTGGATGAGGGAAGGTCATACTCAGTATCCTATTAAAGTGAACGTTTGGGCTGGCATAATAAATAACAGAATTATTGGACCATATTTTTTTGAGGGGACATTAACTGGGGCGATTTACTTGGAGTTTTTACAAACATTTTTAATACCTGAATTAAGAAGACTTTTTCCTGATACTGTTAACCCCACATAAATTAATAGAAACATATAGTTTCAACAAGATGGAGCTACACCACATTATGCAGCAGTAGTACGAGCTTACCTTAATCAAGTTTTTCCGCATCGGTGGATCGGTAGACGTGGTGAAATTGAATGGCCAGCCCGTTCTCCCGATATGACTCCACTGGATTATTTTTTGTGGGGTTATTTAAAATCAAAAATTTACTCCAATAAACTAATGGCAACATTAATGATTTAAAAAAACGAATAATGCATGAAATTAATCAAATCAGCGCTGAAATGTTGCAAAACGTTTTGGAAGAATTCCAACATCGTCTATTTGTTTGTCAAGAAATGAACGGACTCCAGTTTGAGCATATGATTTTAACTATTTTTAGTTATTGTAAATAATGTTAAATATTTTAAAATTTATTTCGTTCTGCGACATAATTAATTATACAATTTAAACAATTTAACATTGATTTTTCCTATTATCGACGTTCAAAAATCAAAAAGGCATATACTGCTGAATAGAGAATTAAAATCCCTTTTAAACGCAGTAACACACGCTACCCCTTTTCATTTAAATTTTTTAAAGGGGTAGTTATTACTTCGAGGGGGTTGAAGGGGCACATAGATAATTTTATTCAAAAAGTGTAGTTTCATATATAAAAATTGACCTGTTTCAGGATTTTCCTTTTGTATTAATAATTACGTAGAAAATGAATTTATCCGTTACTTTAGGACCTCACTGTATATACATTTGATCAGATATCTACATCTTTGGTTCTCTATTAAACAACCTTCGGGTAATCTTTTTTAATATCTACGTCGCGCTTCAAAATTGGCTTAAAAATTTCCAAACCATCGAATTTTGTCATTGGGAGGCAATAGTAAATTATTGAGGAGTATATATTCTTGATTAAGATATTATTCTTGTGGAAAAAATAATAAATTTTGAGTTTAATAAAAATGCCACGGACTTATGCTTGAATCCAACATAAAAAACCTTAAAATAAATAAATTATTCCCTCGAAAATTTTTTACATCTAAGTCTATATTTGAGTTGTTAAGCTCTTTCTTCTTGCATGAACACTATATTGAGCCCAAGCAGTTCAGTAAATATTGCATTTTAAAATGAAATTTATCTGGTAAAATACTGACGAACTATTTGTTATAAGACTTATTTAATCATCTCAACACAAAATAAGTTTCGAGTAGAACATCATATTCCCAATCAATATGAATAGACCATAGTTTTATAGCTATTAATATAACGAGAACATTAAGCGATTTATAATACTCGAGGACGTTGCCAGGTGACGAGGCGCTAGCCGAATCACCTCGTAACGTCCGAGAGGGTTTAAATTGCTGATGTTCGAGTTTATATTCAAAGCTTTATCATCAACGATATCAAGATTAAAACAAAATCAACAATTTGTCTGTAATACAAAATACTTACGTCAAAGCTTGCACGTTTTTGAAATAAATTAATAAATCATGGAAGAATTTGATGTTCCCGCAAATATTGTAGAGGCTGCAAATAGTGCAAAATTAGATTTGTTGCCAGCGAAGTCAAAACTGCATTACGAAAACGAATATCGTCTGTTTTGTAAATGGCGACATGAAGAACATGTTCAAGGTGCTGGGGAAAAAGTCTTGCTCGCTTATTTCGTCAGTCTGTCAAATTACTACGCTCCTTCATGTTTGTGGCCAAAATATTCCATGTTGCGAGCTTGCTTGGAATTAAAAGAAAGAGTAGAAATTGATAAGTATGGTGCTTTGATAAGATTTATCAAGAAAAAGAATGTTGGATGTCGAGTTAAAAAATCCAAAATACTCACTAGAGAGCAAGTTGATGAATTTATGCGTACAGCTCCAGACGATGTATTTTTGATGATAAAAGTAGCTTTTTTGATTGGTCTAGGAGGGGCTTGTAGAACCAGAATGTCTACGGACGATGTTGAGGTTTTAGAGACTAAGGTAGTTGTTACCATTCCTGACACAAAAACTAGATTTTTTGTCCTTGTACCTGACGATGACATTAATTCCGTACTTTTATTTAAAAAATATGTAGCATTGCGACCGCGTCATGTTACGCATAAGAGCCTGTTTATATCGTACAGAAATGGAAGGTGTACAATTCAGCCTTGTGGTATTCATTTCTTTTCTAAAATACCTGAAAAAATCGCTACATACCTCAAACTAGAAAATCCAACTTTGTATACTGGTCATTGTATTAGAAGATCTTCAGCAACTTTTCTGGTTAACGCCGGCGGAGACATCTTAGATCTGCAAGAGCTGGGTGGGTGGGAGTCGAGCAAGGTTGCTAGGGGGTATTTGGAAGGCAACGTAACGAAGAAAACTGCAATTGCGCAGAAGATTCAGATGGGAAAGGTATTAATAAACAGTGTGTCAAACTTTGAACAATCAATTGAGTTTTCACGTAAAAATGAAAATTTGGAGGACGTAAGCGGCTTGAACATCATGTGTGTTGAATCATCCGAAAAAAAATTGTTTGTGAAGCTGCAGAAGATCGCGGATTAAAGATAGATATGAAAGACATATCTTTCAAAATTGAGAACTTCAAAATATTGAAATTCATGTTCACAAATAATGTACTATTTGACGTATTATGGTTTTGTATCTAACGTATTATGGTGCTGCATCTAACGTGTTATTAGTTCGTTACTAACGTATTATGAGATGAGTAACTAAAGTATTATTAAGATATTGTAATATTATGTTCCTAATAACACAAGTTTACAAATTCCGGTCAACTTTTGGATCAGAGCAGATGAGAACAAATCTTGACGTTATTTGAGGTGCTGAATTCAAATCCGGGTTTTTCAAAATTGGTTCTACTTTGTGAGTTCGCGCATGTTGGCAGCACTGCGCTATCATAATGACAGTCAGCTGTTGGCGTCGCTAGAAACAATATTTAATTTGTATGTTTAAAGTTTTTTTTTGGAATCCAAAACGTGTGAATTGTAAAGTTGATTCAAAGTGTTTTTGTTATGTTTGCGGATGTGATATGATCAGAAAAAGTGGCAAAGTTATTACTAATGTGATCAGAAATGCATATTTTTATTATTTTGGTTTCTCTGTATCAAACACTCACAAGCCGGGGGTACCGAAATTGTTTTGTAACACGTGTGGCACAATATTATACAAGTGGTCACGCGGTAAAAAGTATGTTTTTCATTTTCATTGCCAATGTTATGGAGAGAGCCGAAAAATCATGTAGATGATTGTTACTTTTGCTTGATGAATGTCGTCGGTGTAAATGCAAAAAAACTATCAAAATATAAATATCCTGAAGTATCATCAGTGTCTAAGCCAGTTCCCCGTGCGAGCAATGATCCTTTGCCAATTTGTCCAGGTACGAGTGCAAATTATATGGAAACTTGTAGTTCATCACCGACGAACAGTGAAAGCGATTTTAACATGGAGGAAAAACATTTAGTTTCGCAAAGTGAACTCAATGATTTGGTTCGTGATTTGAATTTATCGAAACAAAAATCAGAATTGCTCGCATCACGGATGCAGGAGTGGAAATATCTTGACACTCAAACAAAAGTCACTGTATATAGAACCAGAAATGAGGCGCTTTTACCGTTTTTCAAAAAAGAGGAGAATATATGCTTCCGCTATGACATCAACGGTTTGTTTGATGCGATGAATACACCATACGATGTAAATGAATGGTGTTTGTTCATAGATGGTTCAAAATACAGCCTGAAAGCTGCTCTGATACACAATGGAAATATAAAACCATCAATTTCGATTGCTCATGCAGTACAAACGAAGGAATGCTACGATACAATATGTAAAATTTTTACCAAGATAAAATATAAAGAGCATCAATGGAAAATTTGTGGCGATTTGAAGGTTTGAAAATAAATTTCAATTCAATTTTAAAGAATAATTGATTTATATACTATTCCTACAGGTTATTGGTCTCTTGATGGGGATGGAACCTGGTTTTCCCAAATTTTGCTGTTTTTTGTGTCTGTGGGATAGCCGTGCAACTGACCAACATTATGTGAAAATAGATTGGCCAAGCCGTACTAATTATGAACCAGGAAAACAAAACGTCTCTTCTATACCACTTGTGAACCCACAGAACATTTTCTTGCCACCTCTCCACATAAAGCTTGGCCTTATCAAAAACTTTGTCAAAGCGCTCGACCGTGATGGACCGGCTTTTGAGTACTTGACCAAGTTATTTCCCAAGTTGTCGTACGCCAAAATCAAAGAGGGAATATTTGCCGGACCTGATATTCGAAAAGTAATGGCCGACAGAAACTTTACAAAATGTTTAACGCCCAATGAAGCAGCAGCATGGGTATCATTTCAAGATGTTGTTCACAACTTTCTCGGTAACCGCAAATCCCCGGATTTCAAGCTGATAATCGACAGTTTGTTGCAAAATTATTGCAAGATTGGAGCTCGAATGTCTCTCAAAATATATTTTCTGCATTCCCATCTCGAATTTTTTCCTGAAAACTTGGGTGATACAAGCGACGAGCAAGGAGAGCGACTACACCAAGATTTGGCGAAAATCGAAAAACGATACCAAGGATTTTGGGACGCGGGCATGATGAGCGACTACTGTTGGACTTTAATGCGTGAAACAGATCCCAAACAGTACAAGTGACTCAGTTCGACTGCTCTTCATTTCTAATTTAACACTTTTTAATGAATAAAATGGAGATTAATTGTCAAAAATTGTAAAAATTGTTTTTATTTAATATCTCGAAAACTAGAACCAAAATCAAAAAACGGAGTGCAGATTCGGATTCAGCGCCCCAAATAACCATAGAAACAGCTTTTGGTTGCTTAGATCCAAAACCGTGTATACTTGTGTAATTATCTATAAATGTTTTACATAAAGTTGGCATAATAGTTGATGATACGATAAAGTTTATATCATTATAGTATGTACCGTAAATTAATTATCTTATTTATAATGTAATAGCTTTCCTTGGGATTATGAAAAGTGTATAACACTCATTTATCATTTAACGTAAGCTATGATTCACGTTATTATATATGTACACAAACTTTATAAGCCAAACTGGAAGCGAAACTTTCACATATTCAAGCGGAAAAAGATAAACTTTTTTTGTGAATTTCCTTTATTAAACTTTTTGTGTGGATACGCTTGGGTAATAGAAACGTGTGAGTTGATATGATGCATTGCCCCGAATAAAACCTTTTACGGTGTCGTTTAATCGAATTCACACATTCATTCTGCGCATGTAATTTTGTATGAGGAATCCCTAAGTTACGAGCAAAATATAAAATCATATTCAAGGAGAATGTTAATTGCAACAAATTATAATGAAATAAAACCCATTACAAAATAAGAAAAATATGTTAAAAATAGAAGGAATATCAGTAGAAAGCGAAAGAAGAGACAGAAGTAACTGATACTCAATATTAATGAACTACTTTGTATAGAAAACATGGACCTGGAATAAGAAGTCCCAAGAAAGTTTGTTAAATAAGTAATATGGAGGATGTTGAAAGAAAGGAAGAAACACGATAGTCCACGAAGAAGACAAACATAAGCGATTCTAGAAAACTTGAAAGACAAAAATATAGTGACTTGGAAAGTTAACCTACCTATAGGAAACTATGGAATAATATTGCAAAGTTACGTATTCTAATAAAGATTTGGATTTATTTTTGACCCAGTGTACGAAGGATGTATTTTTAATAATATAAAATATTATTAAAAATCTGGTGTGAAGAACACAAATGCAGGTTCACTATTAATATTTTCTGTGAACGTGTCCGAATATATCCTATCCCCAGAGACGTAGATACGTATTTCGCTTTTCTACAAGCTCATCGGTACGCCCCTGCTGGAGAAAGGATATTTCCAGACACATTCACAGAAAAAAACCACCTCGCCCTATCACCGTAATTATCCAGACCGAGCGCAGAAGTAAATTCGGAGCTAGCTGTTGTCAGACAGCCGAAGTACCTCGCATACCGTCCACATAATTAATGTGAAGTAACGACGCCCTTCCAAAGAGGTTAGCACAGCCAACTCTCTAGAAAACTGCATTTTGTTTGTGCCTTCACTCATACTACGGCTTAACCGCATGTGTAATGTATCAGAATAATTGACAACATACATGAGTAGGTAAACCCCACCAGTTTTGTATAATACAAAGGTATTTTTAATAATATAAAATATTATTAAAAATCTGGTGTGAAGAACACAAATGCAGGTTCACTATTAATATTTTCTGTGAACGTGTCCGAATATATCCTATCCCCAGAGACGTAGATACGTATTTCGCTTTTCTACAAGCTCATCGGTACGCCCCTGCTGGAGAAAGGATATTTCCAGACACATTCACAGAAAAAAACCACCTCGCCCTATCACCGTAATTATCCAGACCGAGCGCAGAAGTAAATTCGGAGCTACCTGTTGTCAGACAGCCGAAGTACCTCGCATACCGTCCACTTCACATTAATTATGTGGACGGTATGCGAGGTACTTCGGCTGTCTGACAACAGGTAGCTCCGAATTTACTTCTGCGCTCGGTCTGGATAATTACGGTGATAGGGCGAGGTGGTTTTTTTCTGTGAATGTGTCTGGAAATATCCTTTCTCCAGCAGGGGCGTACCGATGAGCTTGTAGAAAAGCGAAATACGTATCTACGTCTCTGGGGATAGGATATATTCGGACACGTTCACAGAAAATATTAATAGTGAACCTGCATTTGTGTTCTTCACACCAGATTTTTAATAATATTTTATATTATTAAAAATACCTTTGTATTATACAAAACTGGTGGGGTTTACCTACTCATGTATGTTGTCAATTATTCTGATACGAAGGATGTCTTTTACTGATGCATAGGTATAGCCTCATAGAGGGCGCCAGTAATAAATCATCAGGTGTCAAAATTAAACTAAAAAAAAATTAAGTTTCAGCAAGATATGGTTAGTGATTTAATCATAGTGAATTTTTAAAATTTATAAGTTAGCCGAAAAATGGAATAGAGTCGAGAAAATTTTCGCACAATAATTTTTACAACTTTCGGTGAGGATTAGCTCGACAACAATATCTTGCTGAGTTGGTGTCTATTTTTGGAGATGAAGCACCACGTCAATCGACAATTTTACGTTGGTGTCGTACATTCCAACGTGGACGCACCAATATCAGCGACGATCCCAAGACAGATTCGCCAAGAACAGCAGTCACCCAGAAAAACATCGATGTTGTGCGCCGCCTGATTAAGGAAGCTAGACATGTCACATATCGTGAAATTGAGATATCCATGGGTATTTTAAAGATCTTAATCTAAACAATCCTGCATGATGAACTGGATGTGAGAAAGTTAATTTCCCGTCTTCCGTATCTTTTAACTGAAGAGCAAAGTCGGCTCGCATTAATTGGTGTTGAATATCTTTGAGCCAGCTCAATAACGGAATCTTAGAAAACGTCTATAGCATCGTTCGAGAAGTGTCGAAGAAGATGGCTGTAACGTTTGTCTCAAAATCAGGTCATGTAGCTACAATTCCTTTGCAAGGCCGAGAACGGTTAATGAGTGTTGCTACACAACCCTGTGTTTGCCAGAAACGATACCACCCTTTTATCCCTTTTAAATATGAATTAAACTAGAAGAGATTCGATATTATTTACTGTTTAAGACTTTCTTGGACTCGTCTGTTAAATATTATTGTAACTCTATACAATGAGAGTAGTGCAAATACTCAATTTTGTAAGTTACATTTTTCACTTGAACAAGAACAGCAAACATAAACTTGAAATAAAGACTTGTCGCAAATAACTATTCATTATTAACGTCTCTTGTTACATTATTAAAGAAGCCATTAGCTTTTAACATAGACCGTGCATGTACATTTGTATGTACATTTATTATGTTGGTTTATGTCCTCATATATTTTCCTAATTATGTGATTTTATTACTGGTAATAATGAAAGAAAACTTCAATTTACAATGTTTTCGTTTGTTACGTAATTTTTATTACATCGTAATTTGTGAAGTTGTACTATATATTTACTTAAATTTTGTTGCGATGCCAATTTTATAATTCATATTACTTCCAGACAGTTATTCTATCTTGCTATACTGTTTATGAAAATTGCATATTCTACACTTCACTATGAAGCAAATCAAATCTTATTAAACAAATGTTAAATTTTATAGTTACTTTTGCATAACTAAATCATATATATTAAAAACAAAAGTTAAATAGTGTCTGAGTTTCCGGACTGGAATCGTGTATCCAGTGCTGCTTCTTTCTTTGCTAAAGTTTTGTACTCCTAGTGCAATGTTCCAGGTGTCCAGAAACGGTAGGGGTGTTTGTATCTGCGCCGCCATGTACATTGCGCTATTTGCGTACGCGCCTATTATCACAGTGGTGATTCGATACTCACAGCTCAACGTTTATATCGTGCAGTATTTAACGTACGTAATGCACCGAAGGACGACAACATCAGAAAATGGATTCGAATGTATGAAAATACCGGTTCGACTGTAAAAATTGAAAATCAAGGTTGCCCGAGCTCTGTTCGAAGCCAACAAACGATTGAAGAAGTGAGAGTTTCAGTGCATGAAAATCCGTCTCAATCAGTTCGCAAAGGCAGCAACTTCGCATTAAAAAATCATCGTCCCACAAGATTCTGAAGCAAGATTTACAACTTATAACCTACAAAATTAAGTTTGTACGAAACCTGTACGTTACCGACTATCCCCTCCTGCTGTATTTTGCAAATAAATGCTTCAAGGTTTCCCAACTTTCGAAAACATTCTGTTTAGTGACGAAGCGAGCTTTCACTTAAATTGGCACGTAAACACACAACTGCCGCTACTGAGCCGACGAAGATCCAAGACAGAGGCATGAACGACCATTACATAGTCCAAAAGTTATTGTGTGGGCTGCCACGTCTGCTGAAGGCATTATTGGGCCTTATTCTTTTGAAAACCAGCGCGGGCGACCACTTACGGTAAGTAGTGAATGGTATTGCAACATTTTAAGAAACGTTTTGGTTCCACAACTGCAGGAATTTGAAAGTTTTAATGTGGAAACATGGTTTCAAAAACATGGAGCCACTTGCCACACCTCAAACTAATCACTTGAGGTTGTCAATAAACTTTTCCCGGAAAAAGTGATTTTTCCCTGTTTGTTTAGAGGAGTGCTAGCAGCGCGATGGTCAACATTTGGACAACATAATCTTTGGCACTTAATTTTCCAAAACTTTGTCTAAAAATTTAAAAAAATACTTTTCTGACTTGTGTTTTTTTGTTGAATTTACAAATACCCTTTCTGGACACCCGGTATATCCTTGATGCTGCTACTATTGTTACTGTACTGAGACTAAATGTGTGTTAATTTTTGAATGGACTATATTGGAATTCTGAGGGATCATTTCATAGAAAGATTTGTTTAGAGGATATCCATCATTACAGTTGAGATTGTTTGGATGCTTCAGGATTTCCGTAGAAACACAGATTTTAAGGAGTTGCGGCATAAAATCAAGGTGGAGTCGAATTTGGTGTCCAATTTTCAACCTATATTCAGCAAGTGCATATGTTGTATTAGAGCGCTGGCTCTAGTACAACTCTCCTGAGCCCTCACCGAACTCTTTGTTTCATCAACACACATACACACTGTCAGATGAGCATGGAATCTTGCAAATAACAAGGGTGTGTAAACGGTTACTGTATTTAACCTAAAGAACACCTTTTCTGCATGTCCGATAATGAGTAAGATTTAAAGATGGTTTTTATTTTTTATTTGAGAACTTCTTCTTCTTCTTATATTAGGCCTTAGGCCTGTTCTTATCCGATCTCTTTCATAGTGCTGCAGTCATGTTTGTGACGTAGACTGCCAACTATCTCGCCATCTTTTGAAGGGCCTTCCCGGTGGTCTGGTGCCCATTGGCTTTAGATCCCTTGCTGTTCGGGCTAATCTCTCGCAATCCATTCGTGTTACGATTTGCTAATATGGTAGGTGGGCCCTTGTCCATAGGATAAATAAACCTTAGAAATGGTAGATGTGCGTTGAGAAGATATGGACGATCCGGGGTTAAGATGTTGGTTGATATCTAAGAAGTTTACGACGCCATGTTGTTTGGATACGATGATGGTAGCAACGGGCACTTAGAAATACACAGGCATGTGTAGGTTTGTAACATATCAAATATGTTATGTTAAAGTACCATAAATACGACGATTTACTGAGACGTCTAGGAATGCAAAAGAACACTCTGACTCAACCTTCATAGTGATGTTATTAGAACTGTGCCAGGAATTTAGAAATTTGTTCAGAGAACACGTTCATGCGGTCAGATAACAAAGACGTCACCAAAATATGTGAACCAGAGCTAAGGTCTTTCGTTATAAAAACAAAGGACAATATGTTAGCTACGACAGCAGAAAATGGAGACCACAGGATTGGATAGACACATGTTCTACGTAACAGTCACTGAATTGGCAAAGATTTGACAAAGTTCCTTTAAGTCGCACTTGCAAAAGTTGACAAAATGTCGGCAAAGGAAGAAACAGTAATAAAGATGCGATAATAGCCCGGAAATCGAGAAGGCACTATGAACAACGACCGTGGAAGTTTCGGTACTATATTTTAAACCCATTATATTAGTTGGCTGGACGAATCCAAATAAGGAATATTTCAACATAGTAATTACATACGCCCCTCGGGAAAATGAGAAGAAGGACATTAAAGATATATATTATGATAAGTTTCAAGAAATAATACAGAGCCTGAAAGGCAAAATTATAATACTGAAAATACTTGAAATTAGATTGAGAAGGTACGTAGAAGCGGAAATAGAAGACGAGCAGGGAGGATTTCGCCCATGCAGAGATACTCAAGATCAAATCTTTACCATCCAACAGTTAATTGGAAAGACGTGTTTGGCGATATAGAATATGCTTTTGACAAGATAAGTAGGAATGCTATATGTAAAGCAATGGAGAGCAGCAATGTAGCAAGTAATATCATAGGCGGAGTAAAAAGCTTGTACAGACAGACTCTAAATATCATTAGACAAAATAACAACAACTCAGGGATCTTTGAAAGCAGAAGACGAGTGCGACAGAGTAGCATCCTGAGCCCTCTTCTATTTATTTTGGCAATGGATGATATTATGAAGAAATCCTACCCTCTTATGAGACCGTGAGAAATGGGATACTATAGTTTACTGAAAAAAGTAATTGAAACACTTGCATATGCCGATGACCTAGTAATTTTCGCACCATCAGAAACCGCCCTAAATTATAACATTAACTTATGGGACGATGTTTGCACAAGAGAGGTTTAAACGTAAACAAATCCAAAGCAATGGTTATCTCCCAACATCAAGAACAGTTAAATATAGTAACACAAAATAAAAGAGTGGAGCAAGTAGATAGCTTGAGTTATCTGGGTGCGATAATCCAGGCAAATGGACAAATGGATAAGAAAATCGCCAAAAGAATAAGAAATGCGGAGAAGATTTATTTTGGGTTGGGGAAAGTAATGATACATAAAAAAGAAATATCCAAAAACACCAAGCTACAGGTTTATAAAACTATATATTTACCAACTTTAACATATAGCTCCGAATCTTTGACCATAAATGACAGAACGAAGGCCTGACTGGAAGCAATTGAAATGAAGTATCTACGTAAAATAGAAGGTGTGACAAGGTTGGATAGAATACCAAACGTCGAGATAAGAGGAAGAAGCCGTGTAACTTCCTTAAACGTAATGATTCAGCAGTCGCAATTGAGATGGTTCGGGCATCTAATAAGAATGGAACGGAGCAGAATGGCAAAAAAATATGGAGCAGTAAACTTATAGGAAGGAGAGCAAGAGGCAGACCCAAAAAGACATGGAACAATCATATAAATGAAAATTTAAGGAAGAGAAACCTAGAATGGACACAGGCGATACGGAAAGCTGGTGACAGAAAGAGATGGAAAAGAACATATATGGAAGACGTAAATTAGAGCCACCAATTTAGAGAACAATATTGGAGACGATATAGATTGTTTATAGGTGCATCTATATTATCTATAATGTATATTAGTAATGTATAAGAGTATGCCGTATAGTGTATAATGTATAAAATATTAGTCATCCAACGCTGGTATAACCGGTAAATGGAAATAAAGATTATGTATGTATGTATATTAGTTGGCAAAATTAATGATGTGCTTAAATTGTGTTTTTCTCACATCGATTTCAAAAATAGTATGGCACGAAGTTTCGTGTTATGGTAATTCTTCTGTCGCTTCGTTTAATAATACACACGGTGTATAAAAGATAACTGTATTAAATAAAAGTGCACTAAATGACAGTTAACAAGTAATTGACTATAATAACAATATTTGTGTTTAATTATATGCATATTTATAACTGCGATATTAAGTACACGACGTTTGCTGGTTGAATGAGTCATCTTTCCCTTGACTGCTTATATACTCCTTAGGAAGTTCTCTCTAGTCTCTTCAGGAAACCCCTAAGGCGTACTGACGTACATAGCCGGTGACTTCATCGATTAGGTCAGCGTTCCATGGCTCGTATCACAGTATCAACGATTTGATCTAAATTAGACAATTTTTTAAAACTCTATTTAATTAATTTATAATAAAATTTAGATTTTCTGCTGTAAATAGCCTGTTTTGGTTTATTGTTTCATTACCATTAACTTTTTAAGTTATAATTTTTCCAAAAGCACTAGTAATAACTACAGGCAACGTAAAAGTACAGTCCGGAAATTCGAATGAATATATTATGATTATCTTTTTAACAAACAATATACATGAACTAAACAAGAACATATTCTCCACCATTATTTACGATTGCCTCCGGATACAAACTCTATTGGGATATTATAATACATACAGACAAACAAATTTCAGCAAATAGACCAAACATCGTAGTTCAAAAATAAAATGAAACACATCACGTACTTAATAGTCATAGCTATACTAGCAAACAATAACATTAACAGCAAACACTCAAGCAAAATTGAAAAATATACAACACTGGAAATGAAACTTCAGCACCTCTGAAACAGAAAATCGTATATACCGAGTGTCTTTGAAATAAAAGGCAACATGTGAAAAATGGAAAGATATAATTATATAGAAAATAAATTTAAATATTTTCCCAAAATTCCCTGTCATAAGCGAGAAAAGAAATGACAAAGATATTTAAAAAATTTTTGTCACACCACTGTGCGATCGACTATATTATAAAGGACTATATCGTATGTAACACAGACACATACGCTATGCATATTGCTGTGAACTGCACCTTTGCTTATAAGTTCAGCTCACAACGAATGTCCGGACTATTTCAATCGTAGATTCTTCTAGCTTGAAACTTCTAGCATCTGGGCTTGCTCTCGCACGAGCAAGAACGTGGTAAAATAAGTGGCATTAAAAGAAGATCACAATTTGATTTTACAATATTTATTAAAAAAAAATAAATAAAAAACCCTTTACAAAATGTAAAGAGAGCTAAAGCATGATTAACAATAGCTTGGAGGAAAAAATCTGTGTGATAAAATAACACGCACACAGAGAAAAGCCTCCTGTGACTCGCGAGCAAAATTAGAACTAATAGATTGTTAAGAAAATTCTCAAATTTAATATCTAAATAATCCCAACAAAATTCAATTCGATAATCGACTAAACGTCAACTCGTAATTTACTTTACTCGTGCGCAATAAACACAAGGACAATCTCCCCTCCAACCTGACTTTCACAAACTTCTACAATAACGTGACAAAAAACTCCCTCATACAAAAAAATATAGTAATTTTCTTAGCTATCTATATTATAAGCTAATATAAAAATAATTCAAAATTACAAATAAGCATAAATATCAACGAATTATCGTGAAATAGAATTTATATAAATCAAACTTAAAAAAGTACTTACGTACGCAACACTTTTGATACAGAAAAACTAAAGCGAGAGATATCAAGCATAATTAACTTTTAAATAAAAATACGAGATCACCACCACTCGTAAAAACGTATTTGAAATTTAAATGCACATCAAAAACACTCCAAAACAAAAATAAACCGAATTTAAATCAAATATATTTGAAGTAAAAAATGACGTTTTTTACCCCCAACTGCACAATGCAACGAACTTGATACCTCTATCTATCATAGGCCGGAAAAGATCGGACACCATGCGACAAAGCTACAAAATAAGACCGCAAGACGGACTACATCCTATACAAAATAACTATACAGTCCCGGTCATTACAATCATTCAAAAATATAAACATTTTTTTAAATATAAATCAATAATTAAATAAATGTGCATGTTAATTAAATGAAATAAAATCAGACATAGTTCAAAATTATTCTTCGGGGAAAAATCCATTACAATATGTTGTAGCATATGTGTCTGTGGGACATTTATTATTTGTATATATTCTGAACATGTTGAATTCATAGGCGTCACGTAATACAATTTTCAGGCTGTTCTTTCAGGGTTTGCGCCGTAATTGATTATTTATATTTTAGATTTATGTTCTATATGATTACATATTTTCATATGTTGTGTCTTTCTTTCAAGGACAGCCTGTGTAATACTCTTCATTATATCAGTTGGGGGAATTGCAGTCCATCAATTCTCTAAGGGTCTCAAATTATTAGAATTATCATTCAAAAATTTCACGAATTAATGCAGCGATCACTAGTCTAAACATAGTTTGTAAATTTTTACAGATAGCATAAATTCGAATCGCTGATTAAATACTCCGTTATAGACTTCTACAATCTCATAAATCATGGAAATTCAAAAAAGAAACCAATAACAATAGAACTTATGGTAAATATCGCAACATCAGCCGCGAAGCAACAAGCTCATATCCTCAGACATGTGGGTAGACTAAAATGTTTTCCGGTTACAGGCTGAGGAAGCTCGAGATAACTTGACGTGGTAATAATAAATAGAAAAAAAATAACAGAAACGGAGTGAACGCTAAGTGAACTAAAGCCAAAATTTAATCAAATCTAATAGAGAAAAAACAAATCTAAATCAGGTGTCATGTCCGCCAACATAGAGGAGTAGACAATACATATAGATAAACAGCGTCTGCCTCATGACCTAGCTTTCGATTTTTTACATATACCGTATCTCTACTCTGAAACAGAAGGCTATATAATTGCCTCTCAGGATAGCATTTAACATACCCTAGAATATGCAAAGAGGGGTATGGGATAGAAGATTGGCGACACTAAGTGCAGAGCGTATAAATTAATACCATATTGAACCATGTCTCTACGGCAGGCTGCCAGAAATACCTCTCAAACGTATACATGCGAGGGTATATCAAAATATAACGAGAGTGGTGCTATAACTTCTTTCACAACTAGAATTTTATAATGCAAATAATCAAAAATGAAACCCCAGGTCTAATAATGTACTTATCCTCAAGTAGGCTTTGGTTTAACTTTTGACGTTTATTACAAATTAATTACTGAATTGTCAGTGTCTGACGTACCCATCGAAAAGGGAGAGTAGAGCAAAGATATTCGATAAAATTTTCTGTTCGGTTGGATAAAACTCCAAGTGAAACTTTTGAAATGATTAAAACTGCATGCTCAGATGATAGTTTATCACAATGTAGTGTTTGAGTGGCATAAGAAATTCAAAGACTGTTGTGAATCAGTGGGAGATGAATCTAGACGCGGGCAATCACCAACTGCACGGATTGATTCAAAAATTAACGACTTGATCCAAAATATTCGTCGGATTGGCATATATCGAATTTCTGACAATTTTAATTTGTCTTATGGTACAGTAAGGTCGCGGAAAAATGGATTCGAAAAGTGATGACCGATAAACAAAAAGCCAATCGAGTGACAATTTGTCATTAGTGGAAAAGGTAACTGCAACATAATTCAGTTTTTAAACAATTTGGTTACATGTGACGTGAGTTGGTTTTATCATTACCCTGAATTAGGGTCACAAAGTATGCAATGGAAGCACAAAGGCAGTTCGAGACCGCAGAAGGCGAAAACTGTGAAAAGCATCGGCAAAGTGATGCACTTATTTTTTTTGATAAATGGGGTGTTATTTATGATCACATTGTACCTAGAGAACATACAGTAACTGTAGAGCTATTCTAATGTACTTCGATGAACCCTTAAGGCAAAGTTAAACAAAAAACAAGACATCGTTTGGATCCTGCATCATGACAATGTTCCGGCCTACAGATCAGCGATTTGTCACCGAACACTTGAAGAATTGAGGGTGGAAATTATTGTTCACCCTCCTTACTAACCCGCCCTTGCTCCATGTGACTTCCATTTATTTTCTGAAGTCAAAAAAGAATTGAGAAGACGCAAATTTGACTCGAATTTAGAACTCAACAACGCGGTGATGGGTATACTAAATAGACTAAATAGAAAAATGGTATCTCAGATGTTTATGACAAGTGGACGGACAAAACGATGGGACAAGTGTATTAGACAGAATGAGAGTACTTTGAAGGAGAGTTGTTGAAGTTTTATAAATAAATGTTTAATTTTTGTACCACAGAACCCCCGTATGTTTATTTTCTGATACTTCCTCGTATATTAGTATGATGCAGCGCTTCGTATGATGTAGGATAGATGATAACACTATTCCTCTCTACGACATTAGTCATAGACAATAAAAAAGTTTTTTTTAATTTTGCGGTAATTTGGAAACCGTGGAGCAAATTTTGAAGCGTGATAAGCTTATTACATGTCATTTATTGAAGGTTGTTAGTTAGGAAACGAACAAAGTGAATATCTGAATGAGCAAGATCAAGAGAATCAGACGGGCATGGAATGACCTTTCAACCGAGTTCATGAAGGAGTGAAAATTGAATTGAATTGCAACATCAATTTTTTTTTTAATCGTCATGCATTAAAACATTCGGACGATCTTTGGTTCTCTTTAAATTCAGAAATCCATTTTCATGCTGTACTCTCTTTTCGCCCTAAGCGGCACAAACAGTGCTAGCAACTTATCCATGCATTATCTCCAATGTTGTTCCATTTTTCTTTCCCAATATTTAACATAATCTTTGCACAATTTCAATATTAAAAACTATTCTATTAAACAATAATATTTCATCAAAATTATTTTGACGTATGCCTAACAATTATAATTATTCTTCAAAACACTTTCATCATAGGAACCAAACACGCTACGAGCCTATACATCTACCTGATAATTACTAACATTCACCACATCCGCGTATATAAAGAATATTTTTAAAGTAAAGAGACAACTACATCGCTAATAATTAAGGAATGTAGAACCAGTTCTAAGGTCTCATATAAGTAACCTACCTTATGCTGCGGTTATCGAAGTATTATATGAGACGCTCCCATTTTTAGTATTTTACAGCTATATCATGTTACTGACTAACGATTAATTCAAGGGATGTTACAAATATTCTTTGGACTGCTGATCAGCCACAACCCGAAACTCGAATAAGTTATATACGGTCCTGTTTTTAGTAGTTTATAGTTATATCGACTGGCTGGCAAATGATTTATTCAAGACATGTTATAAATATTCTTCGAGTCGCAGATCAACCAAAATCCGGATAAGTTCCCGGTGGTTTTCTTCGTCTATATTTTAAATTTAAATGTAGTGGAATTACTGTATTACACATTTTACGTTATGTTTCAAAAACACCTTACGTAATTCTAAATTCATTTGATGAAAAAATATTTTTGTTCAATTGCTTACTAAAGCCGACTTTTGCAATGTTTGCAAAATTTTTTAACGAAATTAGCAAAAATTCAAGAATATCGTATGTAGATAACTTCAAATTTATTATTCCACTATTGCTTAAAATGTGGGCTTTCTAAAACACGCATTGCGCTGAATCGATATTGCACTAAACAATACGTAATATATATATATGTATAAACTTGACGTTTCAGTGAAACAAAAGCAAGAGAACTTGCAGAAAAAGTGGGAAACAGCACCTTTCGCATGAAATACTCCTATAAGTGTCCAATATCCGACTAATACAGGTAACCTCTGTAGAAAAGTTACAACATCGTAAACTCAATGGCGCTACTCGGGTGAAGGCAATAAAAACTATATTTACATGAAGTTCATGGCGGGGCAGACCGTCATTTAGTTGATATTACATCCTGTGTCTGAAATAAACGGAATACTATGTACATTTTTAGACATTATTCTCGTCATTTATGCTCTGGAAAAGAAAACGAAAAAGAACAAAAAGGTGATGAGAGAACAGAGATGAACGAAGATGAGGAAAAGAAAGTGAAATATTTAAATTACAAAATAGGCAGAATTGCTTCCTGTCACTGCTTATTGAAATTTTTATGTTGGCTTTAGCGAAAAATAAAACGCAAAGTATATTAGGGTAGATAAAAACTTGCCAACAGAGCTCACCAACTTTTATAATGTCGATGTAGTTGTTTTCTGGCTTTCGAATCACCCAAGACTGAAATCGTTTAAAATTTTATACTATTTTTGTTTGTTTTGATCATAAATTTCCGCTTTATACTTTGGAAAATAAAAGCAAGCAGTAATCTATTATAAGAAGCAAATTTTGTTATTCAAACTGTACTTCTTTATGCACGTATTTTATTTTTGCAATTTTTTGAATACATACATACATAATCTTTATTTCCATATACCGGTTATACCAGTGTTGGGTGATAAATTTTATAGATTATGCATTCTACAGCATACTCTATACAATACTAATATAAATTTTATATAATACAGATGTGCTTATAAACCTACTATATCGACTCCAATATTTTCTCTAAATTGTGTGCTCTAAATTTACGTCTTCCATATATGTCCTTTTCCATCTCTTTCTGTCACCAGCTATCCGTATCGCCTGTGTCCATTCTAAGTTTCTCTTCCTTAAATTTTCGTTTATATGATTGTTCCATGTTTTTTTGGGTTTACCTCTTGCTCTCCTTCCTATAGGTTTATTGCTCCAAATTTTCTTCGCCATTCTGCTCCGTTCCATTCTTATCAGATGCCCGAACCATCTGAATTGCGACTGCTCAATCGTTACGTTTAACGAAGTTACACGGCTTCTTCGTCTTATCTCGACGTTTCGTATTCTATCCAACCTTGTCACACCCTCTTTCTACGTAGATACTTCATTTCAATTGCTTGTAGTCGGGCCTTCGTTCTGTCATTTATGGTCCAAGAGTCGCAGCTATATGTTAAAGTTGGTACATATATAGTTTTATAAACCTGTAGCTTGGTATTTTTGGATATTTCTTTTTTATGAATCATTACTTTCCCCAACGCAAAATAAATCTTCTCCGCATTTCTTATTCTTTTGGCGATTTCCTTATCCATTTGACAATTTTCCTGTATTACCGCACCCAGATAACTGAAGCTATCTACTTGTTCCACTCTTTTATTTTGTGTTACTATATTTAACTGTTCTTGATGTTGGGAGATTACCATCGCTTTGGATTTGTTTACTTTTATATTTAAACCCCTCTTGTGCAAAGCATCGTCCCATAAGTTGATATTATAATTTAGGGCGGTTTCTGATGGTGCGAAAATTACTAGGTCATCAGCATATGCAAGAGTTTTAATTACAATTTTCTGTAAATTATAGTATCCCACTTCCCACGGTCTCATAAGTGGGTTGAATTCCTTCATAATATCATCCATTGCCAAAACAAAAAGAAGGGGGCTCAGGATGCTACCCTGTCGCACTCCTCTCTTACTTTCAAAGATCTCTGAGTTGTTGTTATTTTGTCTAATGATATTTAGAGTCTGTCTGTACAAACTTTTAACTCCGCCTATGATATTACTTGCTATATTTCTGCTCTCCATTGCTTTCCAAATAGCATTCCTACTTATCTTATCAAAAGCACTTTCTAAATCGATGAACGCCAAATATGTCTTTCTCCCGTATGCCAGCGTCTTTCCAATTATCTGTCGGATGTTAAAAATTTGATCTTGCGTACCTCTGCATGGACGAAATCCTCCCTGCCCGTCATCTATTTCCCCTTCGACGTCCTTTCTCAATCTATTTTCAAGTACTCTTTCATAGACTTTACTTGCGACACATAATAGCGGGATTCCTCTATAATTTTCGCAGCTTCTAAGGTCACCTTTCTTATAAATTGGTAGCAGTGTGGCTACTGTCCAATCATAGGGTACTTCTTTTGTTTTGAAGGCCATATTCACTATTTTCGTTAGGATCTCCCTTCCTGTATCTGACAAGAATTTAATTGTCTCCGGGGCTAAGTTGTCACATCCCGCAGCTTTCCCTAACTTAATTTTACAAAGTGCTAAGATGACTTCCGCCTCCGTTACGTCGTCTTGTGGGTCCAGTTCTTCTTGTACAACATTTCCTAATGTTATACCTAACGTTATATGTTATTTTTTGAATACGCATTTTATTATTATTTCAATTACGTATTCGACTTTTGCTTTTTATTATTTCTTTCACTGAAATTTAATAAATCATATATTTTTTACTAACTAATAAAAAGAAAGAACTCTTCAAATAATGATATTTGAGTTGATAAAAATTTCAAATTAAGAGAAAATCACTGGCGACGTAATTTATATTTAGAAAGGATTTACAAATAATTCGTGTTAAGAATATATCAAAAAGTTGGTTTGAATCAGGCGAAAAACCGATAGGAATAAAGCAGGATCATTGAAGAAGATCTATATTGATTTTATTGATGGTAACCGAGGATTGGAATTCACTGGTCAACAAATTTTGAGTTTTTTATTTTTCTTTAGAAACTATGTACAGTTTTCCTCACTTTTATAGTTCTAACAATACTAATAGGAACAAATAAGTTTATTCTGGCCTATCAGGTTTAGCAAATATTGAAAAGAAAATGAAATAATATTAATTAGATATGTACATTATATGGAGTTGTATGTTAATACACTTGCGCTGATAACGTTTTTCAATAACAGAAATGTCTTACTGAAGAAACCTTTCGCAGTGTACATCATTCACGTCTCCGATGTTCTGGGGAGAGAAATCCAGATGCAAGTGCAAAAAAAAATGTATTTTCAGGCTTATGTTACAGCCAAATTTATGCTAACTTCTAAGAAGTTCATTAATAAATAATTGCTATATAATTATCAGATTTTTTTTTCCCTAGATAATTGTGGGTCCCATTTTTAAAAGCATTCCAAGCAACACGCTCCAAGTCATTTAAGGCTTCTTCAAATTTTTTATCTTATAGAAGTTTAATTTGGGGTCTTACAAAAATTCCCTCTTAAAATTTTGCATTTGAAATTTTGAGAAATTTTTGTGGAAGGTTATGGGAATCCACGGCCATCTTTATCCATTGCTTCCACGAAATATTTCATCAAACCTAATTTTATGTGTAATGGTAGTAGAAATATTTTATCAAGTTCAACTAGTGACTTATAAAGTATATTCTTTTGTCCAGGAATATACTAAGCCCTGGCTGGCCAGTCTTTAACAATGTAGTGAGAATTTCTGGATCAACTATCCCACTCCTAAAGAAAAGAGAAATTCTTTGTATACCCTAGTTGTAAATCGATTAGAATTGCTACAACTTTCAAGTCTGCCATTCTTCGGGATGGTGTTGGTGACCTGATGCTAACATCAAATCGTCGACATTATTGCCATATGGAAGACCCTCATCGGTTGAAAAATACTGTGATTTCTGACCATTACGATACATAGAAATATGTTTGCCTGGAGCTAAGAGTTTTCATCCTTGGAGTCTTGATCTTGGTACTTCTGCTCTAGTTTTTAATAAATTCAGGTCTTGAATAAGATCATTTAATTCTAATTGCTAGGGGCTGAATGGTAGTGAGATATAAGTTCACGGAATGGGGGGAAGTGGATGGTAGTGAGCGAGCTGTTTCATATCGTAAGGTGTTCAGTGACTTATTAGTAACGAGCCATCGAAAAAATTCATAATTTGAGTAGACTGTGAAATTGGGTTGGTACTTTAACCACTTCCACGTAATGACACATTACTTGATGCTTGACAGTTTCATTTGGTTTCATTGTAAAAAAAGGTTATGGCATTGAAATGATACTACAACAAAAAAGAAAACAAATAATTTATTTAATATCGAAATCATAATCAAAATTTACATATAGCTACAGAAGTTGTTGTTTTCTTAATAAGAGTTTTGAAAAATTTGACACAAACTTATAGTTTCAATGTCAAATAATAAATGTCATTATGTGGAAGTGGCTAAAGTACCAACCCAATTTCACAGTCTACTCCAATTATGAATTTTTGCGATGGCTCGTTATAAGTATATGGTTTTATCATAATTGCGTCAGAAGTGTGTGAATTATCGTCGACCAAGCAACTCAATCTACAAGAAAGTCTGAAATATGTAGAAAATGGAGTATTGCGTCATAAAATTCCTTACAAAGCATGGAAGGTCTGGTTTTAACTATACCGAGCGAGATGTCGTTGGCTTACGGGAATTCTTGCCCGGGAAAAACTATGGTTTATAAGTGGTACAGTCTCTTTAAGTCAGATAGGGAATCACTTGAAAACAGGCTACGACCGGGGCGGTGTATTTAAGTGATCACTCCAGAACTTGTTCGAAAAGTAGAAAAATTAATAATGGAAGATGCTCGACTAAAGAAAACACAACTCACAGGAATTATTGGAGTATCCGATATAAACATTTCTAAAATTCTTTATGATTATCTTGGCATGACTAAAGTCAGCGCGAAATGAGTGCCGAGAATGCTCACACCGCTGCAAAAACAGCAGGCGCAATGTTTCGTGCATCTTTGGACCTCTGTAATGAAGACAGGGATGGTGTATTGAGTCAAATTGTTACTGGTGATGAAACTTGGCTTTATCATTTTGAACCTGCGCCTAGGCAAGACTCCATTCAGTGGCATAAGAAAAGGAAACCAACGCCAAAGAAGTTTAAGATGTTAGTCGGCCGGAAAACTTTTGGTGACGTTTTTGTGAGACTCCTGGAATCCTGTCAATAGATTACAAAGATAAAGACGTTTCCGTAACTAAAGAATACTACGCTTTAAGCCTGGAGTGGTTAAAAGAAATAATTAAAGAAAGAAGACGGAGAAAGTTTACGAAAAGTGTCTTGCTCCTGCACGACAATGCTCCCGTCCACAAGACTTGCGTTGCACTAGTTGTCCTGGGTAAAGTTTGCTTTGATATTTTGAATCAACCACCCTATAATCCAGATCCCGCTCCGAGTGATTTGTGCTTGTTCCCAAAAATGAAAAAGGAACTGCGTGGGAAGAAATTTACGAGCGATGAAGTTAAGCACGCACTTTCGATGTATTTTTCAGACAAATATAAAACATTTTTTATGAAGTCACACAGCTAATTGAGAGATTTAAAAAGTGCAGGTGAATATATTAAAAAAGAAAAATAAATTTTGTATATTTATTATCTCTCCTTTTCCCACATTTTCTTAACTTAAAAACGTACCCTCATATTTGTTTACAATATGATTAATGTCACTTTGTAATAGACTATGTAATAAGTTGTCGACATCTATTTACTTTAGAATTTAATTTATAAATATTATGTATAGCAGTATTACGCCACTTAATTAAATCCTTCTTGCAAATTTTCAAGAAAGCAAAATGATGACTAAAACTCCGGAAATCCGGCACTCTCTTTACATGCATCAGTAGGTGTGTAATTATTTACAGTAAATTTACCCAAATTCCGAATTTCAGAGATTCTAAGTTTAGCCTTTCTCTTAAATTTTATGCTAAAATCCTTTCGTAAGGTAGAATATTTTTGCGATAAGGAATTAATTAGCATTAAATCCTAATATTTTCGATAAAGTCCACATTACTTAATAGACTAAATGAACATCGGATATTTGGATTTGCCTTCCCTCCCCAGTAAATAACCTAAATCAAGTAATCAGGGAAGATGAAATATCGAATTCCTTTATAAACCGGCAGAGATACAGATGGTTCGAATCGTTTTGCATAGAAGAGGGTTTTAATACACGGGATCCTGGATCGACGGACTTTTGGCCTTGCAAACCTGTTAGGGCCACGTTATTCTGGGCTCTGCAAAATCATTCTACGCACTAATGAAAATGGTAGAACTTCGGTCTTCCGTCTGCCATACCTCTCTCTCTTATCCGTTGCCTTTGTCTTTGTCGGGAGATTTCACCGTCACTTCGGGAACAGACGAAATGACTTACGCTCGAGGTTAGAGGGTCGATCCTGTTGGATTTCATTGACGTTTTTGTGGAATTGATGGCACGGTAGAATCGTTCATCTATTATCTTTTATTCGTCTATCATTTTGGGATTACTTCATTAAATTCTACTTTATTTTAATGTCAATCTGAGGTAGATAAGACTTTTATACGAAAGAATAAAAGAAAAATATATTTTATATATCTGCAGAATAAGCCTCGATTATTCTTATTATATTTAATCGAACACACTGAAGTAGAGATTACCAAGACGAATGGAACGTAATATTTGTCTAGTGCTGTGGAAACGTAAATACAAAGCTTTCTGCTAGAATTTATGGAAATAATGTCGTAAACACATATAAAATTTAATAAACAACTTTATAGTTTTCCAAAGTCTTCGCTTTCGGTTATAGTATACTTTTACATACTCGTACTCTCGAATCAACTTACAAAGCATTTTTCACTCTGTTTCTGATACTTCGGAAACAGTGCTCAGAATCTTTCAACAATTGCTTCAAACGACAAAAATCGTTCACTATGCATCATATTTTTAACATTTGGGAACAAATATTAATTACAATGTAATAGATCAGATGAATACGGGCAATGAGCCAGTAATTCAACATTGTGTGTCGTTGGCCTGCTGGGATATTTGGTGATGAAAGTAATTCACAGATTCGATTATTTCTTCTTATATTATCTATGGCTTCCAGTAAACGAGTTGTAGTATTGACACACATAGAAACTATTACTTTGTTTTTTATCACGTTATTATAACGATAACATTACTTCAGCTTCGACATTAGAAATATGTCATTATCACACAAAGTTAGCAATATGTATGAGACTCGTGAAGATATGGTTCTCATGGTTCTTATATAATATGTTTTTATTGCCTAAATTGTTATATATAAATCTGACAGGTCAGTCTTTGAATACAATACCACAGGGTCTTGTACTTTGCACTGGCTTCAACAATATGCAAATAAATCAGCTTGCATTGGAAAGAAATTGTTACACGCTGTCACAATTCAATCATTGGCAAAATAAATCATATGTAGGATGTGAAGAGCTTACAAAAAAAAATAATATAATAGGCCCAAAACAATACCAAATCCTCATTGTTTACCGCAGTTTCACAAAAAGTTTATGTTGCCATATAAAAATGCTGTCATGTATATAGTGCCAATATACGAGGGCGGATTGATATATAAGATTTCCAACAACGCCATTGTACGAGTAGAGGAGATGAAAACAAATTCTGACCTGCAAACGGTATGACAACGCTCTTAGATGGATAAAATATGCATAAAAATTAATGTTTGAATATAAAAATAAAAGGATACTTACTTTAAATAGCTTATATCATTAATTACTGTGCATGAGACTCTTATAAAGGGTTCAATGTAGCTTCATGAGGTGCTAAATTATCTGCCGTTAATGTGTATATAATTAATAAATAAATCGAGTTTATAGAAGATGTAAACAATTTTTTCAATAATCAAACAAGATCCTAGTTACAAATATAAGCAACTAAAATAACATGTAAAATACTTCCACAGGTGCATGAAATTTGGCCTGTCTTTAACTACTTAATTCTAGATCAAACAAGTTGAGAGCAAAGTGATGTTAATTTCGTTAGATGGCGTAATAATGAATCGCGAAGGAAAAGTATATTATAATAATATAATTACTCTAGTGATTGATTAGAGAGGTAAGTACTATATATTACTAGCTTTGTTTGCTTTAGAATGGCCAATGTATGTTCTTTTTCGTGAAGTTTCTGGTAACAAGAATCACTATAACAAAATATATTTTATATATATATCTATATATATATATATATATATATATATATATATATATATATATATATATATTAAAAATAATAGATTTTTATTGGTTTTAGCGACCTTTTATTGAATTTAGATGTTTGTTTGTTTAGATGTTTAGATGTTCATTTTAGCCATTCTTATTTTTATTTTACGTAAGTTTCAATGTTGGATGTTGGCTCGATTTGTAATCATATTTAATCTAATTTTAAACTTAAAAATTGTTAATATTGTTAAGTCTCCAATTAATTCGTACAGATATTATTCAAATGAATGTCCCCCTACCATTCTAAGCTATTTTAAATTAATGTTGTTTAGTTTTCAACGTAAAACACTAACCTAATCCGTAATTCATTTCTTAATATAATGTTAAATTTAAAATGGTCAATTCAATTGTTATATCACACAAAACAAACACAGTTCTCATGTTCATTGTAATGATTCTTGTTTCCAGATGCTTGAAAAAGACTGAATTGATAAAGGTCGAAACGTCGCAAACAAACATCTAAATTCAATAAAAGGTCGCTAAAACCAATAAAAATCTATTATTTTTAATATTAAAACACGGCCAATAAAATAAAAAAGAAAAAACAAATTTCTTTAAACATTAAATATATATATATATATATATATATATATATATATATATATATATATATATATATATATATGGTAAACCTAATCAGTAGGCGATTAAAGGTCTGTATATTACTTCAAAATATATGTATTTAAAAAACTCTACATGTTTCGGCTGTGTACGCCTTTATCAAGAGAATACAAAATATTAGGTTTACCATATCATACCAAGGTCACGAAGTTATTATATTTATATATATATATATTGTAGTGGTACAACCAGCTCAGGTATTCCAGCACCTACAATGGAAAGTACAGGTACACAATCAATATAAACACCTGTATAAACAATAAATTGGTGGACGGAATTTGTGAAACTAACATCGAAATGTAAATAAATTAATACGACGATAACTTTAAAATTCATCATTATCTTATTTTGTTTTTAACTAACTTTTTATATTTTAATTTCATTTTTTCTTTATACAAATTATACGCGCGAAACAACAGGTATTTAATTTATCAACATCAGGTTTATATCGACGCTAGATAACCACGCCCACCAATTCAAAATTATATGAACCCCGCTAAAGCAAACTTTACGGTAGAAAACATTACTAAATTTATATTCAAATCATATTTTAGGTTAATGTAACATATTAAATTAATTTTCCCTTTATGTTAAAATCAAAACATTGTATAAACTCACATTTTAAATTGATGTAATTAAACTAAAATTACGAGATTATTTCGATATAGAAATAAGGCTTTGGAATAAAAAATAAAACGCGATCGGCGTCATCTGATATAAAACTTTCAACATAAATGGCCGTTTTTGAGTGTACTTCCTTAAAATAAATTTTTAAAACATCTTTAAAGTGAAAATCTCCTACCTAGTGTTGAATCATTCGATAACCAAATTAAAGGCCCACCTTTTGAAGAAAAAATCTCAAGAATACCTCAACGCAAACGTGAGATATCGTCCTAAGCATCATTTGAAGCAGAGAGCAGGGCAAGCCAACGATTTACACCACTCAACTCGACGAACTCCGCCAAAGACGGTGAACGAGGCCGTGCTTCCTGGTCTGCCGCATATCCACATATTGAGAAGTATATCAGATCTAGGAGATCAACATCAGGTTCACCTACAACGTTTATTCCAAATTATTTAATTTTAAAAGTTATAATTGCTCAAATTAATCGCTACAAATTATTATTTCATGTATCAAATTCAATTTTAAAGTAAGCATCAATTTAAAGCGTTGAATTTTACAGATATTTAGCTACAAATAAGCTTATACTCACCAAAATAATATAAGATATAAAAACTATTAAATATTTGTTTATTTTATCTCGTACACATAACCTCATCACCATTTCCCACATGTGCACTTATTAATTTCAATTTTTGTCACATCTTGTATAATTTATATAATATTAAATACAGTTTCCTATTTTTATCTCTCAATATTGTTGTTACAGTTTTCTTATTTTTGTGATATTAAATTTTTATTTATTTATCTAATTCAATCTTTTATTTGTGAAGTGTGATTGTTGTGTTTGAGTGGAGAATACACTGATTGGTTTGTAGCTGCAAATAATACACCTGACCGACCGTGAACCCTGAGATTATTAAAAATTAACTTTTACACTCAAGCTCTACCGCAATTAGCTAGTTATATTAAAAAGGGTCAGATAGCGTTGATTCGACTAAGGATATTTGTATATTGGCGCCCACATTTTAAATTTAAAATCATTAACCTTTCATTCTTTTAGATTTTCAATTTTTATAATTAATTCATATACTATATTCTTAGTTAAATCCTACTCAGCGCATCGATTGGCACTTTACATTTGACGCCCGAACGTGAAGGCCAAGTATTATCCTGCAGTTATAAAAATAGTACTCAACCAACTTTTACACAGACAGATATTTGTTTAAAAAATTTGTGAACTGTATTAGGTATTTATGTGTATTGTGTTGTGTATCTGATTTGTCCATTGTATAGCTAAATCAATATCACATTTTACGAGGGAACCTCAACTTTAACCGGGATATTCAGGAATAAAAGGTTAGTGAAAGGGAAAATCAACTTGTGGGTATTTATTGTTTTCAATTCTTGCCAATTTATATTAATTTTGTGTGGCATATAACTATTCTGATTAATATCTAAATTCATATTTCTTTAATATCAATTATAATAATTCTTATCAATTTTTCAAAAAAAAAAAAAAAAAAAATAATAAATTCTTTCTTATACTATAACAAATAAATTAACATTAACATGGACACCAGACATCGATCAAAGGCAACAAAAGATAATGTTGATGAGGACAGGTCCGAGCAAGGAGATATTCCAGTAGCTCAAACATCCGGATCTGAAGTGGTAAGTTCTCCAGAGGATAGCCAGGTAATGAAAATGTTAAACGCTCTAATGTTACAAATGAATCAAATAACTAATAAAATAGAAACCACTAATAATGAATTGAAAAATAATAACATTGACATGAATAACAAACTAGATGCTAATAACCTTGACTTAACTAATAAAATAGAAACCACTAATAATGAATTGAAAAATAATAACATTGACATGAATAACAAACTAGATTTTACAAATAATAAATTGGATATAACGACCAAAAACCTAAAACAAGATAACATTGATTTAAAACAAGAATTAAATAACTTGAGTAGTAATTTAATAACTAAATTAGAAACCAACATGCAACACATTAATGAAAAATTCGAACTTAACAACGCCAATATAGACAACAAATTAAGTGCTTTTAAAATCGATCTGGAGGGAAAAATAGCAGAAATCTCCATCGCACAAAAAGTTATGGAGGAAAATGAGTTAAAATATTTAATTAAACTGGACGAAACAGTCAATCTTCTAAACTCACAGTGGGCAAAACGATTAGGCAAAACCAACAAAATAGAATCCAATAACATTGAAAAACGATTAGACTTAAATAACATAATAGGATCTAGTTACAACAACATAAGCAAGAACTTAGATATCACAAAAAACATAATAGAAGCTAAACGCAATAAACAAAATAACAAGATAGATTTCAAAAATGCCGATCAAAAACCAACCAATAATAAAACAATTAATACATATAAAGAGGTACTGGATAAGAATACAATCAATAATATGCACAATATTAATAATAAGGAGACAACTAAGATAATACAATATCATAATACTAACATACCGCTTAGAAGAAAAACTAAACCCAATTTTCCTAATCAATTTTTAATAAACGACAAAGAATATCAGAACTTTTTAATAAACAATGCAAGGGAGAATAATAACTTTAACATAGGGAAGACGGGGATTAATAACGTTAATTTTAACTTATCCCATATTAACATCAAGAATATTAATCATAATTATGCAACCAACAACACACAATCAAAAATCACGTACATACAAAACATAGCTTTAATTTCAACAAACTTAATTATACATGATAACACAAATAAAATATTGAATAAAGAAGGCATGATAAACAACTCTGTAATATATGAATACTTAAATAATAACAATTTCCTTAATAATTTATCCAATATAAAAATCAATACTAATATACACATTCACACAAAAATTATAAATACATACTCACTAATTAACAAAAACCTCCATAAATCTCAAGGTAGAGGCAACATGATATTTCTACACAGGGATAACAACATTGATATCTTTAAAATAGTTCGTCGAAAAATAAATATTTAAAAAATACGATGACAGAATCTCGATGTTCTAATACACACGATGATGAACAAAGCAGAATACGGGGATACGAGTTATAATTACAGATAAATTAAAACAATTACACTTAGATTAAACATAAACAAAGAGATGATAAACACAATTTAATACGAAAGAAAGAACACAATATGATACAATAAATGAACATATAACAAGTCAAATAATAATGTATAAATTAAAGAGAAAACAAACATAACTGGAGCTCAAATATATCTACTAAATATCTATAATTAAGAGTTATATACTCTGAGAAAAAGAAGGTAACATCACATATTCAGATGATGAAAATAAATTACAATAGAACAATTATTTAAAATAATATTGGTATTATCAATAGAATTTAAAAGGGGAACCAATTCACTTATAAACATGCGAAAGGTAAATAATGAAAGTTTAAACGTATTAGTATTGAAAAAGAGAGAGTATGATTGAATAAATAATAAAGGAGTGTAGATATGACATAAGAGGGACTAGGTAAAGATTTTAAAGTTAGAAGGACTTAATATATGATAGGGGTGTATAGAATTATATGAAAATAAATGAATTATTATTATTATGAAAATATTAAAATATAGACAAAAGTGTCTTCTTATAAGGTAGAAAATATATATTACTGAATGGCATTTTACGATAAGAGAAGTGAAGGTGAATGTAACGTCTTGTATGTATAATGAAAGTATTATTTATTATGGAAGCTAAAGCTTAGATCAGTATATCAATTATAATTAAAGATTAAGAATAACCAGTTATAAAAAGAATTATTAAGCATGTACCATCAATGAAAGAAATAAACAAAATACCCTAACAGTTATAACACTACAGTCAAATACCTGAATATTTAATGTAATTAGTACATGAAGTATATAACACCAATTTTTAAACACAGAGAAAAGCCCAGTATTACAACTATGTTACAGATCGAACAACAATACATTATAAAGTATAACACTAATAAAGAAAGATTTAACTAACACAAAAATATTACTAATACATATATACAAACTAAATATAAGAAACCTTATTAAAAGATATATAATAATGCTATTAAAATGTATGGAATATGTAACATTTATAAAGATATAATAAAACATAAAAGAAGTTAATAAACAAAACGAATACAGAAAGTATAATGAATATAAAGACAAATATTATAAAAAGAAACGAGATTTTTAAAATAAATAATCATGATTTACAATTAAAAAAAAAAGTTTGAAGTGAATAATAAATAATTTGTATATTAGAAAAGAGAATTACATAATAATTATTATTTTGTTCCAAGTTGAATTTGTTTATTTGTTTTTTTTTAAATATGTTGACACATGATGAGGGAGATAAACAAGTTGATGTTCTTAATTCATTTTCCATATCTGGGAAAAGAAATAACTTCAGTACATTCGTTTTTCTTTTGACGGGGATAATGTAGTGGTACAACCAGCTCAGGTATTCCAGCACCTACAATGGAAAGTACAGGTACACAATCAATATAAACACCTGTATAAACAATAAATTGGTGGACGGAATTTGTGAAACTAACATCGAAATGTAAATAAATTAATACGACGATAACTTTAAAATTCATCATTATCTTATTTTGTTTTTAACTAACTTTTTATATTTTAATTTCATTTTTTCTTTATTCAAATTATACGCGCGAAACAACAGGTATTTAATTTATCAACATCAGGTTTATATCGACGCTAGATAACCACGCCCACCAATTCAAAATTATATGAACCCCGCTAAAGCAAACTTTACGGTAGAAAACATTACTAAATTTATATTCAAATCATATTTTAGGTTAATGTAACATATTAAATTAATTTTCCCTTTATGTTAAAATCAAAACATTGTATAAACTCACATTTTAAATTGATGTAATTAAACTAAAATTACGAGATTATTTCGATATAGAAATAAGGCTTTGGAATAAAAAATAAAACGCGATCGGCGTCATCTGATATAAAACTTTCAACATAAATGGCCGTTTTTGAGTGTACTTCCTTAAAATAAATTTTTAAAACATCTTTAAAGTGAAAATCTCCTACCTAGTGTTGAATCATTCGATAACCAAATTAAAGGCCCACCTTTTGAAGAAAAAATCTCAAGAATACCTCAACGCAAACGTGAGATATCGTCCTAAGCATCATTTGAAGCAGAGAGCAGGGCAAGCCAACGATTTACACCACTCAACTCGACGAACTCCGCCAAAGACGGTGAACGAGGCCGTGCTTCCTGGTCTGCCGCATATCCACATATTGAGAAGTATATCAGATCTAGGAGATCAACATCAGGTTCACCTACAACGTTTATTCCAAATTATTTAATTTTAAAAGTTATAATTGCTCAAATTAATCGCTACAAATTATTATTTCATGTATCAAATTCAATTTTAAAGTAAGCATCAATTTAAAGCGTTGAATTTTACAGATATTTAGCTACAAATAAGCTTATACTCACCAAAATAATATAAGATATAAAAACTATTAAATATTTGTTTATTTTATCTCGTACACATAACCTCATCACCATTTCCCACATGTGCACTTATTAATTTCAATTTTTGTCACATCTTGTATAATTTATATAATATTAAATACAGTTTCCTATTTTTATCTCTCAATTTTGTTGTTACAGTTTTCTTATTTTTGTGATATTAAATTTTTATTTATTTATCTAATTCAATCTTTTATTTGTGAAGTGTGATTGTTGTGTTTGAGTGGAGAATACACTGATTGGTTTGTAGCTGCAAATAATACACCTGACCGACCGTGAACCCTGAGATTATTAAAAATTAACTTTTACACTCAAGCTCTACCGCAATTAGCTAGTTATATTAAAAAGGGTCAGATAGCGTTGATTCGACTAAGGATATTTGTATATTGGCGCCCACATTTTAAATTTAAAATCATTAACCTTTCATTCTTTTAGATTTTCAATTTTTATAATTAATTCATATACTATATTCTTAGTTAAATCCTACTCAGCGCATCGATTGGCACTTTACAATATATATATATAATTGAAACGAAATTATCGACCGTGATATATTATAAAAAATTAATTTAAATTCGGGTAAGCGGTCAATTAAGAAAAAAAAACTCCTTTATTTCGCAACCCTATATTTCGCAACAGACTTTGTCGCTTCTTCTGGGGTAACTACAAGATTAATGAGAAAAATAACAAAAAATAAATAAGAATATAAAACAGTAGTAAAAATACTTACAAAATGTAGAGTTGAAGAAAATATAAAATTGACGTACAAAATATAAAAATGATTAGATATAAGAAATAAAGTAACTATAGAAACAAGCCTTAACAACTTTTAAAATACATGTATATGAAAAGTTAAAACATGAAAAATAAAAAATATAATGCAATATAAATTAAAACAACATATATATATATATATATATATATATATATATATATATATATACATATATTTAGTGTTTATAAGCATTTTATTTTTCTTATTTATTTTATTGGCCGTGTCTTAATATTAAAAATAATAGACTTTTTATTGGTTTAGCGACCTTTTATTGAATTTTGATGTTTTATTCTACGACGTTTCGACTTTTATTATTATTAAGTCTTTTTCAAGTAACTAGAAACAAGAATTAATACAATGAAAGCATGAGAACTGTGTTTGCTTTTGTGAGACTGAATTAACAATTAAATTAACAATTAAAATTAAAATTAGATTAAAGACTGAATTACCAATTAAATTAACAATTAAAGTTAAAATTTAAAATTAGATTAATAATGAGTAAGGAAAAATTAAAGTGATTACATCTGTATAAATGAATTGAAAATTTGAATTAAACTACAATACAGTAAGGTAACTAGAAACAAGAATTAATACAATGAAAACGTGAGAACTGTGTTTGCTTTTGTGAGACTGAATTAACAATTAAATTAACAATTAAAATTAAAATTAGATTAAAGACTGAATTACAAATTAAATTAACAATTAAAGTTAAAATTTAAAATTAGATTAATAATGAGTAAGGAAAAATTAAAGTTATTAAATCTGTATAAATGAATTGAAAATTAGAATTAAACTACAATTACAGTAAAGAAACAATGAATGAACAATGAATGACAATAAAACTCACCGTTTTTTGGGGGTTTCAAAAACACGCATTCTGTGTAACATGTGTTATAGGTCTCGGATGTCACCGATAACACATGTTACACAGAATGCGTGTTTTTGAAATCCAAAAAAAACGGTGAGTTTTATTGTCATTCATTGTTCATTCATTGTTTCTTTACTGTAATTGTAGTTTAATTCAAATTTTCAATTCATTTATACAGATTTAATCACTTTAATTTTTCCTTACTCATTATTAATCTAATTTTAAATTTTAACTTTAATTGTTAATTTAATTTGTAATTCAGTCTTTAATCTAATTTTAATTTTAATTGTTAATTTAATTGTTAATTCAGTCTCACAAAAGCAAACACAGTTCTCACGTTTTCATTGTATTAATTCTTGTTTCTAGTTACCTTACTGTATTGTAGTTTAATTCAAATTTTCAATTCATTTATACTGATGTAATCACTTTAATTTTTCCTTACTCATTATTAATCTAATTTTAAATTTTAACTTTAATTGTTAATTTAATTGGTAATTCAGTCTTTAATCTAATTTTAATTTTAATTGTTAATTTAATTGTTAATTCAGTCTCACAAAAGCAAACACAGTTCTCATGTTTTCATTGTATTAATTCTTGTTTCTAGTTACTTGAAAAAGACTGAATAATAATAAAAGTCGAAACGTCGTAGAATAAAACATCAAAATTCAATAAAAGGTCGCTAAACCAATAAAAAGTCTATTATTTTTAATATATACATATATACATATAATTTAAACGAAATTATCGACCGTAATATATTGAAAATAAATTAAAAGCGGGCAAGCGGTCTGTCAATTAAAAAACTCATTTATTAAGTATCCCTATATTTCGCAACAACTTTGTTGCTTCTACCGGAGATAAAAATGTAGAGTTGACAAAATAAAATTGACGTACAAAGACAATAAAATTGATTAGATTTTGGCTTAAGTGGTAAAGCAACGGTCCGGCAAACCGTAGACTTGAGTTCAAGTCCCAACGTAGATAAAATTTTTCAATTAAAAATTTAATCAATTTTATTGTCCTTGTACGTCAATTTTATTATTTTGTCAACTCTACATTTTTATCTCCGGAAGAAGCAACAAAGTTGCTGCGAAATATAGGGATACTTAATAAATTAGTTTTTTAATTGACAGAACGCTTGCCCGCTTTTAATTTATTTTCTATATATATATATATATATATATATATATATATATATATATAATATAAAACTGACATTTGCTTTCAAAACAGACATCTGCTTTCAATAACTGACATTTGAATCATTAACACTTACTTTATAATGCATTTCTAAATAGCTTGAACCAAGGTCTATCGTGGCTTAAGTGGTAAAGCAACGGTCCGGCAAACCGTTGACTTGAGTTCAAGTCCCAACGTAGATAAAAATTTTCAATTAAAAATTTCGTATGATTTGATTTGTAATTTGTAGACAGCAATGTTTACATTCAAACTTACTTGGCAACTACATACTAATTTGATAATATTTGTAAATATTTCATATAAAAAGCCGAAAACTCCAAGAATTTATCAGTTGATATATATATATAAAATTACTTATGATAATTTTTTTGGGATTTAAATAATAAATTCTAGACTTGTTCCAAATTGTGAATAAATAGCGAAATGCAACGTAATTGTCCAATATAATTTACCTATTTGTTGCCGTCTATATATGTACAAAAGAATATTCTGTATTAGTTTTTATAAGTCTAGAAAGGAAATACTTTAAGCGTTGTTAGATTTATTTCTAGCTTTCTAAATTTCAGCAGATGCCTAGTTTCTCGCATGTATTAAAATGCCACTAGAGATTTGGAAGCAAACATTTATCAAAATAAATTTTATGTTAACAATTTATTCTTTATTTTGTCAAGATTCTGGAGACATTTATATAGTCAAATTTTACTCTTATAATATGCTCTTGACATTCTTGGCAGTGTCCTTCTCTCTTGTTTTTTGAAAAATTTCCAATATCATCCAAATTTTTCAGAAACTAAACTACATATTTCGAAATAAAATACTATTTTAGTGTTTTAATTATATATAACTAGTCGATGTTCCTACTCATCTTGCATAGTCATTATGTTAGTATTTATATTTCATGCTAATTATCAACATAATGCTTTTTAATAGTACTTATTTTCCAGTTGTTATCAAGCGAATTATATATTTTGGATATCGTAATTATTCCCTTGACTCTCTATCGGTTTAGATGAATTTGTTGTGGGATGTTAAATTTGTGATTAAATATGTGTGTTAAATATGTGATTTGATCATATCCCGTTAGAAATTACTTAAACATATAACTTCAAATCATTTCCAGCATTTTACTCTATTATGTAAATCCTCTTGCCTTCGTGAGGCACAATTAACTTAAGAAGTTTCAATAGTCGCTACAAAACAACTGTGTTATACACAAATTAACTTGATTCTCCCGGAAGGCTAGATTAAAAGATATTAGCAACTCCCGCGTTTTTGTGTTACAGTTTTTTTATAATTTTAAGAAATAATAGACTTAAAATATTATTCGGATTTTGTCGAGGCAAAATGTTCCATAGGAAATACCATCTTAAACAATAACTTTTTTAAGAATAGAAATAAAACTACGGTTTTAATCTTCACTTTTACTTTTTTTAAGTAAAAGTGAAGATTAAAACCGTAGTTTTATTTCTATTCTTAATTATGGATCTTCATCAAGTAAATGCCGAATCAATTCAATAACTTTTTTATTGTGCATCTTCCTTATTTTTATTTTCATCGCCATCTGCATGCAGCCCTTCAATTTATTAATATAGATCGTTATCTTAGTCGTTTTGCAATTGACCGATTTAACATTTAGGAGAAGCTCAGTCTATCAACTTGTTTCATATTTAAATTCAAGGTTGAACAAAGGTTAGCAAGATTTAATATATGGAGAGCATATAATACGTGTTCTTTCTCTAACGTAATTGTATGCGAAATTATAGACAAATTTTGATAAAATATAAATGTTATTACTATATTCATGTATCTCTTTATGGACATTACCAGTTTAATTACGCTTTCTAGAAAGTTTAGTCTAATTAAGAAATGAAACAAATTTATTACTTGTTAATTGAAACTTTAATTAACACATAAAAGTAATTAATTTTTTTAATTTGCCGTCATCGTAATTTTTTAACTATAAGTTTTTAGGCATTTTAAAACCTATAGGTTTTAATTTTCGTATTTTGCAATCCAAATAGTCCCATGGAAGCAGGGATGGGCGGTGTAGACAATATCATGTAGACAATGCAATTGTTTACATGTCGACTTTGGTGTCGAAGTAGACAATTTTCGCGAAGTTTTGTCATGTAGACAATGTCAACAATGTCGATAAAAGATGATTAAAAATTTCATTTATTTAATATTAATTTCTTTACTATTACTTTTATTTTTAAATTTATGAGTCTTTAAAATCTGACTCTTCCTCCAAATCACGATGCGGATTTTGTGTAAGTAAATATGTATGTAAGTAAATATGTATGAGCTTTTTTGAGTTCTCAAACGTGAGCCTGCTTCTTAAAAGGGAATGAATCTGCTCCCAGTTTGAAAAAAACCGTTAAATTTGAACAGATAAAGCAGGCATTTTGAGCAGCTTAAGTACTAAACTACTTAGGACGAGACATTACATTTTGGCCTTTCTCCAGAAGACCAGAGTTTTTTTTTACTTCTTTTTTGTTCAGAATTTCAAATATACCTCTAAGCATAAATATAAATAAAAATTAAGATAGGTACATGTGTATGATAAAAATGAATGTATACCTTTTTTTGTGTTGAATTGAACCCATTCCTCTATTCCTTGTCTGTTGAGGTTTTTGAACAAAAATGCATTTATTTTACTCTTCTGATTTCCAGAAAGTTTTAATGTGTCATATGAGGGGTGAAAAAAATAAGCTGTTAATGCATATACAGGGCAATCCAAATTAAGTGTTCACCATTGGTAACTTTGTTATTATTAAAGATACAAGATTGTTTAAATTAGCAAACTAGTAGTACTTTTAACGCTCTTTAAGATGGAAGAATTAAAAAAAAAGAGCAGCGCGTTTTCGAGTTTTCCCGAAAAATATGTTTTTTTTCAAATGGAAACCCCTATATATTATATCATTTTCTGTTAGAAATTCAATTTTTAAACAAAAAATCTTATAAGCAATTTTTTACTGCGATTAAAAATACTGGAGTTATAGTGAATAAACAAAAACAGCTAAATCAAGTGCATTTCTATGTTTCTATGATAACGACGTTAATTCTTTCTAGTAAACGTCAAATATTAGTACAGTTTTATTAGTCTTTCACTCATAAATTTCATTTTGCTAGATATTAATTTGACAAAAAAATGATTTTTACCCATGCAGAAAAGTGTGATATGTTAGAATCTTATTTAGTGTGCAGAAAATCCTCTAGGGGGCAAAAGAACACTACGCTGAATTATATCCACTCCGAACACAACCAAATGAGCAATTTTTTCTGAGACTGTACCGAAAATTTAGAGCCAATGAGAGTGTTTTTGCCAAAACAAGAACAAGAAGGACTTTTATAATAAGCGAGGCCACGGAAATTCTAGTTCTTGCATATTTTGAGGCCAACCGTGAGAATTCCATACTAGATATTATCAAAGAATCTGATTTGAGTCACGGTACTGTGCATAGGATTCTGAAGAAACACAAATTCATTCCTTATAAGTACAAACCAGTTCAAGTTTTCTTGCCAGGGATCCAGAGAGAAGAATGTTTTTTTGCCACTGGTATCTTAACTTTTGTCGCCAAAATGTAAACAACTTTCGTTATATTTTATGGACCGATGAATCAAATTTCTCAAATTCTGGAATGTACAATACAAAAAGAATCATCATTACTGGTCAAAGGAAAATCTTCTTTTAGTACATCCAAGACGCCTGCAAGTCCGTTACAGTTTTAATGTTTGGTGCGGTTTAATTGGTTCAAGGATTGTTGGTCCTTTCTTTTATGAGGGCACTCTAACTGGTGAAAGGTACATATAATTTTTGACTGAAATTTTGAATAATTTCTTAGACGATATTGATCTCATAAGTAGACAGAATCTGCATTTTCAGCAGTATGGCGCACCTGCGCACAACTACAAAGGTACTCATCAAATTTTAAATACTATTTTTAACAATTCATGGATAGGAACAAATGGTCCTATTCAGTCGCCTCCCCGATCGCCAGATTTAACACCGCTTGATTTTTTTTTTATGGGGTTATTTAAAGACAGAGATTTATAAGCAAAGGTACGAAAACGTAAACGCCCTAAAAATTGCAGTTAGTGAAAAGATAGACCAAATAGATGGTAGGACCATACTAAAAGCAGTTCGACAAGTTCAGAAACGTGTTCAAAAATGTATTGAACAACAAGGTGGTATTTTTGAACATCTTCTATGAAAAAATCAGTGATTTTTATTTTCTTTTAATGATATGTTTATGTATAAAATAAAGTTTATGAAAATTATTTAGCTGTTTTTGTTTATACATTATAACTCAAGTGTTTTTAATTCCAGTAAAAAATTTCTTATAAGATTTTTTGTTTAAAAATTGAATTTCTAACAGAAAATGATATAATATACAGGGGTTTCCATTTGAAAAAAACATATTTTTCGGGAAAACTCGAAAACGCGCTGCTCATATGTTTGTTTTAATTCTTCTATCTTAAAGAGCGTTAAAAGTACTACTAGCTTGCTAATTTAAACAATCTTGTATCTTTAATAATAACAAAGTTACCAATGGTGAACACTTAATTTGGATTGCCCTGTATATTTAGATCCATTTCTTGCCTATTTCTTATTTTTCATTAGATTCTGCTGGTAATTTTAAATCTAACCACAGATTGGCCGTATCTGCGACGGTATTCGAATTTTGTGCAGTGGTAATCAATTCATAAATTGGGTCTTGATTTTTTAAATTTGTTCGAACTTCTTGAATAAAATTTTCGCTAAAAAGTAACTCAGTCATTTTCAAACGAATTTCAAACTCTCAAACGAATTTTGGGTAAGAACACCATTGTGTTTCAGCAGGAAGCTTAATTCGACCTCCTTTCATAATTATCATCTTTTCAAAATATGGACATTTAAATTCTTTTAACACAAGGATAACTAACGTTTTCTACTAACTTTTTATTTAACACATCTTTCGGTAAAAGATTGGCCGTGTGGCTCCTACAGGTGCTGTGCCACAATTTGTGCTGCAAAAGAGACCCCATCTTACACATTGCACTGGCGTTGTCGAAAACGATGCCGTACACATTCACATCGTATTTTTGTTTGGCAATTGCTTTGGATTCGGTAATTATTTCAGCAAGTTTGTATCCTGTTTCAAACTCTGTAGTACAATACCAGGCATTAATAAAAGCATTTGATCTATCTGTATTATGCAGCATTGTTACAACTATTTTAGAATTTGTAAATGAATTTCTCCATCCATCACATAAAATCACCGATTCTTCCCTTACCAGACAACTAACTTTGTACTTTGTACGCTATACAATCAGTATAGCGTTCACTAAATAGTGTTGTACTTATTTTTTTCGAACAGGAATTCTTTCTGCGTACTAAATGGCAAATTGCAACCGAATTCAAATTTAACCAATGCCTTATTTATATTTCAAAGGTATTTTTAATAATATAAAATATTATTAAATATCTGATGTGAAGAACACAAATACAGGTTCACTATTAATATTTTTGTGAACGTGTCCGAACATATCCCTCCCCAGAGACGTAGATACGTATTTCGCCTTTCTACAGGCTCATCGGTACGCCCCTGTTGGGGAAAGGATATCTTCAGACACATTCACAAAGAAGAACCACATCGCTACATCACAGAAATTATCCAGACCGAGCGTAGAAGTAAATTCAGCGCTGCCTGTTGTCAGACAGCCGAAGTACCTCGCCCCGTCCACACAACCAATGTGAAGTAACGACGCCCTTCCAAAGGTGGCACAGCCATCTCTCTAGAAACTGCATTTTGTTTGTGTTTTCACTCATACTACGGACTAACCGCATGTGTAATGTATCAGAATAATTGAAACATACATGAGTAGGTAAACCCCACCAGTTTTGTATAATACAAAGGTATTTTTAATAATATAAAATATTAAAAATCTGGTGTGAAGAACACAAATACAGGTTCACTATTAATATTTTTGTGAACGTGTCCGAACATATCCCTCCCCAGAGACGTAGATACGTATTTCGCCTTTCTACAGGCTCATCGGTACGCCCCTGCTGGAGAAAGGATATCTCAGACACATTCAAAAAAAAGAACCACATCGCCACATCACAGAAATTATGCAGACCGAGTGTAGAAGTAAATTCAGCGCTGCTTGTTGTCAGACAGCCGAAGTACCTCGCCCTGTCCACACAACCAATGTGAAGTAACGACCCTCTTCCAAAGGTGGCACAGCCATCTCTCTAGAAACAGCATTTTGTTTGTGTTTTCACTCATACTACGGACTAACCGCATGTGTAATGTATCAGAATAATTGAAATATACATGAGTAGGTAAAACCCACCAGTTTTGTATAATACAAAGGTATTTTTAATAATATAAAATATTATTATGAAGAATCTGGTGTGAAGAACACAAATACAGGTTCACTATTAATATTTTGTGAACCTGTATTTGTGTACTTCACACCAGATTTTTAATAATATTTTATATTATTAAAAATACCTTTGTATTATACAAAACTGGTGCGGTTTACCTACTCATGTATGTTTCAATTATTCTGATTATTTATATTTTTTTCTTCTTGCTATTTTAACTTATCAAAATAGTCAGAAATTGTCTTACCTTTTTTATATATTCCGGTAGTAGTACCAGATGATTTTCGTTTAGAAGACGCAAAACCCCTAGAAGTAATTATGTTTAATGTTTTTGGAGTATCGACGATATTAATAGGTTGTGGGGTTGATTTTGGAGTATTTGTTATTACATTTTATGGTGCTAGTGTATTATCCTCCAAACGTCGTATTCACAAACAACAAAATTATTTTACGAAGGCTGTAAAGCTCGAATTTATTAAATTATTTCCTATCTTGAAAATAGTTTTCCACAACTTTTGCAATATATTTAGATGTTTACAAATGGTGTTGTTTGAAATAACTTATGTATTGGTATTCCTCTCAAGACAAGTCCATATAGTTATATTACCTAATGTTTAATTATCCATGATACACATTGACTCAGAATAGGTTGGTTATTTGAGAGCCGATAGAGCAGTGGTAAGTCACCAGCTTGTTATACATAGGGATCTCGAAACCGAATCCTGGGCTTGCTGTCCGAGATGGTTATCTTGATTTTCCTTCTCGTTTGAGGCGAATGCCGACAGTAAAATATCTTAAAGTCCTCGATGGGCATGAATGTAATCACTCATGGTCGGCCAAAGTCTCCTGTGATTGGGGTTAAGCGATTGGCGAATGTTAAAACATAAATAATTACTATTCTAATTGTTTTCGAAGACATTTTCTGTCAAAGAGTCGGAATTTGGACTCGTCGAATCGTAATATTAGAGTAGTGGAAAAGTTTTTTTAATTGCAATACAAAACTTTAATCCAATAAAATAAGAAATACAATAGCAATTAGAAATCAAAATACAGTCGATTTTATTTGGTTTGTGGCCATTGTTTAGTGAAATTTTTAATTTGCCTTTGACTTAAAACCAAAAAATTGACGACCTCCTACTTCCACCTCTACAACATTCACAAAATGACGTCCAGAAAGACAATGATAAACAAATGGTAGTCGGAAGGTGGTAAGTCCGGCTCGTATACTGAATGTGGTAGCAACTATAGTCCATGCGAGTTCGTCTAATTTACCGATGGGACTTGTTGTACACAATTTCTATTGACCAATACCAGATGTCTTCCTTATAAAATTGTATACATGTGATCCAGTTGTTTATAGTACAGCTCAGCATTTAGTTATCTTAAGGTGCCAACTCAGAATATATAATACCATTATAATTACACGATCACGGTGTTATAAAGCATCGCTTTATTTCCGTTTTGTTCCATAACCTAGTACATCTTTCTGCACGAAGGCTTCTTCTTTTTGAGGTAATAGAACTTTGTTGCATATAGGAATATAGATAGGAATTTTTTAAGTATAGGTAATAACTAGAGAACGGACATTCTTACCACATGACTAAGTTCTCAGAATACAATAGCCGTTGTCCATTGTTAACGCTGGTGGCCGAGAAAGTCAAACACAAATCTTCATTGTATTACGCCGGGATGTATTCGGCGAAGTTTATAAACATTTCGAGATGCCGATTGCGTTTAATGGATATTTATCCTCCAAATACAATAGGTATGTTGTCATTGTAATCGCAGCGGACCAGATGGTCGGGAAAGACTAACAAATACTTCATTGAATTACGCCGAGTCATGTAGTAAGAATGTCCGTTCTCTAGTAATAACAGTGGATTTACTACTGTTTACCTTTGTACCCCATATTTTAGTAATTTCTCTATCATATTGAGATGTCTCTTGAAGAATTTTGAAGTACAAGCCGAATATGTATGAAATATCACTGTAGCAGTGTCGTCTGCAAACGTGGGAGTCTATGTGCTGCAGGTGGTTATAAACCTGCTATATGCATCAAGTACAAGACTGATCCCTTCTTATTGCCCTATGCTACTCCAAACGTAATAGGAGCAAATGAAGAACAACTTAGACTGTCATGCCAAACTTTATCAAAAGCTTGTGATACATCTGCAAAAGTGTTAACATTTAAAAAGTCATTTGGTGCAATAACCGATTTTAAATCTTTCTTTCAGCATAAATTCACAGTTGAAAATTAATTTTCTAGAGTCTGTTTTCAAATAGATTGTCGAAAGCTTGTAATTGTCAACGCCAAATTAGAATTGTATAAGTTTCAAATACTCAATTAATGCATAGCGTATTTGTTCCAAAGAAATCTCAAGTCCTGTATAGAAAAAAGTAATTGTAAATCTCGTTTACAATTCCTCTGCACTATTGCATCATGTTAATTTAATCATTTAAACCTTCTATATGCGGGTAAAAACACACATCTTTTAAATATTTACCTAAGGCCAACACAACAATGACATGTTAACATTTATGGATATATTAGTAAGAAGTGTTTTGAGCCGTTTCTTGACAAGGGTCTCTCTGATATATCTTAAATAAATTAGAGTTATCCGAAGACCCATCCCTTTCCATTTTAATCAAATTACAATCTGATTATTACTGGGGAATTAATTAATTACACATTTAGTGCAAACATTATCACAGAATTAATGTAGTGTGGCAACTGGCAAAATCCCAGACTATTTATGTTGACGTTTTAACCTTGTCTAGAACCCTGGAAGCCACTTAATCCGTTTCTGACCTAAAAACTACTATACGATGTGTAATTCGCTCGTATGCGTTCAGCGTTTTTATTCTTAGACTGTATTTAATTATAATATTGATTTATTTCGTAGAGTATTTATATGGGTTTGGAATGTTTTGTACATAAAATATAATAAGAAGCTATGATATGGTATTTTTCACTTAACACTTGACGTTATACTAAATTTAGTGTATGGCATACAAATAAAACAAAAGCTTATAAATTAAGAAACATGCATTTTATTACCAGTTTATAAAAGGGGCTTTTAGGACAATATATTAGATCATTTTTGATCATGAGGTGATATATTCCTATAACTTCCCTCGAAGTTTTTTCTTTATTAATATCCGCATATTTTCTATTGAATTAGCATGCGGTTCCAGTGTTTCAAGTCGCTATTCTCTCGTAATATCCAGTTATTATTAGTTAGACCATAAACCCTTTCGAAAGACTTTAGTAAACTTTTTTATAAAGTTGTATCATCCTGAGGCCAATTAGAATCCCTGCGAATAAAGAAACAACAGTGGACATGCAGTTTTAGTGGATGTTTGACTGTCCCTCAAACTACCGCTACGCATCTTTTGTCTTTACCCAAAAGAAATGGTAAACCTGCTTTTGTCAGTAAATATAAAGTTGTCTCAATCGCAGTGTACATTTATTTTTACTTAATTTAAGCATTTTCCTTCTGTTTTTCTAAGAGCAAATATTTTATAATTCTGATTTGGTATTTAATGAGAGGTGTTCTTTTGATCTTCTTCGAACCGTAGTTAGAGACACGCTTATATTTTTCCTTGTGAGAATTGCCTTTGCTTGGTAAAAAGTAATTTTCATGTTCCTTTAAAAAATAGAAATTATTGTCCTACATTGGGCTGTTACTGTTTGTCGCTTTTGAACCCTCGCATGTTAAGTGTACGCATTGTTACTCTCTTTATACTTCTGCATCTACATAGCTACAAAAACTTTTAACGCTTTAACGTACCTTGCTACCGGTAAACATAACAATAAATGATTAACACGAAATTGTCTCTTAAATTTTATAAAACTTAGTAGAGCTCCTGGGACTTACTTTGGTGAGTGAGATGTTGTAGCCAAATACAGAATCAACGACCCAAGCCAAAACTACTCAGTGAAGACGATCGTGCGGTTCCTTTCGAAACATTGACGAAACGCACGAAACTCGTAGAGGACATTAAAACCCACCAGTTGATATTAAATGAAACATGGTTTGAGAAGTAAGCTAATAAATTTGTTCTGGTTGTTTTCATAAACAAAGACAATAGAGAGATCGGCTAATTAATTAAATAAACCATGTCAATTTAATAAACAAACTTCTATGATTTTTAGAAGTCAAATCCTTAAACAGAGTTGAACAATCAAAATAAGAAAAAGCATCTACTTAAAAAAAACTCCCGATATTTCTTTCGCTTTCCCTTACATCTGTTAAAGAATTTTATTTAACTGTCCTAAATAACATACAGTATAACGAAAGTCAATGGCTACAATGCGCCCATGAAATTATCATAGAGTAAAACATAGGTCAGATATCTTAAACAAAATTTCAATTACCATGGGGTATAGTACAAAGTTAATTATAGAAAAAACAACATCAGTTTATCATAACGTATAGTAAAAAAAAGTTAAGCAAGTTAACTTATCGCTAAGCTTAATCTGAATGTGAATATCATGCAAAATCGAATTACTTCATAGGAAAGGAAAAGGATCACAGCTATTACGACTAACTACCGATGCTAAAAAAGAGGAAATGATTTTCGACTTATGTGAATTTAATTACGTGAAGCAAATAAAATCTAACAATTAAAATTTTACCGCGAAAAGGTGTATCTAATTAATTATTTAACTAATAAAACAGAAATTATTAATATAATATAATCCTTATTACACAGATCGTACGTGAAAATTACAAAAGCAAAATTAATAAATCTAATTAACGATTTTATATGAGCAAATCTGAACATTCGGCCGTTACACAAATGGGAAACGTTATACTACACAAAATGGCTAACGCAAAATGTCTTTATGTGTCTTGACTTGATAATTAAAAGTTGTAGATTAATGATTTTCGGTATTTGTGGGAATACACAATTATACGGATTACAATTATCTGTTACCGAAAACTTGCAGATCTTTTAACGGAACACGTGGCGTCTACTTCAAGCCTACGGATTCCAACACGTGGTCAAGATGTCGGGAGTTCAATCTACTCTACCAGCGTGGCCTCGCAGAGTTTTACATCCTAATTAATTAGGGATATTCTCGACACCCAAGTGGAAATCTGGTGATTCTGTGCAGCCTCCGTTAAATTAATCAATAAAAACACAGATTTATGTAAATAATTAGCACGACGTCCACCCTTAAGAGTGCTTACTTTTTTTCCCAAAAATATCAAAACGATATCGGTAAATTCACAAACAAGAAGACGTCGACTAATTTAAACAATACTTGTAGCTAGCAATATTGCTACCACCAAAGTGCGTAGAAAGTCACGCGCAATCTTTTTCGTTCCTATTTCAAAAATTCCACACATTTACGGTAATCCAGCAATACGATATTACCGTAAAGAGAATACGGGGTCTACTCAATAAAATATTGTAACTACTCCGCCGCCACATTAACCATTATTTTAGGCATATTTGAATGGACAATCAAAAAAATATTTTCATATCTCTTATACACTGTAGATATTTCGCCATATAGATTATGCTAGATTGATGAAATTTGTATTATGCGAAGAAGAGAAGGCCTCATTTCACAGCTGAAATGGAGCTAAAATCGAAGGTACGTCATCAATGTTCGAGACTGTTCGCAAGTCGATCCTGGATTTTCGATAGCTGAAAAGGAGAAGCGAAATGAAAAATCTTAGAAAAAACAAACAAACAAATTCTGAAAATGTTTTCTGTAATGAGTTTTTAACTACATTAATGACACTATACATTACGGACTGTGAACGGCCCTTTTTTTTCCAAGACCCACATTAGTGTTTTTGAAATTTTTGACAAAATTTCCTGTCCTAAATTACTTTTATTAACTGTATTGTTAACACACTTCAATAATTGCCTTATTAACACGTACACTAAGGCATATAAAACAATATTTAAACGGGTCTCAAATTGAAATAAAATATACGATATGGTGAACAAAAAAAGTCAGAGTTAATCGTAAGTCGTGTCACACTATCGCCTATCCACCTCCAATTCAATGATCTGTTACTAAATAATTGCGATTATATCGCCTGAACTACTTCGTCTAAGTCAATTAGCTACCGGAGTATATTTATATAAGGCCACGACTCAGCGGGTGTGAAATTAATGTCCGCCGCGAACGCGACCAGAATTTAAAACGAGACGGGCAAAAAAAAAAGCGAATCACGAAGGAAAACTATTGAAACGCACGTCTACTACCCAGTCCGATATAATACGAGTATGTGTGTAGTTTGTTAATTTTACGGTTCCAAATTAATTTATTTCGCTTTCAGAAGAACGACGCCAAAAAAGAATAATCAGCGGAGTAACGAGTACCGTAAAACTTTTGTAATGTATGGTAATTGAGTCGCTACATTTTGTTCGAAATTATTACATTACGAGTACGAATTTGCATGAGAAGGAGGATGAATTCAAACTGTCTAAATGTTATTTGTTATGAAAGAGAGGACTAGAAATTAAAAGAGGAATAATTATTACATAGTAGAAAAGACTAATATGACATGCGAAAATATATTATAACCGTAGTATGCGACTGCTTATGTACAGGGTGCGGCAGGGAAACTTGCTGATTTGAAAAGTCAATAAAAGGAAAAGTACTTCATATATCGATTTAATTCTTTTTGTATCGTATAATACACATTCTGAATTTTTGTTTTAAGTAGTTTTAAAAATGACATCGTGCAAATGGCGGCCCTCATTAGTGATACACTGATCTACCCTTGATTTGAAGTTGCGCTCCACTCTTTCGAGCCTATCGACGGGAATGTTGGCGATGGCTTGGCGGATGTTGTCCTTCAGGTGTTGCAGGGTCCGGGTTTGTCGTTGTAAACGATGGATTTAAGATATCCCCATAAAAAAAATCGTCGGGTGCCAAATCGGGGGAGCGCGGCGGCCACGGTACGTCACCCCTCAAGGATATAAGGCGCTCGTGGAAGTGTTCCCTCAAAAGCTCCATCGAAGTTCTCGCTGTGTGCGCCGTGGCTCCGTCCTGCTGGAACCATACGTCCCCAAGTTCCATTTCTTCAAGTTGTGGAAGAAAAAATGTCTCAATAATTTCTCTGTAGCGAACTGCATTCACAGTAACAGCGCGTTCATCTTCCTCGAAAAAATGAGGCCCAATTATTGCAACTCTCGACAATGCACACCACACAGTAACACGTCCACAATGAAGTGGCGTCTGATGAAGTTCGCGGGGATTGACATCACTCCAATACCGCATGTTTTGTTTGTTAACACAGCCGTAAAGGTGAAAATGGGCCTCATCACTAAAAAACACGAGAGCGTCGTCTGGCAAGTTACCGAGCGCTTCACATGCAGTTTGGCGCGAAGCGAAATCGCGTTCACTCAACTTTTGGACCACAGCAAGTTTGTAGGGATGAAACTGGAGTTCGTTGTGAAGAATTCGTCTCACTGTGCGATCAGAAATCCCCAGAGCAGCAGCGTGTTTACGCGCCAAACGCCGGGGAGAGCGCAAAAACGACTCCCTCACCCTTTCGACGTTCTCTGGAGTTCTGGATGTCCGTTGACCTCCTGGCCCTTTTTTTGCAACACTCCCACTTTCCCTGAATGTGTCCACCCACGAAACAATCGATTGCCGGCCAGGAGCGGGACCCGTGGGATGAATATTGAACCGAGTTCGGAAGGCACGTTGGGTGGCGACCACCGAATGACCGTTGGAAAGTAGGCCTCAACGGCGAACGCACGCTGTTCCTTAGTCCAACGCATGACGACAACTAGCTTGTGGGGTAACAAAACTTCAGAACCCCCTCTTTCTAATGAGACCCTCCCCACCCCTTTCTGACCACGCCTCGCTCATTGGCGTCCAATTCAAATCAAGTTTCCCTGCCGCACCCTGTACAAGGCATTTTAAATATTAATATTGTACTTTTCCTTTAATGTTCTAATACTAAGCAGCTTGTAATAATAGTATATTACATACCGAGGCAGAAAGTGGTTCATTACCGTCGAGAGATAGTAATTAATCTCGAGACGGGTGTAATACTGGGGCCTTATGTGATAAGGTCCTATGTGCCTGGAGGATCGGCATGTAATACTAGTGGGGCCTTAAGCCCTGAGGCAGAATCGCCATGTGATATTAGTGGGGCCTTAAGTGCCTGGAGGATCGGCATGTGGTATTAGTGCCGTTTAGCGCACTTCGTGGCAGGACGCCACGTGATGTTAGCCTGGTCCTGAGGGCTACATCGTTGAGCCGTCATGCAGATATCGTTGTCCCGTTAAATGATACACATAGTTCGGGTAACATATATTTAATACACAACAACACTTAAAACTGCATAACAAATATATACATTCTTACTAACTAGTATGTAGACTGAATCTCTGACTCTGAATGAGAATGAGACTAGAATGATCTTGATGCTTCTTACACTACAGTATATATACATAAGAGAAGGTCCTCGGACTACTTAGGGAATGTAATACAGACCCTGACATGTAGCTGTGTTTGGCTTGTGTTTGGAAACAACTTGCGTCAGCGAGGACGTATTTGTAACATGCGTTACTGGAACGAGGCTGTGGCCTGGTTCAGATTGATTGCATACACACAGCTGCATTACGTTATCACACCATCCTCCCTGGGGTCAAGAAAAATAACGCTGAGGTGTTTGTTTTTCTTACGCTAGACCTTTCTCTCCGGTTACCTTCCTTATTCCTATTCTACAATATTATCATACAATACAAAAATACCATACAATACAACAATACAATACAATAATACAATACAATACAATAATACAATACAATACAATAATACAATTTATAATAATAGATATTTAACGAATAAATATATAAACGAATAAACTGTAATGATAAATATATAACATAGATTGTAAAACTTTAAATAAATTTTCATAGTACATTTTTACATTGTTGCAAAAATAATAATTATTAATAATCGTTAATTGATAATAATAATTAATTGATAATAAACATTAATTGATAATAATCGTTAATTGATAATAATCAGTAATTGATAATAATCGTTAATTTGGCCTTTGTAATTTGTACACTGTCTCAATCTTGTTAGTCTGTTCGCTTTTTATATTTTATTTCTATATTATGTGTTCTTATATATCTAATAGTTGACTTACTTCGTATTTGCAATTCTTGCTTCTAATTTCTAATTTTTCGCATTCGATTCTCTGTCTTGAATTCTTCATGTTCGCTTGTTTGTCTTAACTCTTTGCTTTGATTGTCCGTTTTCGATTCCTTATACTTGATTGTTTGTCTTCAATTTTGTGCATGATTGTTTGCTCCCAATTCTTTTGCTCCCTTTCCAACCATACTTTAAAATAAATCGACTCTCCGTTTTTCTACCTATTTTCCTCCATGGAAAAAATTATACTGGAAATCACTCTTTCGTGTATTTCCCTGGACAGCACATATTTCGTGTCTGTCATGTTCCTGCGCAGAACTATCTTGTGAAGCTTATTCTGACTACAGTAAGGGGGCTCGTGCAGCGGTAATTCCCTTATGCTGTAAGCCTTTTCTTCAATTTAGAAAAACTTGAGACCAGTTAACAAAACACACTTTTGTTATAACTGTCTCTAAAAAAAAATTCTGAGAGCGTTTTTTGTCGTGCAGGATCACTTCCCTGGAAGCGCATGCTTGCTTCGTCACGACCTAGGGGCGAATTGGAGTCTTTTTTGCCTTTCTCCTACTTCGAAGTTCGTCTGATTCGGTTGGTTAACGTTTTCGCCAAGTCCACAACTCTAGGATGATATGTCCTGTAAGTTGCACTGTTGTTGGTGTCGTAAAGGTACAATCGATAGGTCTCTGTCGTCTTATAGAGCTCCAGACGTGATTAGGATGCTATCGTATCGTGCCGTTACTAACCATTATGGCATTGGAATCAACTTCTAAGGCATTTGTGACAAAAATTTCGGAATCTTTACCAATAAAATTAATACACTACTCCTCGTATATTGGTTTCTTAATTTAAAATTATTTTCTTTTGTTAGCGAGAAATTTTTTTTGAATATGTCAACAATATTTCCTTCAATGTCACTTATCCGATCGTTTACAAAATAAACATTGTGTTGCATTTTATCAGTGACCTTGACTTCGTGTATTACTAAACTGTCTTGTCGATACATACATATTTTCAATTTGAATTCGATGTTTATTTACTGGCGATTAGTTTGAATATACAAGTTATTGTTTTTAATTTTGTTTGTAAACTATGCAATATATGGCGCTTGTTAAAAGGTACAACGCATGCATTTTTTATGCACGTAATTAAACTTGTTAAAAGAAATATAACATATTGTATATATATATGTGCGCCTTCTAAACAAAAAAAATATACTTAAACTTTTGCGTTAATTAACAAAATTGCGAAGTGTACGGCCGAAATCTCTCTAAGTTACGTAGTACATATTAATTCTTAAATAAACTTGACCTTTACATAAAGAAACGTATGGTACGCGCTTTGCAACTTTTTAAATCAATATTATTGTCTCTTGTAATACAAATAAACATTTTCACTCGCGTAGTTTATAGATATGAACGTCTTGCACTTTATTTTTATACACCGTAATATTTGTCTTTGTTAAATTTTATTTTAAAGAATACCTGCGTTTCTTCTTTCGTGTGGAGCTTCTGCTTGCTCTTGGAGATGCTTTCCTCCGTTCCTTCGTCGCGTCATTGCCCATTTCTTGATTTTTTTTTTCCTGGTCCGTTCCGAATTTCCACTTGGTCTTTTTCGGCCTTAGATGGCTGGCAGAGCCATCTAGTGGTGTGGACAGGTAGGATCGCCATGTAATACTTGTGGGGCCTTAAGTGCCTGGAGGATCGGCATGTGGTATTAGTGCCGTTTAGCGCACTTCGTGGCAGGACGCCACGTGATGTTAGCCTGGTCCTGAGGGCTACATCGTTGAGCCGTCATGCAGATATCGTTGTCCCGTTAAATGATACACATAGTTCGGGTAACATATATTTAATACACAACAACACTTAAAACTGCATAACAAATATATACATTCTTACTAACTAGTATGTAGACTGAATCTCTGACTCTGAATGAGAATGAGACTAGAATGATCTTGATGCTTCTTACACTACAGTATATATACATAAGAGAAGGTCCTCGGACTACTTAGGGAATGTAATACAGACCCTGACATGTAGCTGTGTTTGGCTTGTGTTTGGAAACAACTTGCGTCAGCGAGGACGTATTTGTAACATGCGTTACTGGAACGAGGCTGTGGCCTGGTTCAGATTGATTGCATACACACAGCTGCATTACGTTATCACACGGGAATGAATCTTTCCGCCAAGGTTTGTATACTATTTTACTCACGATCGGTTAGTAATTAATTATTATATAAACTATTAAATCACATATATATATTTCAAAAATATAATAGTATTAAATTTCATGGCATTTTGATAAATGCTTTTAATAGGTACTGTTGCTAGAAAACGTAACAATTAATGGTGATATTTTCTAACGGATTACTAAATTATTATAGTACGATTTTAAACATAGTCTTTCACTAACAGTAAACAGTCATGGAAATTTTAATGTAGCAATTAATATTAATTCCAAAAGCGAATAAATTTTGAATAAACGTTGTCTTGTTATTTACTTAATAAATATTTGTGAATAGTTTTATTATAATTTAATTTATATGGCACTTATTTAAATGGCACTGACGTTTAATAAATTCTAAAATGACATTACCTAGCCGCAAAAGTGACATAAGCTAGCCGGTGAAGTGTTATTTCTTACCTTGGTATGTATAGCGCATTTTCTAGCCGGTTTGAAGGTTAGAAATGTTCAGATTACTAACCGATCGTGAGTAAATATTTTTGCATTTTACACAGCATATCGCAGCATTATCATACTGGATATCCGTTTCGTCAACGAACTTGTCAACTTCAGCAATAGTACGTAACTTTGACTTTACCGATGAAGAAGCTTCGCAAAAATTAGGTGCAGTTTCGTGATTAACACGCTGTCGAATTATCTATCCGATGTGATATTTCCTGTCTAGATCCGATTGCAGAAGTGCTATAGATTGAAATATATTTTAAGACATCGAAAGATATATTATTCTAGAATTATAACTTCTCGCCGAGTAAGTATTTTTAGTAACCAACTGCAGTGCTTATTGTAACTATTAAATGAAAATTTGCAGCAGTTAATAGTAATAATGCCGCTTCGCTCAATTAACTATAATAAAAGTTACTAGTTAACGACACCATTGAAAACCACTAAAATGCATGCCGTCATTAGAATAAGATAGAGAACAAATTTAAGAGAAAACATTCGCAGATGTGATATCTTGCGACAAGAAGATGAGGTGCAAATTTTTACATAATAAATGGAACCAATTCCTCTACACTCTCCCGCACTATTGGGCGGACGAGATTTTGATTATATACACCGAATTTCTTCATGAAAGAACATATTTTATTTCATAGAAGTGAAAAGAAATTGTAAAAAATATTGCGGAATACAGACTTGACTGAGAAAAAATATGAATAGTTTCATATTAACGTTTCGACTTTTTATTGTCAGAATAAATTGTTAATAATATATAATTAATTTAAACTATTAATACATTAATGATATACGTTAAATGTTATTAAATGTTACTTATATATATTGTTTTATAATTTTGACATTTTATATACAGTGTGTCCACAGATTCATTCTCAACATGGGGATATCGCTTATTATGAGAGATAGGGATTTGGTTAAATGGGATCAAATTCTCCAGAGGTAAAGTTGTACCAAACCCTATGCACTAGCTTTGAATATTTAACGTACTTCGGGCGCTATTGCAAAAAAAGTGAATTTTTGTTTTTTCGATTTTCTTTAATAACACATTTATTTTTAAAGTAAGACAAATTTAGTTTGCACTTCCTTAAGGCACTTTTTAATAGGAATCTGGTGGTGTATTTAGATTTTTGAATACTGCTATAGTAGTTGAGCTGCAATGGTCAAGTTTCATTTTCCTTATGGGGGTCATAGTTGGCTATGACACCATCGAAAACAATTTTTCTTTCCCTTTTCAAAAATGTATAATTTGTTATATCTGATACCAAAACTAATTTCAAAAAAAAAAAAAAACAACATATTGTTACATTAGCAAGCCAGAGAGGTTGTGGCATTTCACAATAGAAGGTTTTGCAAACAAAGAAAGGAAGAAAACTTTATTTTACAACGATTATTTATTAAATTAAAAACATCGGCAGCTCAAAAAGTATTTAGATATTATTTAAAAGAAATTATAATAACAAATTATAAAAAATGTTCAAACAGTTGACCATCATTTTCCAAACATAAATAGGATCTACGAATAGTAGATTTAACAACTTTATGTAAAATACGCCTTGGAATAGCTCGGCATTCGTGAACCACGCTTTCACGAAGTTCCATTTACGTTATTTTAGCTCCGGGCATACACTTGTCTTTAATGTAACCCCACAAATAGAAGTCGAGCGGCGTCAGATCAGATCTTGGTGGTCATGCAACTGGCCCACGAGTTCCGATCCACCTGTTACCAAACCGCTGACTGAGGAAATTGGTTACGATTCTCAAATTATGTGCTGGAGCACCGTCCTGATGAAATCAACAATTATAAGCCTCTTGTAAAGGTAATTTACCCAGCAAGTCTTCAAAATTATTTTGCAGTAAATGCAAATAAATGTCTGACATTAGTGTTTCATTAAAAATTATTGTACCAATTAATCGTGGTCCTAGTATGCCACACCAGACATTAAATCCAAAACGCACTTGATGTCGAGCAGGTCTGATTACATGAGGGTTTTTTGTAGACCAAAATCGTAAATTTTGTCTATTGAATAAACCATTGTTTGTGAATCTAGCTTCATCGGACCATAATATTTGAGAAGAAAAATTATCATTATCATAGCATTGCCTAGTGTACCATTCACAAAATTCTCTTCGTCTTTCATTATCCCCTGGTCTTAAAGATTGACATACATTGTATTTATATGGATGATATTTGTGGGAGGCCAAAACCTTATGAGCAGTAGATTTGGGAACGCCGGTGTTATGCTGAATTTCCCGAACTGATGTGTTTGGATTTTCAACAAAACATTAGTTTTAGTTTCATTACTTATGCGCTGCGGTTTTGTATATGGCTCAATAAATGATCCATGATGTATTAAATTTACCGTTAAATTTCTGTAAGTAGAAAGATGGGGTTGTCCGCGTTCTGGATACTGGTTTATGTACATTTCGATAGCTCTCGTCGAATTTTTGTGACACTGAATGTAACAGAACAACGTATAAAATTGTCACTATTACTTGACAGCAAAATTATTTAATAATAATCACTAAATTTAGTATTTAAATGGTACTTTATATTTTATTATCTAGGTATTTATTTTGCTATTTGATTTGTAAATTTCACAAAACATAAAATAAATGTCAACTATAAACAAACACAAACAATGACAGTTGTATCTTAGATTGTTTTATGTTTCCAAAGTTTCCTATTGTCAAATTTCACAACCGCTCTAACCTACTAATGTAACAATATGTTGTTTTTTTTTAATTTTTCAAATTAGTTTTGGTGTCAGGTATAACAAATTATACATTTTTGAAAAGGGAAAGAAAAGTTCTTTTCGATGGTGTCATAGCCAACTATGACCCCCATAAGAAAAATGAAACTTGACCATTGTAGCTCAACTACTATAGCAGTATTCAAAAATCTAAATACACCACCAGATTTCTATTAAAAAATTTACTACTTTAAAAATAAATGAGTTAATAAAGAAAATCTAAAAAACAAAAATTCACTTTTTTTCCGATAGCGCCCGAACCACGTTCAATATTCAAAGCTTGTGTATAGGGTTTGGTAAAACTTTACATCTGGAATATTTGATCCCATTTAACCAAATCTCTATCTATATATCTCTATCTATATAAGCGAGATCCCCATGTTGAGAATGAATCTGTGGACACACTGTATATTAAACTATTTTACCTAAATATACAGTGACATAATAACTAATCTACATATAGAAGTAAACTGAAATTTACTTGACATACAGCATGTTTTATTTTAAAAATTTTTGTGCTTAACTCTGCCAGCAATTTTATACTTTATGTTCGTGCGGTGAATATAAATAATTTAAGTATTGACATTTAATTAAATTTTACTTTATTAATAATGTATTATTCTATTAAAACTTATCAAAATTATATTTTCCTATAATATAATGAATTCCCCTAAAGTTTATTTCCGTATTATCATGCGACCATTGCACTTCATTTTTTACTTTTTAATTCGCATATTCCCGAGGCAAACTTACATTCTCTATTTCTTTTCAGTTATTATGAAAGACAAAGGCTATGTTACTGAATAATTATGTCACATGTAAACTGCTTGTATTCCTGTTAGATTTTATTTTATATAAATTTTATTTAATTTCTGCAATTGTTCGCCTAAATATTATTTGTATCATTATTTTTATTGCATTAAAATATATTATTAAAATTATCACCAAATATAAGTTATTATGCTTGTTTATGATATTCCGTATGACCGTAACACAATTGTTTGTTTGATTACGTTTTTCACGTCAATTTGATTTTCTTCTACTTGTTTATTGCCGAATTTACTGATTTTATGTATTTAAGCCACCACGTTAGTCATGTACAGGGTTGGCCATTTAAGGTTGCTGGTTTTGAAGTCATATTAAACATACAAAACATTAATTTAAAAAAATAATTTATTTGTGCAATTAAACAACAAGATCTGCGGTTTAATAAATCAGGTTTTCGAAGTGAGAGCCTCGAGCAACGATAACATTTCGCAGCCTCTTCTCAAATTCTCCACAAACTGCCTGAAGTGTGGCGAACGGTATCGCTTCTATTCGCTGCCGTATTGCCATTTCAAGGTCATCCAGGGTGTCTATACCATCGCGATATACCGTATCTTTTAATAATCCCCACAGGTAGAAATCGCAAGGATTGAGGTCTGGACTATATGGTGGCCATGTTATCCCTCCGCCTGTAAACTGTTGAGCGTCAAGACCAATGATTCTGTTACCGAAATATTCTTCAAGAATGTCGAAAATTTCTTCCGTGCGATGCGGACGAGCCCCGTCTTGCATAAACCATGCATTCTCCACCACATTTAATCCATGCGCCACGGGAATAAAAGACTCATTAAGCATTTCACAATATTTTTGCGAAGTAACGGTTCCATTGACAATCACGGGACCGATAATTCCTGCCGACGAGATAGCACACCATACAGTCAACCGTCGAGGGTGAAGAGGACGAACAATTGCTAGATGTGGATTTTCTGTCCCCCAATGTCTTCAATTTTGCTTATTCACATAACCAGATACATCGAAATGTGACTCATCCGACCACCACACTCGTTCCAATGACATGCTGCCATTTTCAATGCGTTCGATGATTTCGTTCGCAATATTGTAGCGTCGCTGCATATCAAACGGTCTCAACGGCTGATCGATCTGTATTTTGTATGCTTTCATCTTTAGATCTTGCTTTAGGATCCGCCTTAGTGTTGTACGGGGTATTTCAAGTTCTTGAGATGCTCTTGAGGTCGATGTTGAAGGTTGAGCTGTAAAGTGCTCCCGTACTCGTTCTATGGTTTTCGGTACCCGGATGGTCTTTTGACGTTCTCTAACAGTTGATCTTTCATCTGCCGCAGATGCTGTTGCTTCAAATTTCACTACAATCCTAAGATATTGTCGGATTAGTAGACATGGAAACACGATAACGAATACTTTGTTACTTTTCTAAATGTATCTTTTTTTCCTCACCTTTTTATAGTGTTTTCCGTTGGTGCGTTATTTCTCCCGAAAAGAGTACGCAAGTGTCTTGCCGTAGCTGCAAAAGATTCTCCATTTCTATAATAATATTTTATTAATTCCACATGCACTTCCGTTGGATACGACGCCATCTTAAAAACTGAAAAGGCAAACTTTTCATATATTTATTGTAAACCGCGCTTGGCCCTCTAGTGTAAAAAATATATATTATATGAATTTCTATATATACAAGGGAATAGCGCGATTTTTAAAACCGCAACATTAAATGGCCAACCCGTTATATATTATTAGGTGTGTAAATAAATGTAGCTGTTTTATAAGATAATCGCCGTCCGTTGTTTTCTTTGCCGTCTCTGCGATTTGGTTACAAACATTAAGTATATACACAAATTAAATAGACTCCTATATATTAATAAGCACAAGCACTAAGCAATCTTTGTAATTAGTAGTAGTTAGTAATTAGTTTTTGAGCCCGTACTCTGACTGAGATATCCGAAAATTAGAACACTGATATAAATGACATTTTCGATTGTCACTTTATTTCTTATTTTATTTGTAACGTTTATTCATTTGGCCACAACCCACAAGAAGTAAAAGATACCTTTGCAGGTGATACCAACACGTTACCCGTATTTACATGATCATGTACAATTAATAGCATGGTTAATGTCCCGCAACATTTAGATTTGAATATTCTGTTGGGTGAAATAAAATAGATTCAAATAAATAGAAAAATTAATTTTTACTTCTAAATATTTGAAAGTGTCCACGTGTTCTATCTGTTTCTGCTTCAGCTTTATCGACAGATTTAACTGTTCCAGATCTACAACCAAAACTTTCGTTGTGTGTGTTTTCCACATTTATTTCTAAGCTTCTGGTCTATGGTGATTTTTGCCATGTTGCTATTATTAAAAAGAACGCTCTCTGGTTCGGCTGTGTGGCGAGCTAATAATAAAGGAAATTATTTAAAATAAATAATTGGTGGAGCTGGTGATGCACCAAAGATCCAGAACGTGTGTAATAATGCTGACATAACTATATTGCAGCTTATTAACTAAATAAAACACAGCAACGTTGTCCTTAAGTTTTTATTTAATATTTACAAGAAAGAAACTGAGCGTTGATATATTTTAAAGTAATTAAAGAAAAGTAGGAGTATATATTCAAGGAGCTGTAAATAAGTAATTTAAAATTAACACAGAAAAATAGACTGTAAAGAACGTTAAATTAGGCAGTAAATTAAATGTGATTAACATAAAATAACCTCTGTAGCGAACAAGACAGAGCTACCTGTGGAAGCGTGTGATGGTCGGCCACGAGGTTCGCATCATGTACCTGGACAATTATGAAGAGTGATGTTTGGCAGGAGGACGAAGCAATTAATTTGTTAAATTAATTAAATTAATGTGAATTAGAGTAAATAAAATAATCAGTACAGTACAGAGTTACCCTAGAGACGAAGAACGCCGGGCGGCGTGCATACTGGAATAGAACGTGGAGTAAGATTTTTTTTTTACAAAGGTTTGAAACAGAAGGAGGATGAGTTCGATGTAAGCGAACATTCGTTTAGAAAAAAGGTTTATTTCGTTGGCCATAGGTTGGAGAGGGGTCGAAGCTAAAGATGTCTTGAATTATGAATTAATCAAAAGCGCGAGTTGAGAGTTGCGATATCGATGACGTGAATATCATTAAAATATCCTTTGTGAAGAATGCTTTAAAATGATATGCTACACGATATATTAATAAAGAAGAGTAAATAACTTAAGTTTTGAAAATGAAATGTATTTGTAAGAATTCGAAAAGAATGTAGATACTTGAGTTGAACGTTCAATCAGATAGATTACTTGGAAGGGTCAGGCGGCTAGTATGATAACAAAAGAAAGGCTTTCTCTTTATAAACGAATATATACAGAAAATGGCTAAGTTCAATTAATAATTTAAATTCGAAATATATTCAAGAAATATAATTTAAAATTAAACTAAATAATTCTTATATATACACTATATGCGTTTAGAAATTATTTTTATTTTTCGAAAATATAATTAAATTTATCACAGCAAAAATACACTCTGAGATTTGTAATAATTCGATATTTCTATAACCAACTGCAAGCGTCCTTGTACACTTCTTAACCTCTTTTAAATTATATATTGTTCATTGCAATTGAAAAAAGGGTGAGGATGCCGCCTTGACTTTGTCCAACACTTGTAAAAATTGGTTACTTTAAATTTCCTCTCCTTACATAACTTTTCGTATTTTCATATAAACTCTTTATAGCGCTAAGCAATATTTTGTTGGTGCTTCTCATCTTCAAGTTATTCCATATTATTATTCCATTCTTGGCGCACTGAACTTGTATATCTCTCCTTTTTCTAAATTTCGTTTACCTTTGGTACTGTATCCCATAAAATAATGCCACGTTGATTAGAAAATTCTCTATTATCTCCCTTTTCGTATATTGGTTCCTAGTTCCCAGTCTTTTATAATTTCTGTTAATATTTTTACTAATATTTTCATCTATTTCGTCCATTGTTATCTTCAAATTGCTCTTGTACTATTATTTCCTCGGACTCCTCGGCTTTTTTTTATCTTTTTTTTCCATCATCTCATTATATCCACATCTTCAACTTTAGTATTGCCATATTTCGTTTTTGTATGTTTGAAATGGTATTTGTTCATGTTTTCAGACCTCTACAATAAATGTAATAATTAAAATAGTTATTATTTGTGTTGAGCCGAGTGAAAAGTTGTTAGGGTGTTTAGCGAGTCTTTAGGATGTCGAAAGATATATTATTCAAGAATTATAGTTTCTAACTTTGAAAGTATTTGCAGTAATCTCAATTCAATCTCTTTGATGTGCCTTAGTATTAATAATCCATTTTGCCAAACAGACTAATCAAATAGAATAACGAAATTTTGACTATGTGACAATACAACAATGTATAAATAAATAAATCAATTAATTCCATCCAAACGTAAAAACATCGTTAAATAAATTATTCGCCTTTATTGACGAATGCATCAATTTAGCCCTGTATAATATATTAGTGCTTGGTGTTTAAAACACAAAACATGGGGAGTGTTTAGCAGAAATGCGTGGTATCACTAAATTTTTTCTCGCGCTAACAGCGATGCTGAGTCGATCCTGTTGTTCAGGAGGTTCACCACCAGCTATGCGCTCTTCCTTTGTCTTCACACCGTTAGCAATTCTAATCCATGCCTCACAATCAAATCTCCGTAGTCTATATTTCGTTCTGATAGACCATATCCAGCCTGTAACTCAAGTACTCGTATTTCAAAAATTTACGCTGAACGAGTTCAAGTTGTTTTACGGGTAGGTTATAGATTGGGTACCAAACGGTAGGCGCGATATTCCAACTTACTAACGACATATGCGAAATATAGAGCTTTAATGATACCAAAATTCTTGAAATTTTCGCACATTTTAATAATAAAACCCAGAAACTTAACAGCAAATCTAGTGACGTTTGAGAGATGATCGTTGAAGATCAGCTTACTGTCGAATTTAATACCAAGATTCTTTGTAGAGCTTCGTTTCTTTATAACAGTATATGACGTAATAAAGAGAGTTTGTATAATTTATTTTCATTGTGAAAGTTACAACACAGCATTTGGAAATATTTAAATTAAATTTTTTCATGCGATACCAACTGTGGACAGTCTTCAAACTCCACATCAATTATGTTCGTAATTGTGTGAGCTTAAATTATTATTAATATTACTAAAATGCCATATCGCATGAAAAATTCTACAAATTACCAGAACTCGATATAAAATTATCTGGTTAACGACGCTCCTGAAAACCTAGAAATGTGTGACGTCGTTAGCGTTCATTTTATGAGCTTATTTCATAAGATTAATAATTAGATGATGTTGTTTGACATGTTTATTAGTAACCATCTGCAAGAGTATAAGATTAATTTGGCTTCGTAAATTAAATTTTGCGAATACATGATATGCCCGGATATAAGCTCCATATATTACAAACGTTAATTTATTACGTTAGTTTTTAATACGTATCGTTTATATTGATGATAGAATAAATTACAACGCATTTCTCAATGTTCTTGCTTCTCTTGTACCATTCAATACGCGATCATCTGTTTGAATAATAAATGTTTTATGTCATTAGTTAATGTCTTAAACATAAATTTTTATAGGCAATGATCATTTTCCTTTCAGTTCACGATGTACATCTGTATATAACGTACACATTAGATTATTCGACCTCGTAAACATTATAAGTTTATAAGTTATAATTTCCTGGTAATAACTTAAATTGTTTACATTTGCTCACGTTTGAAGTTCAAGCGTATTTATAAATAGATCAGGGTTCAAACTAAATAAACACCTTAATGTCGACACTAAATGCAAAATTGATTAAATTATATTAGGCTAGGCCAGGCACATAAGGTTGTCATCACTATTACATGAAGGTTAAATAAATAGCTTTGGTGTAAACCCCATGCGATTCAATCGGGTAAATAGAGAGCAGACCCATGTTATGTCCGGTGTTTATTAACATTATAGATTGTCAACAGATACTATGATAGTGCCCTTATTGATTTAATTTATATAATAAGGCAATACAGCGACATAAATGTAGCTGTAAGATTCACACATTTCCAAAATTAAGAAGAAACAAATTATTTTTAGACCTGTGCCAGGAAAGTTCGCACGATTTTCAATGGAAATATTATCATTCCAAGAAACATTGAAATATATTAAGATAGGAAAAGTACTGGGAGTAAATGAAATAGCACCGACATTAATGAAATATATGAGAGAGGTATAGGAGAAAATCTGAATGTACTAATTCTGTGTTGGAAAAGAAATCAAATACCGGATGAGTGGAAGATAAGTATAATTCTCTAATCTATAAAGCTAAGAAATAAGTAATTAAATTTCTAGTTTCAAAAATTCTTTTGTTGTAAATACCACTACAATATTGTTTCGCCATACAATGGCTTCATCAGGTGGATGAAATACTGAATTGTATGTACAATACAAGTTTGAATATTTATGTGAAAATTATTGGGGAAATGGTGGTGGAAAAATTTTTACAATCTTAAATTTAGTAGAGGGGAGTTGTTTAAATCTAGTTGGTCATTTAAAGCTAATCCTAAACTATTGTATCTATTAATTTCTAACAGGTTAGGTTTTTTTACTTTTTTCTTGAATGTGTAAAATTTTGAAATCTATAATAAATCTATGATTGATATCTATACAATGACTTGCGAAAGTTGAATCTGTTTTCTTTTCTTTATGGCTTCTCTTGTATTCTTCCATCCTAATTTTGAATGTCCTCCCCGTGGGGATCATTAAAAGAAAAAGAAAATAGTAAAGGAAAAATAATTCATATCTATGTTTCTGAACAACCCACTTTTTCATTAATAGTCATCATTAATAGTCATCATTATTATAATATTTTTCCTTCATGACTCTCTGGTGTTGAATTCATCCAAAGCTACTGATTCGTTGTTCCTTTTTTTTATAAACTTTATAAATTTTCTTATCTTTTGCCATTTCTTTGATTAGAACATTCCTCTCTCACGTTTAGGATCTCTTCTACATCAGTGTTCCATTTATACTCACGCCTTCCTTTTTTATTTTCCCCAACAGGTCTTACCTCCCATAGTCTTCTCATTTACTTTTACACCTATTCTTACTAGATGTCTGCACCATCTCATTTCTTCTTTCCTAAATCTCCTTTGTCGACTTCACACCCAGCTCTTTTCTTATTTCGCTTATTTCGCGAATAACCGGAAAAAGAGCGTAATTCAAGCACCTCGAATGAAGTATCTATTACCAATATCTAATACAAAGAGGAATAGCATTATAAGTCTAGAAATAAGAGACAAGCGGGCAGAAGCAGAACCTATCTCAAATTCTACAAATCGAAGACAACTAAGTTGATGCTATTTAGAAAAAATATACAGGTGTCCTACAACTCGCGCCCAGAAATAACTGACAAATGCCGATGACAATATAGATTCCAAAAATGAAAACAAAGAAAAATAATTGCTTGTATTAACAGAGCTGCGGGATCTTTAAGATCCATGAATTCCAGAAAAGGCACTCCAGGTGTTAATTTGAATAGAATCATTTGTTAAGCTTATATCATCACACTGTTAGGATGACATGAAGTGGAAACATCAACATGTTAGGTTAGGGCAGAGGTCATTCAAGATTACACTCGTCATCGTATTAATCTATTTTCATTCTTTTAAATAAAACAATAAAGGAGGTTCTGAAAAGAACCATGTTTATTCTAATACACATGAACTTATAAAAAGAGGAGAAAAGGTATACAGTACAAATCTCTTCCCTATAGTCACCTAAAAACGTGTATTACGTATGTGTGCGTTCAAGAAGCGAGGAGTGGGGACGCACGAAGCGATGCATAGTAATGCATACATGTGATACATGCTATTAGTTACAGTTTACTTGCCAAGTTGGATGGTTTGCTCAACTTTTGCGAATAGTCCGTATTCACGATGGATATTTTTACCCTTGAACAAAAAAATATGTCGTTAAACAGTATCATCTTGGTCGCAGCATAAGAGAAATTGCACGGGTATTTCAAATTAACTTTCAACGTACCATTGCGTTTGAAACGATAATTACGAGTGAAAATAGTTGAATCTATCCTAAATATTCAACCGCAAACGATTTTAAATGTTCAGAGAAACTTTTATGACAGATTAGGACATTGCTTGTTTGCATTAGGAGACCGTTTTGAGCATACAATACATTAAATAGTTTAGTTTTTATTTTTTTAATTCTAGTTTTATTTATTATGTATAGAATATAGAAGTTATTATGATTTACCGCTTTATTTATTGTTATTGTTATAGGTATATCTGACATTGTTTTAAACGTTAAAAATATTAAAATCTTCCAAAAAGTCCACACTTATTTGTGTTTATTATTACATAATACATAAAGTCCCTATTATTGACGGTAGTTCCACATTCATCGACGTTTATACTATGTATGTGCTTACATCCAAATTGATCTACAGTACATACATACATACATGCTATGTGCGTCCCCACTCCTCGTTTCTCGAACGCACACATACGTAATACACGTTTGTAGGTGACTATAGGGAAGAGATTTGTACTGTATAATAATAATAACAGAAATAACATAGCCAAAAGAGATCATGAAACGAAAAATAAATTCAATCAGGGCCAACAGGGCTAGTTCTCAAACTAGCCACCATTCATTTGCAAGCATAACTGCGCCAGCTGCAAAAGACTCAGGTTAAAATTCGTAACTATTTCAGGAGTAATTGTAGCAAAGGCTTCCTGAACGCGACCCCCAAGTTGTTCTTCTGTAACAACAGGGTGCCCGTACACAACATTTTTAACGCGGTAAGAGAATTAATGGATGAAACCCAAGGAACTTTAATTCGGGTACTGTCACAACAAACTAACCTTTCATTTGACACTTGCCAGAAAATATTAATGAAGGATCTACACTTATTTTCTTATCGTCTCACTTACTATCAATATATCTATCCAGTTGACTATCTCCGAAGATTAGAATTTTGTCAATGGTTTTTAAATAATTTTGACGATGACCTTTGCTACAAAACTTTTTATCTATTTGTTAATTCGCAGAAGAATGAGAACGTGGAGTGCTAAAAAAAATTTTATGTTGAGACTGGTGCTTATCCTCAGAAAGTTGATGTTGGTGTGCCATAAGTATGAGAAGAATTATTGGTACAACTTTTTTGAATGGTACCATAAATACACGTAGATATTAACAAGAAATTTTGATGTCGTTTGTTGACCAACTTAATGTAAACGAGTTAACACTAGGATATTTTCAGCAACACGGAACAAGAGGACACAGAACAAAATACAACAAACGTGTTACATCAATTTTTTGACAATCGCTTGATTAGCCTGAATATCGATCACAAATTTCCTCCAAGATCTTGCGATATCACTCCATATATATTTTCAAAGTACAAATTCCAAATCTGGTCCACCATCAAGTCCAAAATACACAAAAAAATTAATGAAATCAATTAACATCATAATATGTTAACCAGTGTTTTTGAAAGCGTAAAGAGGAGATGTGCAAAAGTATTGAGCAAGGCGGTGGAGCAGCATGCTTTGTAAAATGTGTTTATTAATACTTAAAATTGCATATCTAATTTTCTAGTTTATAAACAAATACCTATTGTGTTACAATATAAACGTTTTATTTTGTTAGATAACATTTGACTTTTGAATGAACAAAATTTATAAATTGACAATTATATTATGTAACGGGTGTTCAGAAACATTCGAAGTCAAAGTAGTCCTTGAAAATATGAAGTCATGTCTGAGATAGATTGATTTTTGACAGACAACAGTTGACATTTAATAATTATTACAAATCAGATACTTAAGTAAAGATATACGATTTTTTGTTCAGACTTGACTTGACTTCGAATGTTTCTGAACACGCGTTATGTTGATATTACAAACGCTTAGGTTAGAAATTCGTTTTTTTGTGCGACTCCGGATTTATTTGATCGCTTGTTATATACGTACTTTTAGACTATACGTCCTTAACTCGAGATTTTACGTCATAAAGTACATAAAGAGGATATAGAATATTTTATAGAATATTTTAATGATTGCAAATTGCAAACTCTTGTTAATTCACGTCGTACATAACACAGGCCAGCATTTTTCAACTCTTTGAATGTTGATTTCAAAATTTTAACTGTTTTCTAGTAATTGGGTAGCGCTGATTTCAAATCCGCTTTTATTTTTTTTTTGTATTACGTAAGGTTATTTTTCAAAACAGTAAAATCAAAAAATATAGAAAAAACACGATTTATTTCATTTATAAGCTAGTTTTATATTATATTAAAAAAAATACAAAAATATACACATAGAAACTATTAGAAATAGTTATTTATTCTTTGTGCTTCCTAAAAAAACGTTTTCGTTTTTCAGAAAAGCTTCGTTTGGTTGTTTTTCTGTCATATTCAGCTAAAGGAAGATCTGAAGGTAGTTTCTGGGGCAAGCAATTTTTTTTGTTTCAACCTAGACCCCATTACTTCAGAAAGATCTTTTGAAAGTCCCAAATCTCTTACTAAATCATTCAGTTCGGCTTGTGAAAATAGCTGAGGTTGGTTTTAACCTGAGGTTGATGGTTCAAAATCACTATCCATCTGTACGGAGCCGGAAGTTGAAGAGGTTTCAATATCTTCTTGTTGTACTTTGGAGGGTATAGGTATAGGTACATGATCACTGTGAGGAACTGGTCTGATAGCTGATTTAATATTGTTTGGGTACAAAATATGTTTCAAAGTTTTTCTATTATGCCCCTTAATATCACAAAGACAAAAGTACTAATCTTCATGATGATTTTGCGGTTCTCTCCAAACCATCGGTATTCCAAAAGGAAGGCTTTTTCTATTACCTTTGGTCCAATGTCTTAAACCTTCGTCACATACCTTACAAGCAACGTGCGGTGCCCAATCTTTCTCTTGATCTCCTAATTTGATTTTGAAATAAGCATAATATGCATTTTTCACAAATTCACCAATTGGTCTCTTAAACTTTTTCAAGACGAAATATCCACAAACATAACAGAAATCATCTGGTTTGTTTTTGCAACACCGGCTAGACATATTTTTAAGCAATGTTTATTTATCAAATACCACGCACAACACTAAAGACAAATTAATTTTACTTGTTTACTGATCGACACTCAGAGCTATAATGAAGTAAATGACATCAAAATATACATTTTGTACGAAGTGATAAACTTGAAATCCTTCTTCGCAGTACTAATAAAGTGAAAGCATAATAAATAGGATTTAGCAGGTAAAAATTCCCGGAAATCTTGTCCAAAATTAATACATGTAATAAAAGATTTGTATCAGGTAATTAGAGCCTATTTAACAAATTTCTTTAAAACCACAACAGAAAATCATTTTTGGGTTAATACCTAGAATTTGAAGTAGTACATTCATTTTAAAATGTATTAAAACGCCTATTATAAGATTTTTTTTTTAATTTTTTTCTTTTTCTTTTGCGCAAAAAAAAATCTGTGGGTGGTAGAGACCAACTGTATTTTAATTGGTTAATGCTATATAAAAACTGAGCTTAACAAACAAAAACCACGTCATCACAAATTTTATGCAGGCCTGTGATAATCAGAACTTTACTGTGTTATTACCGGTAGTTATTTCTTCTTTTTTTAATTAAATTTCATCAGACGCTATTGTAATAACCATCGCGTACTTCGTAATTTTTTACTCTTTTATTCCTTTTCGTCTTCTGTTCTTGGGCTAGTAACGTTATTATGTTTCATTAGAGGAGACGGGAAACAGTAAATAAAAAAAGAACTTACGAAAATCGTCGATTTCCGTGATTAAAAAGTTTATTGTTCTACCGTATTGAAAAATATTCCTGTACAAGGTAATATCCGTCTAAATGGTATTCTTGAAGGGAAACTTCGAGATAGATCGTTTTCGCTTTCGTTCGCATTCAAAACTCTTCCACACCCGTGAACTTGTATTTTAACTGCGCCATAAACGAAGAGGTATAGTCTTACGAATAAAATTTTAGAGCAACAATAACTATAATCTGTTATCATTAAATTGGAGAAAACTGTTAAGTTTGACGATGACTGTTTGTAGTGCAAACAAATACTTTATAGAAATAAATAAAAACAATTATTTTTAATAAAATACTGTCATAACTTTATTATGATAGAATATTTTGCCAATCCACATTTTAGAGTTAAATACTGTTTATTTTTCTTTGCAGTTAAAAAATAGAAAACCTTACGTGGCGTGTTAATTATTAGTAAGATTAATATGTGTAGTACAATATGATCATTTATATTTACCCTCTAGCAAGCCATGAAATTATTTCTTGAAAATATCGTGTTGGTAGTGACAAATAAAATACATCTGTCATTATGTGTATGTTCTGATAAATAAAACTCATCTGTCATTAATGTATTTATTAATTGACACTTAAAAATGTTTACAATAAATCATAAAGTTTTTCTGATCGAATCATACTTTAGGAATTGTGTAAAATTAGAAAATGGAGAATGGTCGTACTCCTTGCAGCCTTGTATAGAAGAATTTCGGGCAGAATTTCCAAATTTTCCAACAACATATGACAGTTTGCGGCAATTATTTCAAAAGTTAGTGGTTAAATTCCGTGAAACAGGGTCTGTGTCTCGAAAACTAGGTGCTGGTAGACCACTAAAGCGGACAGTTGAAAATATAGCAAATGTTGAGGGACGAATAAATCAATCACCTAAGAAATCGATTCGTAAGCTTTCACAACAAACACAACTGTCATATGGGACCTGCCAGAGAATCCTTAAAAAAGACTTACAAAAATTTCCATACAAATTTCATTGCGTGCAAGAGCTTTTACAAATCGATCATGTAACCAGAGTTAATTACTGTCAGTGGTTCTTAGGTACGATTAATAACGATGACGTTCTTGACAAATCCTTCTTGTCCGATGAAGCATGGTTTCATTTATCAGGATATATCTAGATCTAGTGAAAATCCACATGAAATTCTTGAAACACCCTTGCATTCACAAAAAAATAGGCGTTTGGCTTGCTGTTTCTCGTAGACGGATTATTGGTCCAATATTCTTTAATAATACGATAAATGCAGAACGATATCGTAATAATTTATTGCTACCATTTGTAAATCAATTACATGATGATGAGCTCCGCGAGGGATATTTCCAGCAAGATAATGCAACAGCCCATAAGACAAGAGAAACGATGGAATTATTGCATGAATTCTTTGATAATCGAACAGTAGACTTTCCACCACGATCTCCGGATTTAACAATTATGGACTATTTAATTTATCCACATCTAAAAAATAGAGTATTTACGAATCGTCCACATACAATTGAAGAACTTACTAATGCTATCCGAAATGTCTGTGAGGAAATTACACCACATAATTTAAGGAATGCCTTCAATAATATAAGACGAAGAGTTGCGCTATGCATAGAAAATGAAGGAGCTCACTTTGAACATTTATTGTAGCCGTTTTTATTATTAAACTTTTTATTTTTTTAACTGAAACGTTTGTATGTAATTATTTGTCAAAATGACAAAACCTAATCTGTCATCAGTATAAAATAACCTATATCACACACACGCTGCAAAATAAGTTAACTTAAATTATGGTACCAACTTAAGTTTAAAAAAGAAAAATGTCATTGCCTTCTAGAGGGTAGAAATATATGATCATATGGTATAACAAATGTATCGTGCGTTCAAAAAAACAGCATCAGAGGTGGCCATGAAATTTTTAGGTGTCATACTCATAACTTAATCGCACCGTTCCGAATTGGCAAATGCTAATGTCATTAGTGTCATTTATTAACTTGGAATTTTATTTATTAACTAGCGGATACCCGGCGTGTGCTACTATGCTAAAAAAATTAAATACGTGTGTTTATCTTAATGCTAGCGGATAAACAATATTTTTAGTTTTTTCGGTAGGTGTGTAAACATAAAGATTTTTTGGCGTTCCAACTCTAGAGCAAGCAACATATAATTGGCCGTGCGAAAAACAGGAATTTTCTAAGTTCAAACCAGCAACACTTAGCGATTGGCCTTGAGCCTTGTTGATGGTTATGGCGAAAGTAAGACGCACTGGAAACTGTAATCGCTTGAAATCGAAGGGTAAATCGGTTGAAATCATTGGAATTCGTGGTATCAGCACATCTTCTCCTTTACATTTGCCGCTGATGATTGTGGCTTCGATTAAATTTGGAGATAGTTTTTTAACAGCAAGTCTTGTTCCGTTGCACAATTTCGGTGGATCTAAGTTGCGAATGAGCATCAATGGTGAACCAACTTTTAAAGTTAAGATGTGTGGTGGCATTCCAGAAGGTTCCAAAGAGTTAAGAAACTCTATTGGATAGTTGACAGCTTGTTGCTCATCTATAACTGTGTCAATCGATTTGAACTTCACAACTTCACCGGGTAGCTTCAATTGAATTTGATGGTTTATTTTGTTGACATCATCATTCTTCGGAGCCAAAATTGCTCGTTCGCAAAGCCAATCATGGTTTTTGAAATTATTTGCAATATCGGGAAAAACTTTCTGCACAACATCTTGAATTGATGACTGCATTTGGCAAAAGTTAAGCGGAAAAGATATTTCACGTGTAGTCGGTTCATACGGAAGTTTTCCATCGCCCATATCCAAAAGCTGTTTGGCAAATATTTGCGCAGCAGCGTCTTGAAATAAATGCACACGCATATTTGTCGATAATGTAAGTTTTTTTACATGTCTCCAAAGATATGACGCTTTCAAACATGCATTTAGTTCATCTGCTGGTGTTGATTTTAGAATCCCTGACAAAGTTTGTCGAAAATCACCAGCAAGAAGCAATAGAGCCCCACCCATTGGTCGGTCATTTTCTCTGAGCTTCAAGAGATTTCTTGTGCGCCATAGTGCATTCATCCCATACAATAAGTGAGCTTGTTTTTAATATTGCAGCCATGCCAGTATTTTCACCGATGTTACATGTAAGTGTTTCGGTATGGTTTACATTTAATGGAAGCTTAAGAGCTGAATGCGCTGTACGCCCACCATCTAGTAACGTTGATGCGATTCCAGACGATGCTACAGCTAGTGCAATTTCATTTTTCGATCGAATGTCAGCGAGTTTCAAATTGAGCAAAAATGTTTTTCCATTGTCTCCAGGTGCGTCAAGGAAAAAAAATCCACCTCTTTCGTTCGCTACGTGTTCCATAACTTTTTCTAAAACTATTTTTTGATCAGTAGTCAACAGTTGTCTCTGAGCATGTTGTGCAATAGTCCATATATATATATATATATATATATATATATATATATATATATATATAGTAAACCTAATCAGTAGGCGATTAAAGGTCTGTATATTACTTCAAAATATATGTATTTAAAAAAAACTCTACATGTTTCGGCTGTATACGCCTTTTTCAAGAGAATACAAAATATTCATATTTTGTATTCTCTTGAAAAAGGCGTATACAGCCGAAACATGTAGAGTTTTTTTAAATACATATATTTTGAAGTAATATACAGACCTTTAATCGCCTACTGATTAGGTTTACCATATCATACCAAGGTCACGAAGTTATTATATTTATATATATATATATTGATAACGTCCCCTCTTTACTGGGCTGTGGTGAGATTATAAAATGTTAATGAGATAAAAGTGTAAGATAAAATTATGTATTTGAAAAGATTAGTCGGGCGCCTTAATTTATAAAATCTCACCCCAGATTGCGCTATCTTTATCTCAAATAGCCAACTAGTCGGAAAGCAAGAAACTATTTTTAATAAAACTTTACTAAATGTGAGTGATCTCGGGCTCGTTGTGAGTTTTAGGTTGTTGCTTCCAAAAAAGGGAATAATATTAATGTTGACGCTTAATATAATAACTCCTACAAATAAATATGAACAAATAAAAGATTCATGTAAAATTAAAAATATTATGTTTATTAAATTAAAGGAAACTGTAAAAATATAACGTATTACAAATGTGATATTAACGAAACTGCATATACGCATAAACAACAAGGTGTTACTAATGTGAAAAGAGGTTATGTGTGTTAAACTAATAAATAATATGTATATAAATGTGAATACTCTTATTACAATTATGGTGAGTACCCTTTTATTGTTATCTCTAAGATATAAATAGGTTGTTTAATTAAATATAAAGATCATGACAGGACGTGGTAGATTAGGTAAATAATTCGAGAAGATTATAAAATAAAAGTTTAAAGAATTTAATTTTTTGAAAAAAAAAAATAAATATTATCTGAAAACCTGTTATAATAATGATGCTGATGTATGTTTGTAGATCGTCTGTGTGAATTGGGAAGATCCTCGGTGATCCAAAAATGTTCGGGTGCAGCACAAAATGATGGCGGTGTAGGTGGCTGTTTACGCAGACGCTATCGAAGATTTTCCTCGGACTTCGTCTTCGGTGCCTAATTACTCACTGCGCTCGTTTCTGGCTGTAGAATTTCAGGTATCGTTGTTGATGTACGTTAGACTATATTGTTGAAGTTCGGCGATGGATTCTTATATATAATTCTTCTGATTTTCTATCGTTTTCGGTGGAACTACGTCTGTGACGCTATATTGTTTGAAAGTTCGTTATTACCGAAAATTCTTGTAGTAATTCACTTGACGATCGAGTTAATTAATATTCTGGATACTTTTTATCACTTTTAGCTGAATTTATAATTTAAATTTGTGTTTTATACAAGATTTCTAAGGCTTGGTCTAAAAAGATGCGTCTATTTATTTTTCAAATTCAAGGATCCAATAATTCGACAGCACTTGTCTGAATATTACCAAACACGCTATCTATTGATATCAATAATCTCGATGATTTACCCTTTTAACAATTTTATATAAAAAGTATTTGATTAATTTAGAATATCTAAATGATTTTAAAAATTATATTATAAATTACCAAGTTAGGTTAAGATAAATTTGAATGATACAAATCGCATACTGCGCATGATAAATGTAAACCTAGCGAGATGTCAATTTGTAGGCGTGTCTTACTAGTGTCGATATAATACAAAGTTGCATATGGATTTGAATATGTTTTTCGCGCTAATATTTGAAAATTTGAATATGATATAATAAAATTAAATAATGAAAGGAAAATGTATATAGAAATTTAAAGAATGAAATGATCGTTATAAAAATACATATGCACTTCGATACTACTAAGACTTAATAATATTATTTATATAACCATTATATTATAACCCTTTTTCACTTTGTATGTCTTATTCTTCCTATTTCAGATGCAGCTCTATATGGATAACATGCATCACAACAATGTCCCCGTCGAAAAAATGTCGGAATGTACAAATGAGGACATTCTTTTCGCTGAAGATGATGTAGGAAATGAAAGATAACAACCTTGTTTTTCTAAACTTATTACGTGTCGTTCGAATTAAACAATTAGAAAGAAAAATAAGTTAACACCATAATATAAAAACTTTATGAATTGTAAAAACGAAATGTTTGTTTGTGTGATGAACTTCCTTAACATTATATTAGTATACCAAAGTCTTTTCTTCCTTTTTTTTTTTTTTTTAATTATCCACTATTATTCTATTGTTTCTTTGTAACTTCTCTTTATTTATTCAAGCTGTCCAAATTCAAATTATCCAGTCTAAATTAATGTTTCTTGTTTAAGTATATTTATTTGTAATTATATAAAAATAGTTTAGTTATAGTATTCATTTAATTGATGTATTTTGCGAGCTATAACATACCTTTCAATGTAATTAATAATTTTAATGACTGTATTTATTCAATTGTATATTACTGTTCCGTTAAATAATCCTGCAACATCGAAATATGGTATCTACCCTTTATGTACCCGGTTTCTTCTTCCAATAATTCATAGGTATTGTTGCCTAAGATTCTATTAATAATATAAGGTCCTTGATATGGTTTTAGCAGTTTTCCCATTATTTTATTTTTTAAGATCAGTTACTCTCAATCTTTTCACTATTACCCTATCATTAAGATTATATGTCTTATATTTCTTATCAACGGTATTCCTCTTTCTTTCCCATTTAATTTTCTTTGTCAATAATTTCTCTCTTACTTCTATAAGTCGTTCGTTGAAGTTGATGGCTTCTGGATCTGTCCAAGGTCTCTGCGGTGGCTGACCAGTAAAAATTGTGATTCTGGTTCTATGTTGATAAGCCAAAATGCGTTCTTAAGATCTAACTTGCTGTATATGGGCTTATTACCACATTTTGTTAATAATACATCGATATTTTGCGGCATTTCGAATTCGGGTTTAATTCTTCGGTTCAATGCTCTTGCATCTAAACATATGCGTAGAGATAAGTCTTTCTTTTGGACTATAACTATCGGATTTATAAAGTAGGTATTTGACTTCTCTCTAATGCCAGTCTGTTCTAATCGTTCCAGTTCCTGACTTACTTTCTGCTGATAATGATACGGAATGGGGTAATTTTTACTAATTAGTGGGTCTTCGTTATCTATTTTAATCGGATGCTGATATCCTTTTGCAAACACTACATCATTGTTAATAAGAGTAATATTATTGTATAAAATTGCTATTAAGTCGGGTATGACAGTTGTATCTGGTATCTTAGAGTTCTCTATAAAATTCTTTATATCATCATAATTATTAATTGTTTTCACTACTTGATTATCCATTCTAACTTCCATAACATCTCCTCGCTCGTGACAATCCTTCGTTCCTTGCCTAACTACCATTCTCTCTATTCCAATATTTGTATTATTAAATTCTATTATTTTTCCATCTGTTTCATTATTCCCCTCGTAATCTCTTCTATTGCACGGTTCATTATTTAATATAATATTATTTATTTCACTCGTAAGCACTTCCTTCTTATATAGGTTATAACCTTTTAACTCTTCCTCTGATAATTGTTTTTCAAATATAACTTTATTCACATCTATATTTAGTATACCATTTTCGAAATCTAAGATCATTTTGAGTTTTTTAATACTGTCAATACCTATAATACAGTCGTATTGTAGTTTGTCTATAATATAGCAATGTATGATGTATTTTGATTTGTCGACTAATATTTCTGTTGATAATCGTTTTGTTACCGTCCCCATGCGTTTTCCGTTCGCTGCAATGATATCTGTCCCTTTCGTTTTTACAATGTTCTTCTCGTATCCCCGTATATTCGTAGCTTTCTCTGCCTTTAATAAAGTTATTTCCGCTCCTGTATCGATTAAGCAATATAAAAAGATATTTTCGAATTTTAATTTTACAATAGGTAAAGTATATATTTGGGTAGTTTGGTTGCCTGCATCTTCTACAGTAATGAATTCTTCCGGATGTTGATAGAAAGTAATATTTTCAAATTTAAAAGGTATGTTACAGTCGTCATGGGTTATTAATTTTGTGCTGATGATGGGCCTTGTGTTGGGTTGGTGTAGAGGTCCTCTGTTAAAATTGGCGTTTTTTTTAATACCTCTTCCATATTTGTTCGTATCGGCGATACAGATCGATGACGTCTGTTAATATTATTTACGTGACCACGTCCACGATTACGGATATGATTAAATCCTCTTCCTTGTTGATTAGTATTATGGTTTGTATTGTTATTGTTTGTTTGTCGATCCGTAGTGCGATTGTAATTATTGCAATAATTATTACTGTTGTATCTGGATGGCTGGTAGTTGTAATTAGGTCTATTTGATGGATTGTTTGAATTATTATTATCCCGATCATTGTACATATTATTGTTAGAATTGTTATTATTATTATATGCTCTTGTAAAATTTTGATTTCTATTATTGTTGTTGAAATTATTATAACGTTGCGGTGGTGAGTTATTTGGGTTATTGTTCGGATTATTTGAATTTTGTGACGGATGATTGCGAGAGTTGGGATTGCGATATATGTGTTGTGGCTGATGGTTATTCTCCGAATAATCATCTAGACGTCTCATTATGTCTATGAGAGAGTCCATATCCGTAACTCTTTGACATATGATAGCCTGTGTATCGGTGTAGATGAAATGATTTAGGAGCTGCCTGGCAATCATTGATTCTTCCATGTCATTCAGGTGTTTACACTGGTTATAGATACGGGAAGCGTATGTCTCGCGTGATACTTGTCCCAATCGATATTTGCCTGTCAACAACCGTATTCTAGCTCTGTTTTGTTGCGTTTCGTCCCAATAATTCTTCTTAAAGAGTGTAACAAATTGGTCAAGAGAATTGCAATGGTCCTCAATTCTTTGAAACCACTCTTGTGCACTGTAACGTAAAGTTACTCGTATGACCTCCATCCTCTGCTTCTCCTCAGGTATATCCTCTAAGTAGCGTAAAAGACAACTAAGATACGTCATAGGATGTACACGTGTGATATCCCCGTCGAAATGATGTAAATTTTCTATCTTTATAGAGCTATTATTAGTATTAATATAATTAGTTGATGTAAAATAGCCTTTTATTTTATTTTCCAATCGTTTAATGTTAGTCTGTGTAGTCGTATAATTTTCATTATTAGTTATAGTTATAGTATCTAAATTTTGTCTGACAATATTGATTTCTTGTTTATTATGATCGTTGTATTGGTTTAACGATGATTTTAATTGTTCTGTGTTATCATTATTTAATTTGTTAAAATTGGTCAATTTTGTATTAAACAAATTATTATTTTCAGAAATCATTTTGTCTATGTTTTGTTGTATGTCTTGTGTTGTAGTTTTAAGTCTCTGTTCAGTATTATTTTGAATTTCAGTAGTTACGGTCTCTAACTGCTTAGCCCAATGTAAATTCTGTAGATTAACGGTTTCATCAAGTTTAATTAAGTACTTGAGTTCGTTTTCTTCCATGTTTTTCTGAGCTGTAGAAATTTCTGCTATCTTACCCTCTAAATCAACTTTGAAAGCACTTAATTTGTTGTCGATGTTTGCATTATTTATTTCAAATTTTTGATTAATACTGTTCATGTTTGTCTCTAATTTAGTTGTTAGATCACTATTCATGTTGCTTATGTCTGTTTTCATATTAGTTAGTTCTCGTTTTAAGTTTTCATTGTTAGTGTCTAATTTATTTGTTAAGTCTTGTTTTAAGTCTTTGTTATCTTGTTTTGACTCCTTATTATTTGTATCTAATTTGTTGTTCATATTTATATTGTCTTGTTTTAAGTCTTTCATTTCTAGTTTTAAATCTTGTTTCAAATTAGTCATTTGTGTCATTAGTACCTGTAACATGTTCATTACCTGGCCATTGTCTGGTGGACTTACCCCTTCAGTTGTAGACGCTTGTGCCACGGGAATGTCTCCCTGTTCAACCCTATCTTCTTCAGTACTGTCCTTAACTGCTTTGGTTCTATGTCGAGTATCCATTTTGATATTTATTAAATTTATAAAGTTTAATGAATTTATATAAAGATGTATCCTTTATTTTTAAAGTATGATAATAATAATAAATAGTTGAAAAAATACAAAGTTATGTTTAAAATATGAATAATAATACTCGAGACACCGTAATTTTATTAGTGAATCAAAAGTTAAATAAAATAACGTAAGCACAAGGTGATATTTTCCCTTTCACTAACCTCTAATATGTCCAAGAATCCTCCAAAGTCTGTGATGTAGTGAAATAAAGGTAACAATCTGCTGTTATAATAGGAAAAACATGTACACACAACGACAATAATAATCTACACCTTTTTGTCTATATAATATATGAAACAATTTGAAAAGTATCAATTATTTGCAATATTTAACTTTGTAGATGAGTTATCAACAAGAAGCAACAGGCCCACGTTGTCGGCGACAATTGATAACGTCCCCTCTTTACTGGGCTGTGGTGAGATTATAAAATGTTAATGAGATAAAAGTGTAAGATAAAATTATGTATTTGAAAAGATTAGTCGGGCGCCTTAATTTATAAAATCTCACCCCAGATTGCGCTATCTTTATCTCAAATAGCCAACTAGTCGGAAAGCAAGAAACTATTTTTAATAAAACTTTACTAAATGTGAGTGATCTCGGGCTCGTTGTGAGTTTTAGGTTGTTGCTTCCAAAAAAGGGAATAATATTAATGTTGACGCTTAATATAATAACTCCTACAAATAAATATGAACAAATAAAAGATTCATGTAAAATTAAAAATATTATGTTTATTAAATTAAAGGAAACTGTAAAAATATAACGTATTACAAATGTGATATTAACGAAACTGCATATACGCATAAACAACAAGGTGTTACTAATGTGAAAAGAGGTTATGTGTGTTAAACTAATAAATAATATGTATATAAATGTGAATACTCTTATTACAATTATGGTGAGTACCCTTTTATTGTTATCTCTAAGATATAAATAGGTTGTTTAATTAAATATAAAGATCATGACAGGACGTGGTAGATTAGGTAAATAATTCGAGAAGATTATAAAATAAAAGTTTAAAGAATTTAATTTTTTGAAAAAAAAAAATAAATATTATCTGAAAACCTGTTATAATAATGATGCTGATGTATGTTTGTAGATCGTCTGTGTGAATTGGGAAGATCCTCGGTGATCCAAAAATGTTCGGGTGCAGCACAAAATGATGGCGGTGTAGGTGGCTGTTTACGCAGACGCTATCGAAGATTTTCCTCGGACTTCGTCTTCGGTGCCTAATTACTCACTGCGCTCGTTTCTGGCTGTAGAATTTCAGGTATCGTTGTTGATGTACGTTAGACTATATTGTTGAAGTTCGGCGATGGATTCTTATATATAATTCTTCTGATTTTCTATCGTTTTCGGTGGAACTACGTCTGTGACGCTATATTGTTTGAAAGTTCGTTATTACCGAAAATTCTTGTAGTAATTCACTTGACGATCGAGTTAATTAATATTCTGGATACTTTTTATCACTTTTAGCTGAATTTATAATTTAAATTTGTGTTTTATACAAGATTTCTAAGGCTTGGTCTAAAAAGATGCGTCTATTTATTTTTCAAATTCAAGGATCCAATAATTCGACAGCACTTGTCTGAATATTACCAAACACGCTATCTATTGATATCAATAATCTCGATGATTTACCCTTTTAACAATTTTATATAAAAAGTATTTGATTAATTTAGAATATCTAAATGATTTTAAAAATTATATTATAAATTACCAAGTTAGGTTAAGATAAATTTGAATGATACAAATCGCATACTGCGCATGATAAATGTAAACCTAGCGAGATGTCAATTTGTAGGCGTGTCTTACTAGTGTCGATATAATACAAAGTTGCATATGGATTTGAATATGTTTTTCGCGCTAATATTTGAAAATTTGAATATGATATAATAAAATTAAATAATGAAAGGAAAATGTATATAGAAATTTAAAGAATGAAATGATCGTTATAAAAATACATATGCACTTCGATACTACTAAGACTTAATAATATTATTTATATAACCATTATATTATAACCCTTTTTCACTTTGTATGTCTTATTCTTCCTATTTCAGATGCAGCTCTATATGGATAACATGCATCACAACAATATATATATATGTTGATATGTTGATATCAACTGGGCTCCAAATCGCGCTTATTTTTAATGCAGGTTCGGTCACTTTAAACTCAGTGGTGTTATGGTTATTTTGATTTTGGTAGCAATCTCCTTCTTTAAATGAAATTTTTTGATCACTGCTGTCAAGTGATGAAATGCTTTTTTTGAACATTTGTCAAAGTGAACGCTTGTTGATCGCTTTTTAATGAAATTTGAAATTTAGACTGAGCTAGCTTGAAGAATTACATTTTCCAGTACAAACATTTCTGAACGAATTATACTGCCATCTCGTATAAATTTATTATATCAAAACACAGTGCCATAGAAAAAATAGCGAAGGCGTAAGCAAATCAGGGAGAATGTTGTCATTAAGTAAATAAATTCAACGTGTGATCTACATAATAATGACATACCGGACTCCCCCGGGACACGAGTCCGGGATTAACTCCTGGATAGATCGTATAACTAAGTTGAATTAGAATACATATTTTGGAATTGATAGAGGTTGAGAAAAAGAAGAAGAAAATATCGGATAAAATCTTGTAAGAGAGAGAGAGAGAGAGAGCAATATCCAATAAGAATATTAAAAAAAGAGGAAAATGGAGAAGGCGATTCCTTATGTAACACTTGTTTGAAAAAAGTAAAGGTTAGAAATTGGTTCGTATCAATTTCGAAGATTGTAATGTAGACTATGAGTTCCTATTTTTATTAATTAGAAAATCATTTATTAATTTATTAAGAAGATATAACAATTAGCGAGATGCTTTCGATTCTTTATTATCGTTTGAAATAAATAAGTTCAGTAAAATAATATTTTTACTTCTTCACTTCTAGATCTACGATGTACTAAAGGACGAGATAAAATTCACTCTTCGTGGAGAAACGTTTCCATTTAGCATTACATGCATTGAGGGCATTTCTTGAAATGTGAGTTTTAATATGCAAATGAACATGAAAATGAATATTTATACTTCTAAATTTTATCAAACATAAGATTCTTAAAACATCTTTAATATATTTTATTCTACCTACATCTCAACTATTTTGATCTGAAAAAAGATAAGGTTTTGCTAAATATGAGTTTTATAAGAACACTTCCAGCCTGTTTTGAAAGTACGATAATATTACGAGGGCGATTCGTAAAGTAAGTTCGGTTTGGTTATTAAAAAACGCCAATACATGAAGACATTTTTATTATAACGCTAAGAAATAAGTAATTAAACTTCTAGTTTCAAAAATTCTTTTATTGTAAATACCACTACAATATTGTTTCGCCATATAATGGCTTCATCAGGTGGATGAAATACTATGGTATTTACAATAAAAGAATTTTTGAAACTAGAAGTTTAATTACTTATTTCTTAGCGTTATAATGAAGTTTCACCAAGTATCTCCTTCGTCAATTAACATTTTCATTATATATAACTTGAAGCTAGCACTTACGACTATTTTTATACATGGTCGCCATTTAGATTGAAACATTTGTCATACCGCTGAACCAGTTTTAGAAAGCCCGCTTCATAGAACTCTGCCGCCTGTGAATTAACCCATTGTATAATGCTATTGTGCAGCTCTTCATCACTCTCAAACTGTTGGCTTCGAGGTGTTTCTTTTCCCAAAAGACAGCGGCCATGGATTTTCTTGTAGAAAACGTTTGACGGCACCTTAAAGGTTTCCTCGTAGGCGAGTTAGAGCGATCTCACTGCATTGACTGTTTTTTCGTCTCAACGTTGACATAGACGTAGAAGTATCATCATCTGTTACGATTTTCCTGGGGAAATCTTCACCTTCAACATCCTAAAGTATCAGAAAAGTTTGTGCCGATCTCATTCTATTTGTTTTATGGTCTTCGGTAAGAAGTTTTGGCACCCGTCGTGAACAAAGTTTATGGTAACATAAATGTTCAGTAACAACCTCGTACTAAACTCCACGTGAAATTTGAGGAAGAAAGGCAATCAGGTTCTGTGATTGCAAATCGCCGATCCGATTTTCACGAACTTTCTATTCGACATAACGCACACGTTCATTCGTCACAATAGTTGGTCTTCCACTTCTTCAATCATGAACATTAGTTCGTCCTTCTCGAAGGATGCGGCATTATCTTCTAACCATGACATTTTCACCATAGATTCGTTTATATATATATATATATATATATATATATATATATATATATATATATATATATACACATATAATAGATTCAATTCGTCGGCGATTTAAGGTCTGTTTTACTTTAATATATATACATAAGTAAGTTTTGAATGAACCTCAACAAAGCAATTGGAAAAGTAGTGTTTGCCTGCATAAATAAATGGAGAGAAGTGTGCACACCCTCACTTTTCTATGAATGAATAAAGAAAGGTTTATTTATGGAAGAAAGAAACATTCATTGAGCGATCTCGCGATTTCAATGAAGTGAGTAGGGTTCATTCATTGGACTCTTGATACAACAGCTGGCTACTTCGTGTGATAACAAAACGGTTTTATTAAATATTTTAAAATTAAATATTAAATAACATGCTGGAGCGAAAATTAAATTCTCTGATGCTTATTCAGAATAACACTATAATATATATATATATATATATATATATATATATATATATATATATATATAGGAGTGCATTTAAGAGTTAAGTCTAGCAAAGACGCCACTAAACATGTTAAAATTAATCGTCTAACTTTTAAAACATTAAATTAATAAGATGTTGGTTTATCGTCAACCTTTTAAACATTGATGTATATTCAACATCTTATTAATTAAATGTTTTAAGAGTTAGACGACTGATTTTAACACGCTTAGTGACGTCTTTGCTAGATTTTAACTCTCAATTGCACTCCTGAAGAAGTAACAAATTCGTTATGAAATATATAGAGTGAAATAAATGAATTTTTTTATTTGACAGACCGCTCACCCGTTAATTAATTTTTACAATATATATATATTTTATTTATATATTATAATGGGATATGATATCATCCACTATTATAAATAATTTAATTTGTGACATTTAAAATAATGAAAATTTTTCAATAATTTTTCTAGATTAATATCATATTTTGAAAAGTATATTTGATTTTAAAAACTGATGAAATGAAAAAGGCTTCTGGTATTATTTTATGGTATGTACAATAAGCATATTTCAAATTTTTGTATAATGTTAACATTTAATATCTAGTTTTTCAATTAGACATTTATAAATTAATTTTCACAGTAAAATTGGAACAATAATATATATATTTTCATATAGTTCAAAAGTAAGTTAAAATTAATTTTAGTTTAAAAAATAATTCAAATTTTTTAAATTATGTATAGGTACGTAAATTCACAAAATTCCGCAAAGGCATGGTAAATAAATAAAAAAGAATATATTTATTTGAATTAATAACACACATACATTTTTTAATGCATTTAAAAAAAATATATTAATATACCATATTTAGATATATGAATCTTTGTGATAAAGAAGATATTAGGTAGAAGACGAATTATATAGATATTCTACGGTAAATCAGCATAAATGGTAATAATGAATAAATTTTAAAAATACCATAAGGCCGTCACTTTCGAATTTGAAGAATTCTAAATTAAACTTTGGTTTGCTTATTTAGAAAGAAGATATTAACTAGAATATTACTCTAAAGAAGATCAATAAATTAAGTAACTGCTAAAAAATAATTGGGAAAGCCATTACTTCGTGATAGTTAATCATATTGGTACAGGAAAATACTTATTTTGTATTTGTTACTGTGATAAAAAACATAGTAATAGTTTTTTGTGTGTATCAGTAAGTAGTAGTTATTAATAATTGGTTTCCTTAATATTATCCACCAAAAACTAGAAGAAATTCCATGGATGATACATTTGGTACACAAGAATCTTCTAGGTATTTTGGTCTTGGAATATAATCTTTCTTCTTTAGATATTGAAATGCTGTATCTCAGGCAAGGATTAAGAAAGTATCCCGGCTATTATCTCTTTAAGAACCTAGTAAAATGCATTATTCAATTAGATTGGAATATTCCAAAAAATTCCAGAAAGCAAGTATGAATTATTATTATTATTAATGGAAGTAATGGAAAAAATCACGTAACGTAACTTCGTGTTTGAAATCGCTAGGGTGTGAAAAGCACGGTATAAATAATGAAAAATTGTTACTATAAGATAGAGCTGCATATATGAAACCGGCTGGTCGGTTCTTACAATATATGCCGCTACCACCAGAACTTGTTATAACGCACTGGAGCACATAGGTAGAAGCAGCATCCTATTACTATATGTATTTTGATGACGTTAAAAATATAATACAGATAGCGGATCCGAATTATGCTGTTTCTATTGCTATGTGCTTTCTCAAGCACTAGTACACGCGCCTTCCATATAACGTACTACCTAGCTAACTTAATAAACACGATTAAACACGAGATGCTATCTCAGTTAATAGGCGAGCTAGGGAGAGGTTTTTTTTTTAATAATAGGCTCCACCGTGTTTATAATCTCAAATCGGTACAGCGAACACACACGCTGCCGAAAGTAAGCAAAATAATTCATAGGTAATACGTGAACAAACTCTGGCATAACAATAAAACACCAAATAAGATAACAATAATTAGATGTGATTTATTAAATTTGCGGCAGTCAATATATGTCAACAATCATCTATTTTGAACATAACAGCAAAAAGCATAAGAAATATAATATTAAGAAATGACAACAAAAATAATGTAAAGGCTCGCGACCCACAATTAATAATGAATTAAATAATTAAATATCAAAAATTAAAAATATCACTGACCAACTTGCTTAATGAATACAAAGTTATATAAATAATGTTGAAAGAAAAGGTAATAAGTTGATACGGAGTTAATGAATTACCCAGTATAATAATTGAAGCGCTCCACAGTGCGAAATTTCATGAGTTTACCGAAACTTAATTATTCAAAACAGTAAAACAGTTCTATTTGTTGGTTTTTAAAATTTTTAATAAAAATTAATATGTTTTATTTAAAGTTTTTGAGTTTGTTTGTGTTTTTTTATTATAGAACATTTAAAAAAACATACATTTTATAACATTTTGAACACCTATTCAGAACTAGACTCATTGCAATCGTCTGAAGACTCGCAATCATTACACGGGCCTGCAAATCTTTCTAACAACACTAAAACTTTTGGCGTAACTTCACTATGCTTGGTTTTGGGTGCTTTACGAAGACTAGCGATGTACGGATCCGACGAAATAAGCAGTCGATAAAATAAATCCGTATTTGTGTCTATTCTTGACGTTTTTCTAGTAAAAAGTTCGCGATATTTTCTGCAGTCTTTGTTTCTTGCCTCCTGAGCTTCTTCAGAAAATTGTCCGATCGGAAGAATGCAAGAGGCTATAATATCCTTTCCATGACAAAGGACTTTATGCACACTTACGGGCACTGAGTACCAGAAATATTCTTTCAAATACACTTCCAAAGTTTCTCTTGCATATTCGCCGAACTTTTCTGAATCAATTTTAAGACCACAATTTAGGCACTCTAACAGCACATGAAAACGTTTGATCAATTCTAAGTTAACGCCAGTTATTTCGGCAGACTTTTCGGCATTTCTAAAGAATTTCCTCGCGGTATTACCATCGTTTGTGTTTCCGGTCTGCTGTTTTGGCATATCTATAAGCAAGCCAACCTCCTCTTTGTATTTTTGTTGAATGTATTTTTTCTTCTCTGCAACTTTTTTTTAAATTTTCTGTTCCAAGAGCTTGCCATGCTTTAATATCAAGTCAAACGGCAGTTTGATAATGACATTGTATGTCGAAACCGCGGTCACTATTACATGTGAATAAAGTGGTATAACAAAGTTATTGTTTTATTTTATTTTATTATTTTCAAAATGAATTACCACAAAGTTACGGCTACCAGTATTAATTTTCTAAGAGTCTCTTCTAGCCCTGTACAAAGTCTTGCTATGGTATGATTTATAAGCGACTGAACTGATACTTCAGCTGAAACTTCAGTTATTATTATGTCCTTTGGATAGCATAACCTCTTTGCCTCCTTTACAACATAATAAGGTGGATACAAAGTGCAACCGTGATGTTTTGCTTGATCCCGAACAATGTTGTATTGATTTGACGATAAGTTTGCATCAATAAGTAGCGCCAGAGCCTGGTCCGGAGTTAATTTTCGTGGGCTGTTTGAAGAAGACATGCGAGGCATTTTGCTTCCCCTTTCTGGAGAAGCAGATGCCAGTTCCTTGACAATCGCTGCAGAGTTTCGTTTTCCAGATTGGTATAGCTTTGTTACGGTTGCTTTGGCTAACTCGTCTTGACTACCGGACTTCAAAAGATGATGCACTTTTCTGTTTTGCACTTTAGGATGATAATACCTAAATTCTTTTTTAGGTCTGCCTGCATTGGTCCTCAATCCACTGGGCAATGCATCCCTTACAGCATTTGAAAACTTTACATTATTTTCAAGCCAGACAGCATTTTTATTCAGAAATGATGCTAAATTTCGACTGGATTCCCTCCACCTTTTTCGTATTTTACAAACCAGTGCGCGAAGAGTTGCCTTTAAACTGCAAAGAGCATCAGATCTTAACATTGGTGAGCCTATTTTTTCCAAAACAAAACCAATGATGGCATCCGATGTCGGTTCTTCCTTCCACTTTTGGAATATACACTTATATGAAACTTGCAAAGTCATTCTGGAAAATGTTTCATTTAAAAGAAGATCGCAAAATATCGCAGAAGATCTTTTGAGTTTTCAATAGAGGGAAAAAAAAAATTTAAATGTTGTGCGTTTCAAGCTGGTATTATGTGGTATCACTTTTTAAAATCTCCACTAAAGTTAAAAATGTAAATTTAACTTACTTCTTAAAAATCACTTTTTCCACGAACAAATCACACACGAGCAAGGAAAGATTTTGCAATTAATTAAATGCCAATAATTGACAATTTTCTAATAAAATACATGAAGAAAAAATCATGGCCTACTGATTTGCCATTTCTATGTACCAATCTATTAACTTTAGCAAATCGAATAGCTTTCTATAGGCAAAAGGTATGATTGAATAAGTAATGCGAATTTCAGGTGGATTTTGCGGTTCTTTCGGAGGGTAAATCCCCAAACTGAGTATGAGGTTTTAGAGGCGGGGTATTTACCTAACAAAATAATAAATAATCTTATGCATTTTACGTATTTCAAAAATTGAATAAAGTTCCGCTAAACTTCCTAAATTTCGCACTGTGCGCTCGGGGGAACACAGTAATAAGCCACATTATCTTAATTTTGAGAAAAGCCAGAATGTATATTATGATTAAATCCTGAAATATGAGTTTTAAAGAATTCTGTTCAATTTTTTGGTATGTAAATGCGGCTACCGGTCTCTTTAAAATTCCATGACGAAATGAAGATTGCTTTTTTATTTAAAAAAAAAATAAGAAAAACTGAATAAAATGTGGCTTGTTACTTTTTTTCACTCAAAGAAGTTGAACAGTTCTTAAGTTTTAAAAACTACGGATAAGTAATGGGCAGCTGAGTTGTCAAGTAATTTTTTTATTAAGAATTATAAAATGCTATTTTTATTCGATTAGCTTCAACAAAAAGAAACGTGTGGTATGAGCATTATTTATCTGCACCATCTATGTTCTCGACTTGGTCGTCACATTCTTCAGTAGGCGTAACGTCTTGTACTCCAATATTTATATAAAAATCGTGGTACACTAATGGAATGTATGGCAGGAGTACCTTCAAGTTCTTTAATTTTATTTCTTTAATTTTAACTGGACCGTTGTATTTTTTTTTTAGCTGTATTAAGATCCATCACTTGAGGAATTTTCTGTCCCCTTTTACCAACATTTACCGGCTTGAAATCTTCGTTCAAAATATGTTTAATAAATATTTTGGTAGGATTATCAGCTTCAAACTTAAAATAGCGTACATTGGCAAAGTCTACGTTTTCTTTGTCCTCAGTAAACTGTTTCCTGTTTATTGATTTGCCTATTTCGTCAAAAGAGAGAAAGTCATTTTGTGTCATTTCATACACAGTAAATGGATTTTTAGTTCTTGATTCTTTTAACTACTTGTCCCCATTCTTCTGTTGAGTAAACCTGATTTATGTGTTTCTTATGTTTTTCTATGGCCGCAAAATCACGATCGGAAGGCAGATGCGTATGTCCAGCCACAAGGAAGCGATGTTCTATACATTTGTAGACATTATTTCTAACCAAGTGAAGCCACAAAGCCATGAGAGTCTAATTTTTATTTTGTCCACCACAGTTGTCAGTAAATACAATGAGATGTTTGTTGGGTGTTGCGGGGTTGTCATTAATGTATTTTAAAATGCAGCTGGCGATCTCATCACTTCCTCTTTTGGCAACATTCTCGGTCCACGTGTACATGTAACCTTTTCCAGTATTACCTTCGTGTATTCCCATATTGTACATCCAGGCTTTCCGTAAGTAAAACGCTTTACCAACGGTAAGTTGTGGCATCGGTAGCGCTTGTTGTAAGTCGAAAGATATTACGTCCAGTAAATTGTTTTCTTCTTTTGATCTTCGCATTTCATTTTTTAAGTTGGTCTGCATCGCCTCCGCTTTTCTTTGGTGTAGCTCCAAACTTATTTTGAAGTCTTGAACTTTTTGTTCACTATCATTATGAGATTCGAGCAAAGTATGGTATTCATTGCATGTTGCACACGTATCGCTTCTAGGAAGCTTGAAGCCGATATTATATTCAGAGCAAAATATCCTGCGATATCTGTCTTCTTTAACAGAATTAATTTTACGTGCTTTACACCAAGAAATGTAATACTTTTTATACAGCAACGATATTGACAAATCGTGGTCAATATAGCTTGTATGTGGATTTTGCTTGCGGCTATAATGACTGCAATATTTTGGAATAGATTTGATATGGTCATGAACAGATTGCACCATTACTTCCGGCAACCTGTTCTTTCTGTTCTTATGTCTACCACGCCCATCAGATTTTGGAGTATTAAGTCCGTCCCTGATTTGTTTGCAAACATTATAAACTCGTCTTCTATTATTTTGTAAACCATGGACTGACAGAAATTCTTCTTTACACACTTCATGGTCTTTCCCCTTCGTCTTAACATAGTATTTAAATGTGGTAGATAGTGATGACTTTTGCTTTTTTGTTTTTTTGGGGTATTTACGTTTTTTACCTACACTTTTAGTAATGCCGAATAAGTACGCATTTATTTGGCTATCAAACGTTTGTAAATTCCAAAATGAATGAAAAATATTTTGTTCCTACCCTTCTAATGATTCCCTGCATTTTTTTTTACAACTGCAAGGTGGTCCTAATGATTTAGAGTCTTTTTTCGCACCCTTTAGGGTGATATACCCATAGCCCCTATTTCTCCTCTGTAGAGTTTCACCTTCTTTCTGCATTGAATGTTTGTTTGTCTTTGCCTTGATGGCGCTTTTTTTGGGGTAGTTGTTACATATGCCCTAGTAGGACCCTCTTTCTAAAACAACCATAAAAAATTCTGTCAAAATAACACATAAATTCAATTTGGTAAAATCAGTAACAAGCCACAAATTCTTTAGTTGTTAAATTATTTTTTGTAACCTAGCTAGTACTGTAATGAGTTTACATGGATTAACACTGGCAAATCAAAGTACTGATTTTAACATTACACTTTCACTAGCAAAACCAAGGCCACCAAAGCCAAAAATATTAGTAGAAAAATTTTGTTAAAAAGGGAATAAGCCACATCAAACCTTACTTACCTCTGATTCACAAACGCTGCTGCTTTCATTATTGCTACTTGTATAAATATACTCCTTGTCCTTAATACTATCATCTGTTTCGCTCTAAATGTCACTGTCACTACTATTTTCTACACTACAAATTAACTTTCTTTTAGATGTCACATAGCTTACATCCGACATGTTGAATTTATGTGGCTTGTTACGTTTTTACTCCAAATTTGCCTTGAAGTTGACTTGGATCAAGAACGTAACCATGGACTCGTGGCGTGATCTTTTTACTAGTAGCGGTAATAATTTCACTGAGGCTTGTTACCTTTTTAAATAGAATAGTTACATTGAAAACGAGATTTTCGATAACTTGTGGCTTGTTACTATTTTCCCCTGAGCGCTTCAATTGTTAACGTATCAAATAATAATACACATGTAATATATAAGAAGAGCAAATAAATACTGGAGTTTAAATTCAAGTAAAATTATACTAACGAATTTAGATAAATAAAAGTTATAAGACAGAAGCAATAAGATCTCAGTATTTAAGTCATTAAGCCATTAATAAGTATGTTAACTATGTATGTTGATAAGACAACGATGGGTGATGATTTGATACCCAGCTGTTTTAGTCGTAATACCAATAAAGTGCAAGTAAGGCCGTTACAGACTGTTATTAATTTAGCTCTGAAAACGTGCGCTTTTCCTGATCGATGGAAGAAAGCTAGAATTGCACCGGTTCACAAGAAGGGTGATGTATCGTGCTTGGAAAATTATAGACCCATAGCAATTTTGCCGAATTTTGGTAAAATTTTTGAGCAAATTTTATACAACACTATTCTTTATAACACTCGCCCATACATATCCAGCAATCAACATGGATTTTTACCAATACGGTATACCGTTACTAATCTAACGATAGTGACTCAAAATATTTGTGAGATATTGGATAATAATGGTCAACTAGACGTTGTATACACTGATCTTTCTCGAGCCTTCGATACTATTGTCAATCAGATTTTATTGAACAAATTGAGTGCTTTCGTCTTTAATCCATCTGCGTTAGAACTTATTACCTCGTACGTTGTGAATAGAGTTAATTATGTATTTTATAACGGATTTTACTCTTACCAATTCATTTCAACATCTGGTGCGCCTCAGGGCTCTAATCCTGGACGTCTTCTTTTTCTACTTTTCATTGATGATCTCCTCACATCTTTCAATTGTTCTGTGCTGGCCTACGCTGTTGACACTAAATTATTCTTATCCGTCGAATCACAGAATGATGTTGATGTTTTGCAAGATAATATTAATGTGTTTGCGGATTGGTGTAGTAAAAACAGGATTAGGATTAATGTGAACAAATGCTGTGTTGTATCTTACACGCATAAAATTAATAAAGTGGAGTCATCATTTAGTATTGGAGGCCAAAAGTTAGTGAAAAGAAACTACATCTGTGATCTTGGCGTCAGATTCGACTCAGATATGTCCTTCAACTTGCACCTTTCGCATACCATCTCGTCTGCTTCTAGAATGTTGGGCTTCGTTATGTGATTTACCAGTCGGTTTCAGGATTTAACTGTTCTGAAATAGCTGTACCAGGCTTTTGTTTTGAGTAGATTGGGGTATGCTTCGGTAAGATGGTCTCCTTACTACTCGACGCATGACTCCTCACTTGAACGAGTTCAAAGGAGATTTTTAAAATACCTTTCCTTCAGATGTGATGGTAGATATCCCGAAAGAAATACTGACTACAACCACCTACTAGACAGACATAACTTCATATCTTTAAAACATCGTCGAAAGGTTAGTGCTGCGCGATTTAAGTGTAGGTTGATTGATCGTCGAATTGACTCGCCTGAAATATTAAACTGTATAACTTTTCATGTGCTTCGAATGACGTCAAGATCTAATCCGACTTTTTACCCACCAAGAGCTAGAACTAACGCGCTACTAAGAGCTTCAATTAATTTTATGTATCAATGTGCGGATAATATTTATAGTGACATTTTTACTGGGGGTGTTTAGATTAAGTTTTTGTTTTAGTTTATTAGTGTACTTGTTTATTTTATTTAATACATTTATATTGTATTTTTATTTTTATATAATTTAGCACACATCTGTTTCTTTCTTCTATTCTTTTTTTCGTTTTTTAATGTATTTGTCCTGTAAATGGAATTATCTGTTGGGCAATAAAGATTATTATTATTATGTTGCATGCTTAATCTACACAATAAATCTGTTGGTAATTTATCTAAGGATCCTTCGAAAAAACTCACAATAAGATTCTTACACACTCAGTATAATAGTTAGATTATTAAATATTCAAAAAAATCAGTTTACAATTTAAAATCGTAATAAGGAAAACTAAACAGTGCAAGAATAATATAAATTTAAGGAATACATTGGTCTAACCATTTCATAAAATTATAATTAATATTTAAGCTTTAGAAATATTTCTTACATTAACAACAATAATTCAAAGCAAAATTTTGCCATAACCCTAGTATAGTGATGTCACTTCGACTACCCTGTGTAAGCAAAATGAGGGTTATCGATTGCCATTAAGTTACTCTAAAAAAAATTACTCTATCTAACTTACGATATATTTTTTTAAAATTTAACACCAACAAATTCCTCGTAGTGAGATTTAAATGAAATGTTTTTAGTCTTCAGAAAAATATAAAACAAGTAGATACTACCTTGTCAATTAAATACGTCAAACTCATCACATTTGGTTTTGTTCGTTGAGTCCTACTTAGCTGTGTCCTTTGAATTCGTGGGATACGACGCTCCTTCGTAAAATGATATACTTCCAGTTCGGATTCTACTCTGAATTATTCAATCAGAATAGTACCATTTACATGGGACGATGAGAACTTCATACTTTCACTCAAGTGAATATATTCTTCCACACGTGTGTATTTTATGCCTTACTAGGGAATTTACAGGTGTAAATTTAAGCTCCACACTTAGACAAAATGCCTCGTACGTGGACCCAAGAAAAGAGCAAATGTAGCAAAAATAAATTATAATTAAAAGAAACAATACCATTAATATGGACATGAAAAGATAGACTCACCTACGAGAAGGTAATAATGGTCTTCCTTCGTAAAGAACTTGGAAAATCTACGAACACGTGCTCCATTGGAAAGTCTATCTGGTAATAGAGCGAAGAAACGGCACTTTCGATATATCGATATACCAATCTGCCACTATTTAAATTATAATGACTGTAAAAACCGCTTAAAGCGAAGTAACCATGCACTATTTAATAAGCCATTATAAAATTCTCCAATGAAGAAATACGTCTTCAGTACAACTTGTTACTAGAGACTTTCGTAAGATAAGATACGTAGTTCTTAAAACAAACGATAGATGAAGCCACTGTAGAGAAGAACTTAAATAAGAATTACGAACTTAGAAAAACATTTTGCTACACCCAAAATTAAGGCAATAAAAGACGAACTCAACTAGAAAAGAATTTGAATTAAATACCTTTTATTATAAAGAATTTTAATCAAAGACACTTGTCCAGAAAATAGACACGAGATGTCTCTGACACTTTAATACAACAAGGAGACATTAAAAAGAAAATATCATATGACAATTCTAATTAAATTCACAAAAGATAAAGGCATCAGCTAATCTATTGAACGTTAAGTAAATATTCGAACTAGATCTGTTACAATGGACTCAATTAAAATGTTTACCATCCAAAATACCGCTGAATACCTGCGAAACATATAACCGATAATAAACCAAATGTTGATGTAAAGAAGGTTGCATGCCCATCCTTAATAATAAACTTTCAATTTAATTAAATTTAAATAATACTAAATTACCACAACGGTATCGTGTATCTCAATACAACGATAGAACTATTCAGGTAGATTTGGCCAATACTGATGGACATTATTCCAGAATACCTGTAACTACCTACCATTTAAAAGTTATTCCTACCAACCCACAATATTCTATAACTAACGTCATAAATATTGTATGTGATCTTCATCAATTCCTTTCCCATTTACCTGGTGCTGCTGCTAACAATGTAAAAAGAAAATTTGACTGACTGCCGATCCCTATAATTACTTAATGCGTGCAAAGCAGAGACAATAGCGATATCTATTATCTTTTAGATTATACTGAATCCTATCCTTTAATAAGAAAGAAATCTCATTGTTCTTCCTAAGTTTACTTTATTTGAAAAATAGAAATCTTTATTAAACAAATTAATAATTGTTGACAGCCGAGGTGTAATGATTTATTTAAAAACATTCATACATATTGCTATGAATTGTGGTTTATATATTTACTGCACCACCATCCACAACTATACTACCCAACTAGGATATTCAGCCGGTTGTTTTCCAAAAATGGGACTTCTTTCTTCTCAGGGTTCCAATCGGAAAGTCGTGTAACTGTTAAACATGAATTGAGCGCCAGTGAATTGATCTCACAAGTTTTATATAAGTTACTTATTCTTAATTAAACAGCGGTAAAGGCATTCGAAATCAAATAAGCACAAGATAAAATTTAAATGAATATTTAATACAAAAAAATCAAAAAAGAAAAAAAAACAAAATTACGAGAAAACCAAACTCGTATAATTATCGGGAATAAATATGAACTATCATAACTATGGTCACACTCAAAAAAACATCCCGTACTAATTAAATATTAAATATATCAAACAATACAACGTTCCCGTATAAATTCAGATGTAAATCTCCACGAATTTTTACTCTAGGCCCCTCAAACATGAGATCGATAACCAAAAAAACACAAGTTTTTTATCGCACATCTGAGATTGAAAACACATCGGATATACACAGATATCCATGAATTATGTACATTCATATATAATTAAATTTTTAAATATAAATTAGGGAAAAATCCATAACAATATCTACATATGACGGTCTTAATATAAAATATTAATCATCGAATAATATTCTATTATTTCGACATTGCATCGTTAGATTATATTATTTAACATTCAATTATTTTTAAACGAAGCGATCCTATTGTATATATGCAATCAATATCTTCATATCATACAATTTATTCTGTTTCCCGTGATATTTACAAAAGTCTAAAGAAAGATGCATAAAACCAAAATCCAGGTCTAAAGAAAAAGTATAAAAATTGATCTTAAAGTAAAGTTCCTATTTGTACGCTTCGATAAAGGAAAAATATTTGAATATCAATGCACTCGAGGAAACAAATTTTCTGCCTCTTTGCAGTCCAAAGATCTCATTCGAGTTCCATTTTCGAGTCAAACAAACTTGCACCGATGCGCCGTTGGCAGTCATATGCCCCTTTTGTTGTGTACAACTTATATCACATGTTCCTATGACCGTGACTGGAATATTCAACGTTAACTTCTTGATTTTTTTCATTTTCTTTCGTGTTTTCCGTCGCTGCCATTTCTGTTTGTACATACTACTCGAATATAAAAGTACGAGTCTTCCGAACTCCGAAAACTGATTCAAAGTAAGGCTATAAATCTCGTTCGGTAGTAACATTTTTACTTTTAGTGAAATTTTGTCTCTGTCTGCCGTAAAATCGAGTCTGGAACGGATTCCAGAGAAAATTAGCATCGAGACCATCGGACCTATCTCAATTCACTGCAGACATATCTGGAGGGCGAACTTAAAGCAGTTTAAGTGAGATTTAAAGTGAAGATTTACGAAGAATAGAATCGCAAATTGATTTCAATACCTATAAAAACTACTTTTATAAAATAACTTCTATGCAGAAGAAGTTTATATGTCACTATACCTTCATATTATTATATATGGTTTTCAGGCAATAATGTTTCATAATTTTGCATTTATCATATATGCTAATAAATGAAACGAACTAAACTGACTTAATAATGAGTCGAAAATAGTGTATAAATTTCAAAAGATAAATAAAATCATAAATTTGAGTAATAAAATTCAGGAAATAAAGCATAATGAAGAAATCATATTCAGCGATTCATCAGTACAGACAGTTCTATTTGTGACCGAACTATAACGTGTGTAGAGAGTCGGGGTTACCAAGTTATGTGCTTGACTGTGCAGTGTTCGTGTGTTTAGCGTAGTGTTCTGTGTTATTTCTATTCTTAAAATACTATAACAGACTAGATATCATCCACTAACGTCTCTTAGGCGTATGCGGTACACTTTCGAGCACTAAAACATAAACAGTAGCTCTGCTTTTATCACTACCACTATGCAGTCTAGATAAACTCAAAAGGCTTCTTCCTCTTTATCCTCCTCACTAAATCCACGTTTTCGAAGATCTTTCCTCATGGCTTCTTGATCACACTAATCACCAGCTCTAGTTTTGATCTTGTTAATGAATGTGGCAGACGGTTCTTGGTGAAACATTGTGTATATATACTTAATGCAAATTATAATTAACCATTACTCTGGTCAACACAGCTTTGTTTTCTTATACGAGGGGCAAGCTATAATTATTGAGAATAGAAAGATTGATACAAGTTTTCAGAATTTTTATTTTAAATATGATACAAAAGTATTTTTAATAATATAAAAAATATTATTAAAAATGGGGTGTGAAGAACACAATACAAGTTCATATATGTATTTTTGAATGTATCTTCTCCAAAGACGTAGATACGTATTTCATATTTCTACATGATCGTCGGTACGCCCCTGTTGGAGAAGAGACACACTCAACAAAACATAACTACGTTACTATCTCGCAGAAATTATTAAGACAGAGCGTGAAGAAATATTCAGCGCTGTCTATATAATAACCGCAGAACTAGCATCGTGTTTTTATAGTCGGTAACCACCGTATCTATAAAAACTGTATTATCGTGTCTTCACTACTTGTCGGCGAGAACCGAATGCGTATATAACAACGTAATTTGAAACATTTGCATTCGGTTCACGCCGACAAGTAGTGAAGACACGATAATACAGTTTTATAGATACGGTGGTTACCGACTATAAAAACACGATGCTAATTCTGCGGTTATTATATAGACAGCGCTGAATATTTCTTCACGCTCTGTCTTAATAATTTCTGCGAGATAGCAACGTAGTTATGTTTTGTTGAATGTGTCTCTTCTCCAACAGGGGCGTACCGACGATCATGTAGAAATGTGAAATACGTATCTACGTCTTTGGAGAAGATTCATTCAGAAATACATATATGAACTTGTATTGTGTTCTTCACACCCCATTTTTAATAATATTTTTTATATTATTAAAAATACTTTTGTATTATACAAAATTGGTAAGGTTTTACCTACTCAAGTATGTTCCAAATTACGTTATTTTAAATATGTTGTAAATTGTTATTTTAAATATGTTCAAAGTTGGCAATAATACACTTAACCACCCTTTCCTTCCACAGTTCAAAAGCGTTTAGCCAGCTGCCTTTAAGGGTGCTATCAAAAAACACGTAACGGCGATATCGATCTCTTCTTCTGACTAACCTTTTCCCTCTCAAATGTTTTTTGAGTTCAAACAATAGCCAGAAGTCACACATCGCCAAATCCGATGAGTAAGGAGGATGTTCTATAACTTTGAATTTATTTTCAGCTAAATACTGAACAGTTATCCCTGCTCTATGAGACGATGCGTTATCATGATGTAACATAATTCCCTTTCTTGGCACTTTACTGAACACAGTATGTAAACAATTTTCAACATACCATTTAGCGGTAACTGTCTTCTGATCTTGTAATTTTATTGCGGCCACCAAACCCGTGCTTCTAAAAAATACTGCGTACATTACATTTCTCATTGCTCGCTGTTTTTTCACCATCGTAGGGGTTTCCTCATCTTCAGGTATCCAGATTCGGCTTTCTTGGCGAGTGGATACAATCAAAAAACGGTATGTACGTTTCATGTATAGATAAAGCAGAACATCGTCCTAAGAACCAATACATTTTTCTATAAAGAATCAACTTTTTTTCTGTTTCACACACATTTTCATTGAAAGAAAAAATCTGATCCTAAATTATTACTTCCGATTCCGAAATGAGCATTCCACTCTAGACTTATAACGTTGGTTGCCTTCGGTACGGAATTTAGTTAAGCGTCGGGGCGGACGTCGATCGGATTTATTACCTCCGGTATTTATTGTTTTTAAATACATTATATTATCTATTTCTCTTACAAATAAACTTGTGCTTTAATTGCATTTAGTTTTAACCAATTAAAATATAGTGCTTAAATTTTATTTTAAAATTGCCACTTTGTCGGGCTTTAGAGTTTTAGCTTTGCCGCGATCAGAGGGTGTTGGGTATAACACAACTTCAAATTCAAATTTTGGTTGGCAACACGTGTATGTCAAATTGTTAACAACAATTAATCTCGTTATTAATTCGCCCTTAAATGCGGGTAACTTGCCATTAGGCTACGTTTATTAACGTGATTTTATTTCGCAGGAAGTTGTCGTGCATAATAACTCTCTCATAATAACTTATCCGATTTTGTTTTTCTTTCTAATGGCTAGTTTTTGTGATAGTTGTTCCGGTACAAAAATCAGGATGACGTTATAGGGTATTTACCAATAAATAATTAATGTTACAAATCAATATATATTCAAGTCGTATAGCCTGAAAAAAAGCTGAAAATACATTTACATTTATTTGTACAAAAATGCGATAGTTTAGTCCGCTGATTGTGGATATCGACAATGTCGAGTACCTATTTTCTTTCTTCTAAACAGCTGATCGGGATAAACAAACTGAATAATCTATTTCAATATATACGGTAATGATTAGATTTTAATCTAAAAGTAATTTAATTAATTATGTGCGAATATCTAGGTTTTCGAAATAAAATTAATACTAGTTAATATAAAAACAAAATCTTTGGGATTTGTAAAATATACGATTGCTTAAGTTCAGTATTCAAATATATAGTTTTAAGAAATGAATTAAAATTGATCAATACAAAATCAATTATACTGAATTCAGAAATTCGAATCTACGCAAAATATAAGCGGACAGTATCAAAGCAGATAGGTTTTCCTTTGGTGGTGTCTGTCGGGACTGGAACAAAAAGACAGGTACAGTTTAATTCAGCAAAGGTGATCCCTGTGTCGTCATCAGGGACCGGACACGAGAGGCCCATGACTCATCGTCCACGGGCGTACTATTGGAAATTTGTATGTATAAAGTGTTTTTAATTTTATTTATATAATTGGAAAACAAACGGGTGGTGATCTATAAAATACGAAATACATTTGTTGAGTAAAGGAGTATTAATATTAACTAGTAATACTTTCTCAAGGTTCTCTTCCGTAAAATTTGTTCTCTTTGAATGAAATACATCCTTGTAGATATAAAACGTCCTTCCCATATCGCAACTGGTTATAGGTGCATATTAGAAATATTATTTTATTTCAGCGTATTTAGCAGTTAGATTTTGAGGCATTGTCCCCATACGCAATTGCCGCAATGTTATTAAAACTGAATTTCTATTAAAAACTACGTCTAGCTTTTGCCGAAGGCCACATCCGAAGTAACTTGGTACATTTTTCAAATTATTAATAGTCACATCTGATGTGGTTAATCATTTAATTTGAGATTTTGATTTTAAAAATAAGTTATTAGTTTTGGCAAATTTCCAAAGTGAAGAAAGTACATCTGACTTTTTAAATTTGGAATTTGTATTAGTTCTTTGCACTCAGAAATACTTCGAGCATCGTCATTTAAACATGTAACGAAATTTTCTAAACTAGCGAAATTCTCTGCATAAAAACTAGTAGCTTCCAGCCATGTTCCCAATCTAGTTATTACTGGAGAGGGAGATAGTGACAAAGATGGAAGTTTTTCCCTGTAAAGAGCTCTCAATGGTGCTTCTCTGAAAACTTTTTCAGAAGCGGATGCAAGTCTATCAACTTCCGGAAAGGTGTGTCTGACATATTCACAGATTCTGTGGAGAGTATGTGCTACACAAGTAATATGTTTCCTTTAATAATCTGCCTGTTTTTAACATATATGCAACTCTGTCACTGACAAATAAAAGTATTTTTTGTTTGTACCTGTCGTCCGAATTAATCACTTGGTGCATATTCTTGTGAATGGTTTTAGCTACTGCTTCCTAATTAGTAGTATCTATAACTTTTGTTGCTATTACATATGCATTATATGGAATAGTTGGATGTAGTACACCAGCTACAACGTTTAACACACAGCGTCCTAATATATCGACAGTAATTGCGTCACAATTCAACAACAAAAAACATATGTGCGGTTAACCTAATGAATAGTACTATTTAACATCTGCGTGTTATATTTAGCGATTTAGCCATATAAATAGTCTATTTATATGGTCCATCGTAATTTCGACATGATGCATCCGATCTCTAGTCACATTTAATATTGTTTGATTAAAAACCAATATTTCACCGGATAAATACTGTAAAATGTAAAATTAATATGGAAGTTATGACAATTTAACTTTTGAGGTTAGATTGACAATCGATCGCTCTAGTTTTAGGTTATGTAAAATTAGATAATCAACTTGATAATTATTCATTAAAAATATGTAATATTTAATAGTCTTTTAATGTACTGTAGCATTCAAAATGCATATGAACAAATAGATAATTTTACACAACTTAACCTCTCACATAATAGTAAATTGGTTTCTTTTAATATACAAAATTTGATGATGTCTTAAAATTAGTACAGCAACTTTTAACAAAAAACAATGTAAATTTTATCATTAAACAAGATATTTTAGATTTGTTAAATGTCGGTTTAGACCAAAATGATTTTTATTTCGATAATTTATACCATGTGTCAAAGAATGGTTTAATAATGGGTAAGCAACTAAGTCTCCTTTGAGCTGAAATTTTCATCGATAATTTAGAAAAGGAAATTCATGAACACTCACTTTGCAAACATTTTATTTATTGGCATAGATACGTGGACGATGTTTTAGCTTGTTTTACAGGAACACACAGACAATTAAATCTATTTTTATCATATATTAACAATCTCTACCTTAACATTGAGTTCATTGTTGAAAAAGAAATAAATAGAACTATTAATAACTATTTTTAACAATAAACATGATTTTGCTATATTCTATAAACCGTAACATAACAGTAATCCATAATAAATCTACATATCCATACGCCCATAAAATGGCTTCGTTCATTTCGTTGATTCATAGACTTATTAGTAAAACTGGCACAAGACAATACTGTGTCGCTGATATGGGTGCTAGGACATGAGGGAATTAAAGGCAATAAGCCGACGAACTGGCCAAAGAAGGTACTAATAGGAACTTCATAGGACCAGAACCTGTATGTGCAATCGCTTAGGATTCCGCTAACAGGGAGATCTGGTTATGGCTAGAAAAGAACATGAAAATAAATGGAGGTTAACGGAAGGTCAACTCCATACTAAAACACTACTAAGGGAGCTGGACGGAAAGTTTTCAGCCAACGTAATTCGTAGTAACAAAAAAGAAATTGAAATAATTACCGGGTTAATAACCGGACAATGTCTTTTAAGGAAGCATCTGTACAGCATGGGCTTGGTTGGCGAGCCCTGGTGTAGGAGATGTGAAAAATGGGAGGAAACTAGCCTTCATGTAATATGCACGTGCCTGAACGTGCTGGCGTCCAACCCAAAACAGAAGAAGAAGAAGACTTATTAGTATTCCCTAAAGAAACTTAACCACATCAAACAAATAGCCAAACGGAATTCGGCAATTCCCCTTTATTAGACCTATTTAACATTTTAATATTTATTTTATTTTGTTCTCACGTTTTTATGTTTCTTGTACTCGGTAAATTTTATCCCTTTGTGTAATAAGTAGAGACCGGACACATCGGGCTGAAATGGACGTCATTTCGACGGGCGATATAAATAGACTATAACATCTGTAAGTACGAGTACATCACGCAGTTGTTGGATAGCACTATTCATCCGGTTAACTGCGCATCTATTTTTGTGTGCGGTTAACCGAATGAATAGTGCTATTCAATAACTGCGTGATGTACTTACAGATGTTGTAGATTATTTATATCGTCCGTCGTAATGACATCGTTTCAGTCCGATGTGTCCGGTCTCTAGGAATAAGGTTTACATCTTGAACATAAATTGCCCATTATTGAACTATCCTTCTTCGTATTTCTTAATTATAGTATTCGTTTAAATTTAAATTTCTTAACACCATTTTGAGGAAGATACTGTGTGTCGAAACAATTGTCAAACTACACTCGGGAGCAAAAAAATCGACTCAGACCGCACTCTCGCGGTAAAATGTCCCTGGCACAAAAAATATAACATAAATTCCAGTTTTGCTTTTCATACCTTTAAGTTCAAGATCTTAACATGAAAATGAGTGCATAGTCTTCTAAGTTACATTTCTTTTTTTGAAAAAATAAAGTTATGTTTTAGGATGCTAAAACTTCAAAACAGATGCGGAAAACTTAAAAGAATAGACTAGGTAATATCAAGTACATTTTTATTTTAATTTTCAAAAAACATTATCAATATTTAGTGTTACCGCCCCTAACCCTAATTACCGCTTGTAAACGGTTCTTCATGGAATGAATAAGTTTAATCGTGCTGTCTTGCGGGATAGCGTCCCATTCTTCGGTAAGTGCTGCTTGAAGTTCAGCTCTCGTAACTGGTGCAGGATTTCTAGCCCGAATTTTCCTTTTGAGTTCATCCCACGGGTGTTCAATAGGATTCAAGTCCGGGCTGCGCGCCGGCCAGTCCATAACTCGTATTTCAAGTTCTTGCAAGTAACGCCTTACGGACACTGCACTGTGTGGACGGGCATTATCTTGCATAAGAATGAAGGTTTTCACGATAAAACCAACGTAAGGAACGACATGGTTCTCTAGAATTTCTTGGATGAATCGGTTCGCAGTCAAACCTCCTGCTCGGCCGCCGGTTTCAATAAAAACCAGCTCGGTTTTTGCGTCCATAGAAATGCCAGCCCACACCATACAGGAACCTCCTCCAAAAGCCACCTTTTCTGTTATGCAGCATTGTGCGAATCTTTCTCCCAGCCTTCTGTATACTTTTCCTCTTCTGTCACTGCCGTGCAAACACACTCTGCTTTCATCCGAGAACAATACAGAGCACCATTGCTCGTTTGTCCAATCAACATACTCTCTTGCGAAACGGAGACCAGCTGCTCGATGGGCTGGGGTCAATTTTGGACCCGTAGCTGTCCACCGACTAACAGCCACTCCCCGCGTTTCTCTGAGCTCCCGTTGAATTTGTGCGCCGGTGAGAGCCCGATTTCTTAAAGAGCTCTGGACAATGAAACGGTCATCTCTCATTACTGTGCACCGCTTTTGCCGGAACCTCTTCTTCGATGAAAGCTACCATTCACCTGGTATCTTCGGTAAACTCTTAGCAAGGCAGACTGACTCACGTGCAGCACACGAGCGACTTCCCGTTGATTATGGCCTTGTTGCAATAATGCAGCCGCTTGAGCCGCTACTTCGGTTGTAGTATCCATTAGCAGCTAATATTCCTAAATGTAGCTGACGGAAATGTATACCGGTTGACGTTTGACAGCCAACTAATACGGATTGATAAGGTAGAAAGCCTCTTAAACGACCTACTGGCCTGCAAAGAACAATGATGTCAACTTATACAAAATCTTGTGATTATCGATCACAACAAATTATAGGGTAGTCTAAGAGTATAAGAAGCGTAAGTTAAAAGAATATGCACTCATTTTAAAGCTAAGATCCTGAACTTCAAGATTTTGAAAGCAAAAGTGGAATTTAAGTGTTAGTTTTTGTGCCAGAGGTAATTTAATGCGAGTGTGCAGTCTGAGTCGATTTTTTTGCTCCGGATGTATTTTACCGATAAAGTGAAAATTTTGGTGATATTATTTTTTTATATTCATTAAAAAAAATAGGTATTCTTAAACTGAATTAAAGAAAGCGTATATTCATCGTAGCTGCTAAATATTTTCGTCTATTTTCTCCTGCAATAAATCTTCTAAATCGAATATAAACCGTCTTTTGAATTATAAGATAAACGACTTTTCGCAATTCGAATCCCATAATTTTGCAAACTGTTTAAAGAAAGAAGCTCTATCATTCTAAATCTTATCCTTCAAAGAGCATTTCAAACTTTCCAGACGAGAAAACTCCCGTGAAACTTTTTATTCTCAATTTGCATCACCTACGTCTGCCGAAGTAAACAAAACTGTTGAATTTTTTTTTTAAATCCTGTAAACTAATAAGGATGAATATACATAAATTAACGAAACATGTCTTATACGGTTAGTTCGAAACAAACTTTAACGCTTTTCGTCAATATCCGCTTTGACAATATGTATACTAAACGTCAATTCGAAATTATCGACACAGTTTATGTCCTGCCATCACTATTACTACACTACTACATTAAATGCAATCCTGTTGCTATAGGATGTTGTGTTTGTGCGCTTAAAAACAACCACTTACTCGTGATATATAAAACATGACCGGATAAAAGCGTCGTAAATAATTTATGTCGACTGCATCAGGTACAAAAAAGTGTAAACATACTTCGTTCTACTATCAGTATGAAGCTTAAATGTTTGAGTGGTCTGGTTGCATTTTAATTAATTATACATTATATATCAACATATATATAGGTATATATATTGTTATGATACAAGGCTTCTACATGCCTTATATATCTCTAGAAATAGCAATAAAATTTCATATGTTATATATTAAAGTGAAGCTCATAGGTACAGATATTAATTTCCTGAAACGGTGTAAAAGTAACAATGTTTTTCCTAAATTCATGAACGTAAATGTAATAACAAATTGTAGCAATAACGATAAAGTCATTTCATATGCTAAAATGAAGTGGTTGAACCTAGAAATTAAATATCTGTACAGTAAACGTAGTAAATTAGAATGATATAATTTGAATTTAAAGTTAACTAGAAGCATGAACAATAATGAATTTGAAGACTGGTGTAATTTTTATAGGAAGATAACGGAAATTAAAGATCATAAATTGAAAAATAAATATTTAAAACTAAATAACAAATTCAGAAAATTATGTCCACCAAAAAAGTATATTAATACAATTCCTATAAAAGAAACACTAGTGATCAATCAAACATCCGAGAATTTTAGTGATGTTGAAATAGATCTGTTAAACAAAGGTTTAAAATACTGTTTACCAAGCCGTCAGATTTCTATAGAACAGGTGATTGCAAGTATCGAAACTTCGAGTAAGTATTTTGAACAAGGGCCAAAAAACTTCATTCGAGAAGCTTGTAGAACCCAAATTGATAATAATTTACAGCAGCACAAACAGAAGTCAATTAATAAAGAATGGAATATTATTAAGACTCTCAGATCGAAGGATTGTTTCTAAATAAAAGCATATAAAGGGAACAAAGTTAGTAATTATGGACAAATCGACTATTTTCAAAGAGTTAAAAATTTAATTACCGAAGGTCCGTATGTAGACAAAATGTCCAATTTTAATAACCTCTACCCAAAAGAATGAATTAAATGTTAGTAATCCTTTAGAACCAAGAATGTATTGTTTGCCGAAGATACATAAACTAGGTAACTCGATGAGACCTATCGTTTCAGGTATAAACTCACCGACTTACTTGGTTTCCAAATGGTTAGTGAATAAATTTAAAAATTTACCCATGAAACCAGAAAGTTTATCAGTTAGTATTCCTTAGAATTTGTTCAACTAATTAAAGATTGTGAACTGGAAGATGGGGAAATTTTGGTTTCATTCGATGTAACGTCATTATTTCCTTCGGTACCTATTCCAGAAACTATGAAATATTTAGAAGACTTGCTCCATAAGAATAATTAAAAAATATATGCCCATGGATAGTTCAATATGTACATGAAAATTAAATTCAGGATTTTTAATGAATATCAAAATATTATAATAATCGAATTAACTTTTATAAGAAATATAAATTATATATAAATTTAACTTTTCTAAGAATACTAAACAAGGTTGTCGAATGAAAAAAATAAGTGAAAATAGTGTCGATATCTGTACTTACACAAGAAAGCGTTCTTAAATTTAATCTCCGCTTTAAAATTCGAAAAATAATGAGAGAGCCTAAGGAAATTGAGAAACAACAAAATTGTATGAACAAACGTGATGACGGACAGCAGTTGCCTAACACATAGAAGTTCACCTTGTTCAATAGACAGATTACGCATAAGCGACGTAACGATAATAACTTGCGACAGACCAGTTATACTAACACGGACCGAACACAAACCGATCGACTAATAGCCGCAAGCGACAGAACAACCGACGTACCAATCACAAGGAGCCAGACACGCATCCCCACTATTACGGAACCATATAATACGGGCGGCACAGGAAATCGACGCACTCTTGAAGTTACAGCGAGAAGATCCTCAAGAAAAAGGTGAAGTGAAAGTGATGTCACCGAAACGTCAGGAAATCATCCAAACGTGGCGAAATATCCCGAAGAACAACGCTTCATATATATATATATATATCAAAGTTGATAAAATTCTTGGACTTTGGGCTTTTTGTTAAATAAATAAATTAGTGTTTACGTTTTAAATATTTTAATAACAATTTTAATGTGTATGTAACCGTAATTTTTAATCACACTAACAACAAAAATGAAATTTAAATATGTATATATAAAAAAGAACATATTCTGAAGAAGACACGATTTCCTATGTAGAATAAAATAATTGTCGAAACGTAAACACTTTAATTTATTTATTTAACAAAAAGCCCAAACCCCAAGAATTTTATCAAGTTAAACAGCTAAGAAATATATCTTCTCTATATTATATATACAAGGTGTGTATAAATTGTCGCAAAAGCTACACGCAGCGACATTCTTCGTTCGGTTCTGAATAAAAAATCTTAATGTTAAAATGTCGTATCATGCTTCGTAAATTCGTAAATGTCAAAATTTGACAGTAATGATTTTGATTGAACTCACTTTGAAATACAAACTTATTTTTCTACAACGTTGCCAAATGTGTTTTTCGTGGAAGTAAGTTAATGAATAAATGTTTAAAACAAGCTTTTAAATCAAAAAGAAAACGTTTACGAAATAACACTAGTAAAAATTTTTTCTTTAAACTAAATTGCATCTATCTCTATTAACAGATATCGAAGAGCAAAGGTTAGTTACGCACTAAAAGTCTGAACTTCAAGAACCCCGTGAAAACAAACGAAGCATGATACGACATTTTAACATTAAGATTTTTTATTCAGAACCAAACGAAGAACGTCGCTGCGTGTAGCTTTTGCGACAATTTATACACACGTTATATATATATATATATACATATATATATATATATATATATATATATACATATATATATATATATATATAATAACTTCGTGACCTTGGTATGATATGGTAAACCTAATCAGTAGGCGATTAAAGGTCTGTATATTACTTCAAAATATATGTATTTAAAAAACTCTACATGTTTCAGCTGTGTACGCCTTTATCAAGAGAATACAAAATATGTATGAATATTTTGTATTCTCTTGATAAAGGCGTACACAGCCGAAACATGTAGAGTTTTTTAAATACATATATTTTGAAGTAATATACAGACCTTTAATCGCCTACTGATTAGGTTTACTATATATATATATATATATATATATATATATATATATATATATATATATATATATTGTGATTGGATAAATCTCACATTACATTATCTATAGTTTGTTTTTATAATATACTAATACACTCATTTGGGATAGAGTATAGAGTATTTATAATAAATATGCAAGGATATTTAAATATACCTAAATAGATGTCAAATTGTAATTTATTTATACATTAATACAAAAAGATTAATATTATTTTACATTGGTTTTAATGCGAGAATTTAATCAAATATTATGTGGTCCATCAGATCGACCCTTAACTTAGCGTCAATATGAATCGACGTACAAAATTTTTACGAAATTATTAATCAAATTTACATTACAAATAAAATTTTTTAATAAAGTAATTTTATTTGTAAACATGTTTTATATCCAATAATATAATGGTAAGGGTCCGCCAGATGGGCCACACAATATTTGTGTAAATTCTCACATTTTAAAGACATTGTAAATTAATATTAATCTTTTTGTAATTATGTATACCGATGTCATTTTGTAACGTGCTCTAGTAAGTAACTGCCGAAGCCACTGTGCTAGGGAAATAATTGTCGTTTTACGAACAAAAGTTAAAAAAGTGAAGATTTTAACTATTAGTTTGATTTTTATTTTAAATTATGAATCTTCATCAAGTAAAAACTGAATCAATTCAACAATTATTAATTAGATCATATACACTGCTCCAAGAAATTAACGCACCACTAGGAAATCCTTTATAAAACTTATAGTATATGATTAGATAGGAGAAGTATATTGGATTTTTTGATAATTAACAACTTTAAAAGATAAACTTTGTTTAATCTTTTAATAAATTAGCCTTGAAACAATGAAAAACGGAAAATTTCGAAGAAATATTAAGTAACATATTTAATGAAATGGCCTTAACATTGAGTATTTCCACCTCTTCTAATGATGGCCTGACATCGACGACTGATACTCAAATTAAGTGAGGTTATGTCATTCTGCTGCAATCAATTTCATATTACCACAAGAGGGCGCCCTACCTCTTCCAGGTTTATGGCTGGGTTCGGCTAATCTTACAGGCCTTTGTCAAGCATGTTCCAGGCATGCTCTTTTGGATTGAGGTCTGAACTTCTTGCCAGTCAATCCATGGAATCGATTCCAATCTCCTCAAAACAATCCGATTCAAGGCGTAAATGGCACAACATAGTCTTGAAGGATGTTAGTTATATACCGATAAGCACTAATACTTCCATTATTTAACAGAACTAAGTCTGTATGAGCTGCCAAAGAAATGCTTCCCCACACCATTACAGAACCTCCACCAAATAATGTGATATTCTGAATGTTGCATTCAGCATAACCTTTATTTGGTCGTCTGTACATGGTCAGGTCTATCATCGTTGTAAAGACAAAATCTGGATTCGTCTGTAAAGAGAAGTCGTTGTCAGTCATCTTTCAACCAATTAACATGAATCCCATCAAAATTCAAGAGAAGTTTCCGATGTTTTACGGACAAGGCTTGACCTCGGGCTGGCACGTGACATACCAAATTAGCTTCTCTTAGACGTTTACGAACCGTTTCTATGCTAATTCGAGTGCCATAAACTTCCTGTAGTTGAGATTGCAAACGCTTGCTTGTAACGAATCGTTGTCTTAGAACAGAATGCCTCAAAAAGCGATCCTGGACACGGGTTGTGGCACGATGCCTACCTTGTCGAGGTCGTCGGATATGGTTACCAGTATCGCTATACCTTTGTATCATTCAGGATACTGATGTACGAGACACACCGAACCTTTCTCCTATTCTGCGATAACTTCAACCTTCCTCTAATAATATCACGGCTTGTGCATATTCCTCTCTCGTCAAATTTCGAAATTCACATTGCATATTGGCGAAAAGACAAAACAAGAAACAATAAGATAATTTTACTAAGATAAAACACGATATAAACACAAGTTAAAGGTGATAGTACATTAAATGATTATTGGATGTGATTTAATTTTATGTAAAACACCAAACCAACACCAAATGTAAACACAAGTTTGACAACTGAACGTCAAATACCAAATTCTTACAAGCCAACCGCCACAAATTATCTGCAAATAAGATAAACGTTTATTCGTTTACTATATGGTGCGTTAATTTCTTGAAGCAGTGTAGTATGTTGCGGATCAAAGACCAATGTTTAGTAGCTCGAAGACCAAATATGTTCAACTCGTGTAACCAAATGTTTGCGATAACTCCAGTTTGTGATGGACCAATGTTATGGTTGTATCTGGTTCTTAGAATTACGAACACGATGTTGCTTCACCGTGCGGAGTTTGTAAGGCTGTATACACTTTACTATTTAAATCTTCAGTGACTGTTTGTTAAATGAATAAATGTACTTTCATCTAAATATATTTGTTTATACTATATACATTTATTTTTGCATCTACAACGACTTATACTAACATAAAGCTACTGTTATACTGGTGTCTTTTGTTAAAGTATGACTGTTTTGTTCTGTTGCTTTTTATGATGTTGCCAAGGAAACTATTGTGTTAAAACTATTGCTTGTTATGATCTTGCGAATGAGACTAGTGTGTTATAACATAACAAGACTGTGTTTGTTATGATGATACAAATGGACTGTTGTGTTAAGACTTATACCTATGGGCAACCTAACCTAAGGTTTACGATAGGGTCTTAAAAATCTAATCTTAACTAATAAATAATAAAATACCATAACTAATTAAGTATTGGTATTATAAATCTAAGTATGTAGTTCCGGATCGTCCCTTGTTAAATTAATAAAATTTATTTAATATATTTTGGAAACGTAATCTTAACAATGAATATCTATATTAAACACTTTGTTCACTATGATCCTAGGTAATAAAACAACGGTCTAATGTATAAAGCAATAAATAAATTTGTCAATGTAAAATATTCTTAGAACTTAAAGAACGTTTTACAATTTGTAATAGGATAATAAAATTATGTTATGCAGTGGTTTAAACTTGAAAATGTACGTTGAATATTGATTAAATTGGAAATGTTATGTTTGAATTCTATATCCTATATTTTACTTATATTTAACAATAAAAAATGTTTGAAATTAAAATAATACAAAAGAATATTAAATGTATTCTCAACAATATATGCTTTGTTAGAATTTTCAGAAATGTATTAATCTTGATAAGCCTAGCGCCCTCTGTCGGAAAGTTATGGTACTGTCCAACAAACCTTGCATTTCACATACTATGTATTTATTTATAACGTCTTTAATATAATTAAATATTTCTAGTTAGGCATATTACAGCAGATACGGTAATATATAGAACATATCTGATTAAACTGATATCACAAGATTAATGAAAAAAAAACTCTGGCTTGGATTACTTCTAATTTTTTAATATATTAGTAGCACAAAGATATTTAAAGCATTTTATACAAAATTTATGCAAAGCTAGGATAATTATGATTTTAATTAAATTGTAGTAGGATTAAATAATTACTATAAAGATATAATAAAACACAGTTGTATAGTTTCAAAATAATATACATAATGTTAACACACTACATATGTTTCACTACACTGTGGCTTCATCAGGTGGATGAAAATACTAATTCAAAATATCAATTATATCTTATATATATCAATACAAAGTACAGAACTAATCTCATTCTAAGAGGGGGTGGACATGTATGAGTTTTAAGTTTAGTAGGGGGGAGTTATTTATGTCTAGTTGGTCATTTAAAATTATACCTAATTTATTATATTTGTTAATTTCTAAACTTTCTAACATATTAAGTTTTTTACTTTTATCTAGAACATGCAAAGTTTTAAAATTAGTGTTGAATTTGTGATTATATTCTAGGCAATGATTAGCGAAAGTTGAGTCTGTCTTCTTGTCTCTGTGGCTTCTTTCATGTTCTTTCATTTTAATATCAAATGTCCGTCCTGTCTGTCCGACATACACTTTTTTACAATCTTCGTATGTCAACTTGTAAACCCCTGAGTTTAATGTATTGTCCGTTTTATCTTTGTTGTTTTTTTATAGCGTTTTGTAAGGAATTGTTAGTTTTGAATGAAATGGTCTCTTCTTTACTTGTTTTGATTAAGTTTCCTACTTTGTTTGAAATTGTACCGATGTATGTGATAGAATTATAACTAAATGTTCTATTGTTTTTTCCTGTGGGGTAAATTGAAGATATCGTTTTAGATTTCTGTAGTTTTTTTAGAATATTATTAATTATATTTATGGTGAAACCGTTATTTAGCGCTATAACGTGTATTCTATTTAATTCTATATCGAAGTTTTCTTTATTCAACGGGACGTTAATTAGTCTGTGAAGCATTGATTGATAAGCAGATAATTTATGTGTAATGGAGTGAAACGAATGTGCGTGTATAGTTGTGTCTGTATGTGTAGGTTTGTGGTAGATAGAAAATTCATGTTTTTTAGTTGTGTGTGTTATAGTGAGATCTAAAAAGTTTATGGATTTATTTTCTTCTATTTCAATGGTAAATTTGATGTTTGGGTGAATAGTGTTAATGTAATTATGTAAAGATTTTAATTGTCTGTCTGTACCGTTAAAAGAAACTAATATGTCATCCACATATCTTATCCAGTAAATACAATGTTTGAACAACGGGTGTTGGCTTATTATGTTTTCTAAATGATTTAAGAATATGTCAGAGAGTAATGAACTTAGGGGATTTCCCATAGCTAGCCCCTCTGTTTGTTTATAAAATTCATGTTCAGGACGGACATTTGATATTAGAATGAAAGAACATGAAAGAAGCCACAGAGACAAGAAGACAGACTCAACTTTCGCTAATCATTGCCTAGAACATAATCACAAATTCAACACTAATTTTGAAACTTTGCATGTTCTAGATAAAAGTAAAAAACTTAATATGTTAGAAAGTTTAGAAATTAACAAATATAATAAATTAGGTATAATTTTAAATGACCAACTAGACATAAATAACTCCCCCCTACTAAACTTAAAACTCATACATGTCCACCCCCTCTTAGAATGAGATTAGTTCTGTACTTTGTATTGATATATATAAGATCTAATTGATATTTTGAATTAGTATTTTCATCCACCTGATGAAGCCACAGTGTGGTGAAACATATGTAGTGTGTTAACATTATATATATTATTTTGAAACTATACAACTGTGTTTTATTATATCTATATAATGAAGTTTCAACAAGTATCTCCTTCGTCGATTATTAATTTAATTACTATAATTTATTTAGGAGTGGCATCAAAATAATGGAGTTTCTAGAGCTTATCAGTTCTTCTAAAATATAAACGTTGACAACACTAGGTTCCAAACATTAATTACTTAAACAATTAATTTTGACTTTGTAAGCGTAAAACTAAAATGGGTTCGAATGATTATATTCCGAAGAATTATTAACAGAACTACTTTCCAATACATTTAGCTATTTTTAATGATAATACTTTTTGTTCGCTTCTAACAGGTACATTAGCGAAAGTTTACATAACAAAACTCGTTAGGTTAATACCTTTAAAAAAAGTGACCCCAAAATATATCAGATTACACTCTAGATTAATTAAAAGAGCATACGTATGTAGTAATATGTTTTCCATAAAAACCGTAATTAATATTGTGCCATACAATACGAAGTATCTAAAGCCAAGTAGTAGTTCATACATCATCCTTTGTTCTGCGCCCTTTTCAACAGAAACAGAACTTACCTTGCTATTATGTGCGACGACAGAGCTTTATCCAAGTCCTGGCCTTTTTATAGTGCCGACGTACCTAATATTTTCAGACACTGTTATTTTGAGCATCAAATTTCAAAATCGAAGTATTGAGTTTTACGCACGGACAGGTGAACGCCTCAAAGTATTTCATCAGTGAGCATGGATTATAGAAGAAACGATCAATTGTGTGGAAACATATGGATTAGAAAAGCTAACGTATTTTACTTAAGCGACGATATGAAATGCTAGCAAATTGAACGCCAACTATATTCAAAGAGAAGTTTTCTCTGATAACCTTATCTTTTATATTAGTTACTAGCGAATACCCGGCGTGTGCTACTACGCTAAAAAAAATGAAAAAATTGAAAAAAAGAAAATTTTGTTTATTTATTAACTTTTTTATCTTAATGCTAGCGGATAAACAATATTTTTAGTTTTTTCGGTAGGTGTGTAAACATAAGTTCAAACCAGCAACACTTAGCGATTGGCCTTGAGCCTTGTTGATGGTTATGGCGAAAGCAAGACGCACTGGAAACTCTAATCGCTTGAAATCGAAGGGTAAATCGGTTGAAATCATTGGAATTCGTGGTATCAGCACATCTTCTCCTTTACATTTGCCGCTGATTATTATGGCTTCGATTAAATTTGGAGATAGTTTTTTAACAGCAAGTCTTGTTCCGTTGCACAATTTCGGTGGATCTAAATTGCGAATGAGCATCAATGGTGAACCAACTTTTAAAGTTAAGATGTTGTGGTGGCATTCCAGAAGATTCCAAAGAGTTAAGAAGCCTTAAGAGCCTTCAAACTTTGTATGAGATCTGCCACGCCCACTTGTCCAATCACGGCCATTTCCACTTCGATTACTAATATTAATAATTTATGGACTCCTACAAAGTTTGAAGGCTCTAACTATTATATAGCTCTAGATATTTGATATTAATTATTTATTTTGTATGAGAGTAGCCACGCCCACTTTTGTCCTGATTACTCACATTAGTAGCATATTGCTATGAATTGTGATGTTGTACTTTGCTAATTCACAATTCACAACCAATCTGTCCAGCTAGTATACTCAGACGGGATATCTTCAAAATGAAACTGCTTCCCTCAAGGTTCCAATTGGAAAACGTGTTTTTTTCTCTTCTACAAATTTATCAAGCGCCAGTAAAAGAGTTTAAACAAAGGTAAAAAGAAAATCACAATAAATTTAAATGAAACTTTAATACAAAAAATTTAAAAAAATATCTTTATGGAGTATAAAGATAAATATTGCGTCATTAAACAATGTTATTAAGGTAAAAATATTATACGAAAATGACCGTAGCGTATAATTAAACTTCCTTAGTGACAACCGAGCAAAATTAAAAACTAATAAATTGCAAAGAAGTATTTTAATTTCTCCTACAATAAACAAAGTAATCAACGTAATATGACAGCCCGAAACAAACTCTAAACGCATGTGCAAGCCACATGAAAAAAATATGCCCTTGAATCCAAGCGAACAAAATTTAAACGTTATAGAAATTTTTTATATAGAAATTTTAAAAAACGTTCATTGTCATTTAATTCATATAACTAAAAATAAAATATATATATCAAAATTACCACGATGGTACAATACACATATCAATACATACAAGATAATTATATTAATGATAATAAGAATAATATACTCTACTTACGTAGTATAAAAAAAAATATTTTTTTTTTCGAGACACCTGAGTTACGAGTTCTACACACTCGTAAATAAATCGGTATTGAAATCAAACACCAACCACAATTAAATCAAATCACGAAGCTACTTAAAACAAAGATAAAAATTTATCTTCTTAACACACGACCTTCTAAACTCAGCGTACAATAGTGTCTGAATACGGATACAGCAAATACGGCGTGCTTCAACTACACTAGTCAAAAATAAAAATCAGTTCAAAATAAAAATACATTCATAGATAATAAATTTCAAAAATAATACACTAGCATCCAAAATAAATGTACAACGATAAATCATAAAACTTTTCAAAATACTTTCGGGGAAAAGTCCACAGCAATATGTACTATTGCAATGTTTCAAAACTCATGCTATCACAATAGTCGAGATATATGATGTTATTCAATTTATGTGGGAGGGGCCACGCCCACTTGAAATATCAAAAAGATATATAGCCGTAAACCTAATCTGGACTATTACCTTCTAATGAAACCAGTTTGGATCACATCGGTTGGATAGTTTCAGAGTCTATAAAGGACAAACAAGCATTTTGTGTATTTAATATATACAGGGTCCGGCAACGAAGCGGGGACGGAAGATTACACGCGCATTTAAAAGTTAGTCAAATATTTAGTCATCGAATATCCTTCCGTACCATCAAGCGCACGTTTAAAAAAATATTTTGTTTTATACAGGGTGTTCCAGATGGAAATGCCAGACTAAAGTTGCATTTTTTTAAACACCTGTATATTAATAGATAAAATTATCCGCGCTTGAAAACTGGTTACATCGATATCATGTTGTATAGGTCTAAAGTTGATAGTTTCTGTGTAAATAATTATTTTACTTGATAAATTGATACATTTCAGTAGGCTATTCTGCATAAGGAAAATCAAAAGATCCGAAACCAATAGAATACAATATTTTCTACAAGTATGCACTTTCGTTGCTACGTGAAATAAATTCTGCAACTGCTCGCATTATACAGGGTGTTCACAATTTCGCAAAATCGAAGAAATCTCGTAATTTTTAAATGGAAAACCCTGTATATTTTTAGCTCATTGAAAAGCCCTTTTACTACGCTTTCTATTGATACCTCATTTGATGCACCTAGGATGGATCATTTGCGAATTATTTCTTTTTAGATTTGAATTAATGAAAAATGCTTGTATTTTTAGTAGTTAATTTGCGCTTTTAAACCTTCTGTAAGATCGGATATTCAACAAATTATCCATAAATGGTCTATAACAAGAAGAAATCCCATTAAGTACGTGAAATAGTTGATTTTCACTCAGCGGTGATAGCAAACATTAAATTAATATAAAGTAATATAGCATTTTCAATAGATTCACTGCTGATCAAGTTATCTGGTGTCAGTTTTAAGCTTGTATATTAAATAACCAAGTTGTCAAAAATTTCGTTCCATCTTACACAGTATTTCGTTCAATCTTTAAAAGAAATTGCTATAATGACTAACTTTAGTATTCAAGAAATGGTGAATATAATATTTATTCTTGGGGAGTGTACAAGAAATTGTCTCCTAGCAAGTAGAGTATATGCAGAGAGATTTCCAAACCTTGAAAGAAAGGCAAGACCGGAAGCATTTGAAAGGTTATTAGAGAGGTTTACAGAAACTGGTAGTGTACCCTACAAGAAGAGAAAAATAAACAAGCTGGTAATCAATGAAAAAAGCGAATTGGCCGTATTATCAACAATACAGGAAAATCCACATATAAGTATAGACGGTATTTCAAAGGTAACAGCTATTGAAGATAGGAGCGTACGAAGAATTTTAAGAAGTCATAAGTATCATCCGTACCATATGGAATTAAATCAGGAATTGCATGGTGATGATTTCATTAAAAGAACATACTTTTGTGGCTGGTTGTTAAATAAAATGCGAGAAATGCCAAATATTTTAACAAAGATTTTGTTTTGCGATGAGGCTACTTTCAAAAGTAATGGGGCGGTAAATAAACATAACATGCATTATTATGCAACAGAAAACCCGCATTGGATACGTCATGTAGACAATCAGAATAGATGGTCTCTTAACGTCTTAGGAGGTATACTTGGTCCATATATCATTGGGCCGTAGTTTTTCGATGGAACCGTTACAGGCGATACGTATTTGTCATTTTTGCAGAATGAACTGCCTAATTTACTTGAGCATGTGGATGCTGACACCCGACAAATTTTCTGGTTGCAACACGATGGTGCACCTGCTCATTGCAGCCTTAACGTTAGAGAGTTTCTAGGGCGATGGAAGGAAGACAAATGGATTGGACGAGGTGGTCCAATCGCTTGGCCTCCACGAAGTCCAGATCTTACTGTCTTGGACTTTTACTTTTGGGGATATGTCAAGGCTCTAGTTTATGTGGAAGTTCCTACAACAAGGGAAAATATGATGGAACGCATAAGAGAGGCATTTAGAAATGTTCGCCAAGAAACATTAGAGCATGTTCAACAGAATTTCACCAGGCGGCTTCATTTATGTATTGAGAGACATGGAAGGACATTTGAAAGTTTTCTTTGATTTATTTGCATTTACTATTTACATTTACTTTATTTTGATTTACTGTGCTACTACTTTTGTTAATTAAATTTGATGTTGTGGTTAATAATTAGTATTTATTTAAAATAGTGCAAACTTTTAATACTACTCATACTTGATTCTTTCCTACATGATTTCGATTTATATTAAGCTAATTATGTATGTATTGTTTCATATTAGGTATTCGTAAAATAGTTGACTTTACAAAATTCGTTAAAATACAAATTAATTAGTGCAAATTTTTTATTAAACTAACACCGGATAACTTAATCGGCAGTGAATCTATTGAAAATGCTATATTACTTTATATTAATTTAATGTTTGCTTTCACCGCTGAGTGAAAATCAACTCTCTCTCGTATTTAATGGGGTTTCTTCTTGTTATAGACCATTTATGGATAATTCGTTGAATATACGATCTTACAGAAGGTTTAAAAGCGCAAATTAGCCACTAAAAATACAAGCATCTTACAGAAGGTTTAAAAGCGCAAATTAGCCACTAAAAATACAAGCATTTTTCATTAATTCAACTCTAAAAAGAAATAATTAGCAAATGATCCATCCTAGGTGCATCAAATAAGGTATCAATAGAAAGAGTAGTAAAAGGGCTTTTCAATGAGCTAAAAATATACAAGGTGTTCCATTTAAAAATTACGAGATTTCTTCGATTTTGCGAAATTGTGAACATCCTGTATAACGTGAGCAGTTGCAGAATTTATTTAACGTAGCAACGAAAGTGCATACTAGTAGAAAATATTCTATTCTATTGGTTTCGGATCTTTTGATTTTCCTTATGCAGAATAGCCTACTGAAATGTATCAATTTATCAAGTAAAATAATTATTTACACAGAAACTATCAACTTTAGACCTATACAACATGATATCGATGTAACGAGTTCTCAAGCGCGGATCATTTTATCTATTAATATACAGGGTGTTCCATTTAAAAAAGTGCAACTTTAGTCTGGCATTTCCATCTGGAACAGCCTGTATAAAACAAAATATTTTTAAAATGTGCGCTTGATGGTACGGAAGGATATCCGATGAATAAATATTTGACTAACTTTCAAATACGTGTGTAATCTTCCGTCCCCGCTTCGTTGCCGGGCCCTGTATAGATTAAATAAATAATATTTCTTTAACGTACACTTTAGAGGACGACTTTTAAATTTTCCAATTCATAATTTCGAATATAAGTAATGTATTAATTCTTTTCTCTATTTTGTAAAGATAGTAATACTTATCAATCTTTATAATTGAAGACTGTAAGTTACAAAGGGTCTAAGTGCCATTACGTCTGATTTTGAATTTAGTGCATAAAAAGGGTCTATGTGTAGACCCCGATACTATCATAAAGGGTCTGTGTGCCAAGAACGGCAAGTACCTTCACCATTGCTACTAATAGGTGGCTCTGGATTTAAGTGCCGTAACTTATTGTAGAAAACACGGGTCTACGTGCCATTAGTTGACGAGTGTGGTTCATGAGTTGAATGCAGTGATTCAGTAGTATTATTCAGTGTTTGCCACTTAAAGAGTAAAATGGGCGAAAGAAATAAAATCAAAAGACGAAGCAAGGGGGTTAGAAAGTTTGAAAAAAACAAGGAGAAGATTAAGAGCAAGTGGTAATGAATATAAATCACGAATTGGAAAAGTCATTAAAACAAAGACCATTCTCGCAGGCATTGTAAGTAAACATAACATAACATAACATAATTATTTTTTACTTTTTGGTCAACATGCAAATGCCGCTATAAATGCAAAGATACTTCTATGGAGCATAAGAATTTTTTATTCAATGACTATTATAAAATACCGAACCATAACCAACAGAGAACATATCTTCTTGGGCTCATATAGATTGTAAATGTTCGGAGACGGCATCATGAAACCTACGAAAGTCCCAAAGAAAATCACCGGCAGTGTACCGCAAATTATTCTGTCCCCGATGAAAAGGCGTTCTTATTCAGATATGCTGAAAAACTTTTTCAGAAATTTTTGATTTATCGCATAACAGGATACAAGTTTTAACACAAAAGAAACAGCTGGGCGGGCCATACTGTGTACGTAGAGATGAGAAGGGCGGCAAAGAAACCTAGAAAATGTTTTCCTGAGCTGCGTGCACAAATACGGGCTTTTATTGAGTTATTTCCTATTGAAGAGAACCATTATAGCCGGAAAAAATTTGGAATGAATTTTTTTAGCCCGGACCTTAACATGAATCGATTATACATTGCGTTTAAGAAAAAATATCTCATACTTTTGCGACATATTCAAGAAAGATTTTCTCAAGTTAAAGTTTGGTCGACTAAGATCAGATATCTGTTCGAATTTTGATTTATATCAAAATAAAATTAGAGGCTCCGCAGATCCGACTGAAAAGGCGCAGTTTCGTCGAAAACTAGAATACCATCAAAGAAAAGCAGAACGTGCAAGAACGGTGATGAGCGAAGATGGCGTTAAATCTCAAGAACCAACCTCCATTAGCATTGTGATAAGTATCGATATAGAACAAGTACTAGACAAGGACTAAAATATTTTATCGCAAATATATTTATTTGAATGAAAAATACTATATTTTTGAAGCAGGTTCATAATTAATCTTGCATCTTTTTGACTTTCTTAGAATTTTCTGGTAATTTCTTTTTGTTAATTTTGGAATTTTTCCCTTAGTGTATTCGACTAATAGCAACATCTTTGACTATCATCCTGGAGTATTTTTCTGTTAATTGGAACTTCTTTTTGCCATGTATTTAATTACGATTTCCTAGCAATGGAGCTTTGTTTTATTTTTATTCTTCTCTGCCTTATTTATTCGGTAGCGAAATATTCGTCAGTTTAGACTTTCATCTTAAATTTTTCTCGATAATGTCCACATCTATCTTGGATTTTTCGAAAAAACTAAGCAGCTTTTCCTACATACGAGCGAACCGGCTGGTAATTAATCTCTTTTGTTTTGTCAAGTTTGTTGAGCGAAGAAGTCAGCTACACAGGCGCTGGGAAATTAAAATTATAAATGGCTTTTTGACGTATTGGAATTTACACACATTTGCCCGTAAAGTTCACATTGGCAATTCCTGTTTTGCTAGAAAGTGGTACTAGGACGAGATTAAATTTGACGAGCACATGGTTGTATTTCCTGTTTAAGGTGTATGAATAAATAAGCCATCTGGTGGGTCTTTCGATATCCTGCAAAAAAGGTAACACTATTGTTCTCACATTTTTACCTGAAGACGCAGTTCAATTCAACTTCTTACGACATACCTACAGGTTTATGTAAATTGTATATATTATCGTAGAGTAGCTCCATTCATTTTTTTGTATATATAGTGCTTAGTAAATTAAAGAAAACGATACCCATACATTTTGCATATATAGGGTAATCGAAATATTCCATGTCATATTAGGGTCATGCCCGATTTTGTAATTGTAAGGTATTTATTATTCTCGTAAAAGTCACTTAACACGTTTCTTTTGTTTAAATTCAATATCATTTTTGCAGAAAGGTATAGACCAACGCATTTCAGAAAATTATAGTATGTGTTTATTGTTTAATTTCCTTATTAAGATCGAAACTGTCGTTCGTTTAATTTTTTGTATTATATTTAATGAGATGTGATATTTATCCAAGAGTAAATTACCTATAAAATTATTTAGGTTAAGCCTGCTATTAAATATATTTTTTTTATTTTAAATATTTATTACTCAATCATTTAAGTATTAAAATGTTAGTATTATTTAAATATTAATTATTTAATTTGTTTAAAATTATATTGTTTGATTTTATTACTCAATTTAACGTCAGTAGTCATTTATTGCTGTTAAGGCAGATTTGATTGGTGCACGATTTAGCAGTTCAGTTTTTTTTATACAACTTACCATACTGGGTGGGTCTTTAACACATGTCCAGTTATTACTTTTGAGACAATTTTATTTATATACCTATTTTGCTTTAATTATCAAGTTGGTCATTGATATATTGTTTTTCATTCATTGATTTTTGTGACTGGTGCCTTATGCAGATTTTTGCCATATTTTGGTCTTGTGGATTTTGTTTAAATATTTCAGTATTGTTCTTATATGCTTATGATTTTTCCTTATTTTGGGTTATTCGTTGTTAATAACTTCTTACTTATTATTATTATAATACCTTGCCGTTTTGTCTTATAGCAAGTTTGCCATATACTTCCAAACAAGTCGCGTGTTTTTTTAGAAAAAGTGGACTACTGACGTGGCTACAGTACTACTGTAGGATCATAGAATATTCAACTGTGAATAGTATACAACCATTTGCTTGCCAGAAGATTTCGGAGAAATAAGAAAGAAACAATTTAGCAAGAAAAGCTTTCACACATCGACACATACAAGTCAATATTTGATCGATCAAGAAATCGAATTGTTTTGTTTTTGTTGTTATTCGGATACATGAGTAGTAACTAGGGCTGGGCGAAGTATCGATACATCGTCCAATACCCGATACCATAGCTGGTATCGATTCTGTGATACCTCAGATAACGAAGGTATCGATTCCAATGTATCGATTCCAAAGCATCGATACCTATCGATACCGATTCCAGTACTCGCTAAATATCGATGTATCGGGTAGCAATGTATCGGGTAGCCATGTATCGGGTGGCCATGTATCGGGTAGCTTACCTTTGTGCATTTTTTTAAATGTACATAAAGGATGCTATAACTTTTTAAGTAAAGAATTTTTAAGTATGTATACATTATATATATATATATATATATATATATATATATATATATATATATAAATATAATCACTTCGTGACCTTGGTATGATATGGTAAACCTAATCAGTAGGCGATTAAAGGTCTGTATATTACTTTAAAATATATGTATTTAAAAAACTCTACATGTTTCGGCTGTGTACGCCTTTATCAAGAGAATACAAAATATTTTGTATTCTCTTGATAAAGGCGTACACAGCCGAAACATGTAGAGTTTTTTAAATACATATATTTTGAAGTAATATACAGACCTATAATCGCCTACTGATTAGGTTTACCATATATATATATATATATATATAGTATATATATATATATATATATAGTATATATATATATATATATATATAGTATATATATATATATATATATATATATATATATATATTATATAGTATATATTTCAAAGGATGTTGTTGAATGTTACATTATGCGTAGCAAATATCTAATTTTTAACATAAACATAATAACTATAATTATTACAAAAAAAAACTAAATATCACAATATTGCAAATTTCATACCGTAGATATGGTAGAATCTATAAATTGATTTTATATCTCTTGAAACCGATATCAAACATACGATACCTAGAAAACGGGTTATGAGTACTGATTCCTAGGTATCGAATCAAGGTGTCAATTCCAGGTGATGACGTATTTTGGTTTGCAGTACAATGATACGAGGGCCTCGTGTGTTTTCGGTGTTTACTAAGCAAACGTTACAGTTAGTACACGAGAATACACGAAGCACTCGGATCATTGTACTGCAAACCAAAATACGTCATCACGAGCCGCGCCTGGTCAATTCCAAGGTATCGATTCCAAGGTATTGATTCCAAGGTATCGATTCCAAGGTACCGATTCCAAAGTATCGATTCCAAAGCATCGATAGTTTACCGATTCCAGAATCGATACCGTGCACAGACCCGATACATTCGCTAAGTATCGATACCTCGATTGGTATCGGTACCCGATACCGAAAACGTCGGTAACGCCCAGCCCTAGTAGCAACCCTAGTACTACCTATCTTCGATAATGGTTAAGCATCACATTATGAAATAATTAAATGCTATATATATATTCCTAGATATATAATTGTAATTGCATATTTGTAAATATTCTCTAATTCATACATTCATTGTATAATGGTGGTATTATCTATTAATATATATTTATCTACTTTGTTTCAGGTAAACCAATGACCGCACCACCATCTACAAATAGTAAGTTTTACAGCAAGTTTACTATCTTTAATGAGAATAACACTTATATCTTTCTATAGTTATAAAGATAAATCTTTTTCGTGCTATCTTATTACGTGCACGGAAGTTACCTCGCGCGCAAAACTAGTAAAACTTTACGAGGCCGTCTGCATTTATAGGATACTAAATTACGGCTTCTACCCTCCACGTAGACGACATCCTCTGACCGCACATTTTTAATTATAATTCTTCCTCTCAGTACCGGGCATATCAGTTTTATTGGCAGTAAATTCAAATCAAGGCGATTTCGTTGAAAAACACTACAGAACAATAAAAGCCCAATCCGATTGTGGAACTGATCTTATTTCAATGCCCTGCGAACGAATAATGAACGATTAGGCGCCCATTATAAGATCGTCTTGAGAAGGTTTTACGAGGAGACGAGAATTCGTATGCTGAAACAGAGGAGTACTCCGTAAATTTAAGTATATTTTCTTCTTTTAGGGAAGGAGAAGAATATTTTCAATGCGTTTATCATCCGTAAATTTCGTTTAGTAATTTTAATTTGGTAATAAAGTATGTTATGAAATGAAATTGAATTTAAGTAGCTTCAGCGTGGCCCAAAATGGCCGAAGGGGTTTGAGTTCATTATAACTTCTTATTTAAGACATAATTATTAAATTTTTTAAATTTTAAATACAGTATATTAATGGAGAATATTTTTAATTTAATTATGAAAAATTATATCTCGCAAGTGGTGGCCATTTCCTGCTTCGCATATTCGCGATCTTTCCAAAACATTTTCCATAACCTTTCGCAAAACTTCAGGTGTTATGTTGTTGATTTCGTCTCGCATATTATTTTTTAATTGCTGTATGGTTCGAGGCTTATTAATATAGACTTTTCCTTTCAAATAACCCCAAAGGAAATAGTCTGAGGCGGTTAAATCCGGTGAACGCGGAGGCCAATTAAAATCGCTTGTACGGGAAATAATTCGTTTACCAAAGATGTCGCGTAAAAGAGCCATTGTGTCCCTCGCAGTGTGCGCTGTGGCTCCATCCTGTTGGAACCATACTTGCGGATGGTTTTCCACGGCTGGCCTTAAACAATTTTCGAACATTGTCCGATATCTAACACCAGTGATGGACACGGCGACACCGTGTTCATTTTCAAAAAAATATGGGCCAATTATCCTTTCCGACGAAACACCGCACCAAACGGTACACTTAAGTGGGTGTAATTCTCGCTGTTGAACTACTCTTGGATTTTCCGTAGCCCATATCCTGCAGTTTTGTCTATTAACGCACTCATTTAATTAGAAATGGGCTTCGTCGCTCATAATTAAATTATGAATAAAATCATGATTTTCTTCTGCTTTTTGACGAAAATAAATTGCATAATCAAGTCGTTGCTGGTAATCTGTCGGTTTCAATTGTTGGACAAGCTGAATTTTGTATGGAAACATTCTTATTGTATGCAAAATTCTCTGCAGCGACCCTCTTGAGAGGCCAAGTTGTGTCGAACGTCTCCTGGTTGATGTTTCTCCATCTTCCCGAATGCTCTCCTGTACCCGTTCAATATTGTCATTCGTGTGCACCGTTCGTCGTCTGCCGGCACCAGGAACGTTCCTTACTGCCCCTTGTTCTCGAAAATTTGCAACCAGACGGTTTATTGTTGACTCTGAGGGTCCAACCCGCACATTAAAATAACGACGATATGCTAGCTGAGTCAAAACAATGGATCGTTGATTTGAGAAATAAAGTTCAACGATTTTGGCACGTTGTTCAATTGTGTACTGTTCCATTTTAAATTCCCCAAGTCTTCTTTACAAAATGCTGAAAACAAAAAAAAAATTATAATAAAAAACTTATAAGGAATTAAAACCCCTTCGGTCATTTTGGGCCACCCTGTACTTCTAAATAAAAATATAATCACTTTAAGGGACAAATATGACAAGAGATGTATAAATTAAATGCGCTTACTGAATCATTGATTAATGTTGCTTCTTAATTATTATGCAATGTATGTTGTTATTCCCTGAGTTTTTAGTAGAGCAATTTTTCTTCTCTCTGTTTCTATATACATATTCTTTGTGCCAGATATTTTCATTCAGTTCCTCTATTTGGTGCCAGCCTTAGCATTAGCTTTATTTTGTATTTCATTCTGTTTTCTTATTATTAAACTGTTTACAAACCATAACGTTAACAAAAACATTTTTAATAATATAAAATATTATCAAAAATCGTGTGTGCAGAACACAAAACAAGTTCATATATTTGTGAAAGTGTGTATCCAAAGACGCAGACACGTGTTTCATCTTACTACAGAATCGTCAGTGCGCCACCACTGGAGAGATACGTTCACAAAGACAACACCCTTACTATATTACTGAAGTTATTAAGACAGAGTGTAGAAAAACATTCAACGCTGCTCACTGACAATCTCCAAAGCAACTATCACTGTCTCCATAACAAGTGCAAAACTAAGCCGAGGGCTTCCATCTGACGGATACGACCGCAACTTCAAGAAGTTGTATCGGACAAATCGAATACGTATATAACAAAGTAATTTGAAACATTGTTGAGTTCGTAAAACCTCACGAAATTTTGCAGTTTGTCGATTTAGTAACACCAATTTATTGAAATGAACTAAAAGCTCGCCATGGCCAAATTTGAGCATAGCATTATTCTACCCTTTCATGAATACGTGCTTTTTGCTTATAATTTTGAATTGGTAAAAATTAAAATTAATTACTGGTTCCTGCTAACAAACACTAATTTCTAATGCTTCTAAATGCTTATATTTGTCAAGTGATGTAATGCTTCGGCAGTAGATCGACAATTTAAATTACTAAAAATGTTTATTTAGAATGTAATTATAAACAATTAGAAAATATTACCAACTTATCTGTAAGCCCTTAAAATAATTTCTTAATATGCAGACTCAGACCGAGACAAGAAACGAGTAACATGTATTGGTTCTGTAGGAGGAAAATGTGACCTAGTGGAATATTCTTTTGAACAAAGTAGACGTAAATCTGAAAGCCTCTGCTAATAAAGGCGAAATTTTTGTTTACCAATATTTTATGAAATATTTCATTAATAATTCGCATATTGTTTTGCAATAGACAAATGCAAATATATTTGATAACTGCTTTCTTCGCGCTAAAATGGTTTATTTGCTTCTACTTAAACAGCATTAGCCCAAACAAAGTGACGTAGCTTTATTTTAATATACAGGGCACCCTTGAAATAAAAAGACAACGCATGAAAAATGGAAAGATGTAATTATATAGAACATACACCTAAAATATTTTTCCAAAATTCCCTGTCATAAGTGAGAAAACAAATGACAAAGATATTTGAAAAAAAAATTGTCATGCCACTGTGCGACAAAATTATGAAAGTTAATATTATAAATAGTTCAGAGACGATGTCTTAAAGTTGACCGACGATAATAAAAAGAATAGTTTTGTTATTGCCGATCTCACTTTAAGTATCCTCTGTTCGATTCGATTAAAGATAGTCTTTAAAAATTTCACATAGAAGTATAATTTTTTTAACAGCTGGCTTTCGTATCAGGTTATCGAACCCTTGTGATACAAAGCTGATTATTCATTGTTATCTTCTACAGTTTTTATAAATATAAACCTTGCAATGTGTATTGTAGGCAATAGCGTTATTTTATATCCATATGTTTTATCTTTTGTCTTTTTCGTAATTAAACAAAAACATTCACATAATACACGTGATTTAGGTCAGTTCCAATAGTTTTCGTTCACAAATGATTCACAATTGATATATCCATTCGTAATTATCAGGATATTGAACCCTACGTAAACAAAGCTGCTCGATTGAAGGGTTTTTATAATGTCGACAGCCGTCTAAACAATGTTATCTGTTACAGTTTTTATTAACATAAACATTACAGCATATCTGTAAATTCAAAGTAGGTATTTCTAATGGACATTTCGATACATAGGCGGCACATGCTTTAATGTTCAGGGAGTTTTAAATTTTGGGGTTCGCATCGTAATCGACTTATAACTTTTTGGATATAACGTGTGTAAACTGGGTAAGAAAACGACACTGCTGTGCAAGACGCGTCCCCGCCGATTTACTTCTCCGATATGTTTATCGAATGTATAGTGTAGCATTTGATTGGATAAGGATAGGTCAGCATAAAGATAGGTCAGATATAGGTGTGGTATACACATACGTATGATTAGATAAGCAATGATACGTCAGGAGTAGGTGAGGTATACACATACGTATTGCGTATGTGAATACGCAACGTATTTCAAAGATCAGAGGTCTTGCACCGCAGATAATAATGATCAAAATGCACAAATGCTGTACAGTACAAAAAAATAAAAATAAAAATCTGTGTATTTATAAATAGCACAAACCTGTGGTTGCATACATACGTAATTAAATTCCGGTGATGTACAAACGCTACATCAAGGAAAATGTAAACAAATGAAAAAAAACAAAATTATACTAAGGTAACTGAATAAAATACTGCACTTGAAGAGAAGGTTAAAAATATTCTGAGAAAACGGACGCATAATTCCATCAAAGAAAATAAAAAATTCTGTGTACCTATGTACCTGTAATATGGATTTCAGGTGAAAAAGTACTGATGCACAACCGCTACATCGAAAAAAATAAAAAGTTTGCTAACGTAACAAAATAAAAACGCAATTCTATGGTATGATAAAGAATAAACATATGAGTTTAATCATTTTTTTCTGGTTGTGTATACTTTGCCATTACAATCGATATTCTAAGTATAATTACTCTGCACATCTACCGCCGACGTATCTGATCTAACTGGGCACAGACACGCCTAGCGCCTGGTGTTATAACCGTCTCTTCTCTCATATCTGGTGTATTTGGTGGGGTATTGTTTACCTCTCCGCCGTTCTCTCACCCCAGTTCTATACGGCATAATATTTTTATAACTGAGTATATATATATATATATATATATATATATATATATATATCAAAAATTTATTTAAATTCGGGTAAGCGGTCAATTAAAAAACTCCTTTATTAAATTACCCTATATTTCGCAACACTTTGTCGCTTCTTCTGGGGTAACTACAAGATTAATGAGAAAAATTACAAAAAATAAATAAGAGTATAAAACAGTAGTAAAAATACTTACAAAATGTAGAGTTAAAAAATAATAAAGTTGACGTACAAAATATAAAAGTGATTAGATATAAAAAATAAAGTAACTATAGAAACAAGCCTTAAGAACTTTTAAAAAACATATATATGAAAAGTTAAAACATGAAAAATAAAAAATATAATGCAATATAAATTAAAACAGCATAAAGACCAAATAACAAAACGATTTAAGATCGTCAACTAACAGTCAAACCCAGTATATTAAAATAAATTATACTAAGACCATTAGTATCAGATCTATAATTTATGTTATTTGTGTCCCTGTTGATGTGGACCATTTCTAAAAAGGTTCTTTTTTTATGGTTATTTTCAACGTCTAAGATTTTAACGTCAACAAAATTGAAAGTATGGTCACGATCAAGTGCATGGTCCACCAATGCACAAGATCTCTTACCAATACGGACATCACTTTTATGTTGAGTAATGCGCTGTTTTAGCCACTGTGATGTCTGACCTATATAAACGCCACAACAATCCGAACATGCTATCCTGTAGACAACGTGACTATTTAGAAAGAAAGGTGTTATGTCTTTTATCTTACTATACAACTTCTTCAAGGAATGGGTGTTGTATTTAGCAATTTTAATGTTATTAAATTGTTTAAAATGTGATACAATTGTATGAGTAAGACCGCCAATGTATGGGATTTTTTTGTAAATCACACTGTCTGCAGGAATGTCCTCAGTAGGGCCATCTATATATATATATATATATATATATATATATATATATATATATACTATTAAGTATTATCGACCGTACTGTATAAGTAAAAATTAATTAACGGGTGAGCGGTCTGTCAAGTAAAAATAAAACTCCTTTATTCCACTCTATATTTCATAACGGATTTGTTACTTCATCAGGAGTGTAATTGAGAGTTAAAATTTGGCAAACAACGGCACTAAACATGTTAAAATTCATCAAATTTAAAACATCAAATCAATATGCTGTTAGTTTATCGTCAACCTTTTAAAAACAAATATACATAAATGTATGTATTTATGTATATTTGTTTTTAAAATGTTGACGATAAACTAACAGCATATTGATTTGATATTTTAAATTTGATGAATTTTAACATGTTTAGTGCCGTTGTTTGCTAAATTTTAACTCTCAATTACACTCCTGATGAACTAACAAATCCGTTATGAAATATAAAGTGGAATAAAGGAGTTTTATTTTTACTTGATAGGCCGCTGGAATAAAGGAGTTTTATTTTTACTTGACAGACCGCTCACCCGTTAATTAATTTTTACTTATATATATATATATATATATATATATATATATATATATATATGATAAATTTAAAAATGTTGAAAATCCCCTCTTCTTTACAGATATTGTAACTTAAAAATAAACCTTTAAGAAAAATTAGAGGCCATTATTTATAGGAACCCTAGTGCAAGCCTATTATATTAAACGCAGGAATTCTGAAATTATGTATTAAGCGTATCTTATTCTTAACCTTATTCTTGTACTTATTATTTTCATTTTATTTACTTAAGTAATTGCATTGTTAACTGAACATTTTCAGTACTAAAAAGAATATTATCATCCTCACAAATTCGAAACTGTTGATTGTTAAAACATACACTTAATACAAACGCATCTTTAAGAGATATTTGTTCATTGTAATTAATTTACTAATTGAAAATATGTAATTGGATGATTCGTGTATACAGAAACAGATATTGACATATTGATACTGATTATTATTTATTTCCCTTAACGTATACTATACAATAAATCCTATTTACTATTGTTAATGTATTAAGCCCAAATTTGTCCTTTACAAACAGCTCATGTATCACATTTGTATATTATGCATAGCTTTTTGTGAATTTTACGATTTATCGATGACTGAATTATTACAATCGTCCAACCTAATAACACGAATAATATATTATCAACATAATATTAAAATATGGTGGTTACTGACTATAAAAAACACGTCTAGTTCGGCTGTTATTATATAGACAGCGCTGAATATTCCTTCACGCTCTGTCTGAATAATTTCGGCCAGATAGTAACGTAGTTATGTTTGTTTTGAATGTGTCTCTTCTCCAACAGGGGCGTACCGACGAACATGTAGAAATGTGAAATACGTATCTACGTCTTTGGAGAAGATACATTCAAAAATACATAAATGAACTTGTATTGTGTTCTTCACACCCCATTTTTAATAATATTTTTTTATATTATTAAAAATACTTTTGTATTATAATATTAAAAGTCTAATATTTTTTACACAACGTACAAACTTCTTAAAAGTGTAACACTATAATATGTAAAAACGTACTTACATATACATATGCTAGTATAGTAATATTTATACTCTGAACAATTTCTAGAATATAATTTACATAACAAAATCTATTATTTAACACGATTCCCCTATAAAATAAAAGCACCTTCTTTATTTACATTTTCGCCAAAATTCCCGACCATCCTCGCATACCATAACGTAATTTTCTCGGTTCAACTTTACAATCAATTTCGTAAACGCATCAGCTTTGCTTCCATTACTTCGTATCAAACAGTTCGGAAAACGACTTCATTCGCGGAGGAGATGCAAGAGGATTCCGTATTTTGGGGTTGCGGATGAGATACGCAGGAGATGAGGAATAACTCCGACGTCGTATTTGGCATATCGATACCGAATAACCAATCCGTCTTTTTAATCCGGAGATTCAACAACTTCCGTCTTTTCGTGAAGCATCCACACGAAGAGGAAATTCCAAAAAAAGAGATAGAATTTGGGGTCGCAAGACAAGGAAGCGACGTCGTTTCTTACCCTTCCTATAAAATACCCACCCTATTTGAGCGAGCTTCGATATAGAAACTACTCGCGTGCGTCGCTGGCTAACGTAGAGAGGAAATTGACAGTAAAAGTTTATGGTCATATTTTTTTCGGCTCTTTGTATTACTACACCTAAAAAACGTGATCACTTCCAATCTTTTCCCTTACTCCCCCGCTAAAAAGAAACTTATAGATCGCCTGTTTCTCGATGAAAAAGTGAAGATTTCGTGTTTTCTCAATGCTATAATTTAATATTCCCTCTTTTTTTTTCTGCTGAGATTTTATTATGTGATACGTTGGCACATCAAAACGACACGTAAGCACATAAAATAAAAAAAAATTTTTTTTATCGAACGGAACATATCTAACGCATAATTTTCTTCTTGTTTGTCAATTATTAATTCGAAGTCAATATAGTGTCAAGTGGAGTAAATGTAAATGCTTTATGTATTTTGTAGTCAATTTTTAAGTTCCTTCTGTTTAAACATTAATTTATGATGACTCTTATACATTTACTAATAATCTTCTACAAATTTTGTGTTCGATAGTTTTTTTTTTTTTTTTTGGGGGAATATTATAGTCTGTTTATAATTAGTCAATACAAAATCGACTTTATATAAATTCTTGGTAATTATGAACACACCATCATTACGCTATTAGGTTATTAGTGAATTTGATAAAGTCACAAATCATTCCATTTTTTGTCAAGCGATCAAAGTTTGTGGTACTGTCCAGTAGGGTGCTACGTATACGCTAATTAATCTAGAGCTGCATTAAATTTGGGCGCAAATTTAAGATCCTTTCCGCGTTACGCAGCGTGGAGGATGGCTACGTGCTATGCCATCTTGTCCGAAGGATCGTCGTATGTGTCGCCCCGGAACTTTCCTCATGACGGCAAACATAAATTCTTTTTATTTCTATGTTTCGTGAAATGTTATTCATTAAGACTGTCGCTAATTTATACTTCAAGCTTTAGCGACTCACCACACTTTAGTAATTTTATAGAATGTTTCTTTCTTTGTTGTAACTGTAGAGTGCCTTATCGTTCATTTGTTAATTATTTAATTAACTTTAATACAGTGCAGTCAAGAAAATAAAATATTTCGTTTGCATTTGTTAATTTATAGTATATACAGGGTGGCCCAAAATGACCGAAGGGGTTTGAGTTCATTATAACTTCTTATTTAAGACATAATTATTAATTTTTTTTAATTTTAAATACAGTATATTTTAATTTAATTATGAAAAATTATATCTCGCAAGTGGTGACCATTTTCTGCTTCGCATATTCGTGCTCTTTCCAAAACATTTTCCATAACCTTTCGCAAAACTTCAGGTGTTATGTTGTTGATTTCGTCGCGTATATAATTTTTTAATTGCTGTATGGTTCGAGGCTTATTAATATAGACTTTTCCTTTCAAATAACCCCAAAGGAAACAGTCTGAAGCGGTTAAATCCGGTGAACGCGGAGGCCAATTAAAATCGCTTGTACGGGAAATAATTCGTTCACCAAAGATGTCGCGTAAAAGAGCCATTGTGTCCCTCGCAGTGTGCGCTGTGGCTCCATCCTATTGGAACCATATTCCACAGCTGGCCTTAAAAAATTTTCCAACATTGTCCGATATCTAACACCAGTGATGGAAACGGCGACACCGTGTTCATTTTCAAAAAAATATGGGCCAATTATCCTTTCCGACGAAACACCGTACCAAACGGTACACTTAAGTGGGTGTAATTCTCGCTGTTGAACTACTCTTGGATTTTCCGTAGCCCATATCCTGCAGTTTTGCCTATTAACGAACCCATTTAATTGGAAATGGGCTTCGTCGCTCATAATTAAATTATGAATAAAATCATGATTTTCTTCTGCTTTTTGACGAAAATAAATTGCATAATCAAGTCGTTGCTGGTAATCTGTCGGTTTCAATTGTTGGATAAGCTGAATTTTGTATGGAAACATTCTTATTGTATGCAAAATTCTCTGCAGCGACCCTTTTGAGAGGCCAAGTTGTGTCGAACGTCTCCTGGTTGATGTTTCTCCATCTTCCCGAATACTCTCCTGTACCCGTTCAATATTGTCATCCATGTGCACCGTTCGTCGTCTGCCGGCACCAGGAAGGTTCCTTACTGCCCCTTGTTCTCGAAAATTTGCAACCAGACGGTTTATTGTTTACTCTGAGGGTCCAACCCGCACATTAAAATAACGACGATATGCACGCTGAGTCAAAACAATGGATCGTTGATTCGAGAAATAAAGTTCAACGATTTTGGCACGTTGTTCAATTGTGTACTGTTCCATTTTAAATTCCCCAAGTCTTCTTTACAAAATACTGAAAAAAAAAAAAAGATTATAATAAAAAAGTTATAAGGAATTAAAACCCCTTCGGTCATTTTGGGCCATCCTGTAGAAACCAATGGTTCATAGTTCACGTTTTTTTTTCTCCAGGAACTAAATTGCTGCCCTGTGGCTATCTTTTTTTGGTCTAATACTCTCATCTAGCTCTACTATCCCATTTGCAAAAGATGGAAGGATATTTAGTAAATTCCGCTTGGTGGCCTAGAAGAATAGAGATCATTTTTAGATCAACACAAACACATCCACATACCTCACCTTCTCTAGCAAAACTTTCAAAATATCTTATGATTCTTCTAAATTAACTGAATGACCTACTGGAACAGAAGATAGTAAATTTCCATTGTGCAACAGAACTTCATTGAAAACATAAATACATTATTACATTTAATTTGTTTTTGTATGAAAACCTAGCCCGATAGAAGGAAACAGATTTGAATATAGAGTATTCATTTTGTCTATGTTCAGGTGAAAAATTAAATTAAAGCAGGAAAAAAGTTTTTTTTTGTTGACTTGTATTATTACAACTACTAATTTATATAACTGCGATTTCTGAAAAAATGTAGCCTGATGAAACAAAACTAGGGCTGGTTTGAGAGCTTCCATCAGGTGGGGAATCAGAAAATATCAACAGTCTTCATTCAGCAAAAATTGTGTTGACCTATGCTTTAAATGCTCACACTGCTATTAGCGGCTCTCATCTGACCATAATATTGAGCTAATAATGGCATTTTCACGGGCAGTCGCTAGACATGCAAGAAACGTCAGTCTTCTGTCATAATCTCCTGGTTCTAATCCTTGAAGGAGGTGAATTTTAGAAGGTCTAAATTTGGCGGATTCGTTGAATAGAAGAACGAGAGAATCACATTCTGCATCAATTTCTCGTATTGAAATAAGCGGATTATTAAGCACCCTCCCCAAAACATCAACACTGTGCTCTTCATCAGTAGCAGTTTTTCTTTTAAAAATGTTTTTTTTTTCTTTGAAAAGACCCCACAAGCCAAACGTGTAAAATACATAGCGCTTGGTATACGTCTGTCGGGATACCGCTCTCCGTGAACACGGAAGGCATCACGCCTGCTTTTTCTACATTCCCCCTAAAGAGCATCAAATTCAATTTGTCCTCATTTGTAAAATCGTCGTTATTAATTTTAAATACAACTTTGTTCGAAGTAACTTTGAGACAAATTTTAATAACACTTTGTGAACGGTCAAAGTTAACAAACAAATAATGTCAAATTTAGCTTTACTTTCCATAGAACGCTCTGGTTTCTACGATCCCAATTTTTGGATACTTAAAATGCAATTTCAGTTCTGTTCTTAATTTTAAATACAAAATGTAATATTTCATGGGAAAGAGAATTTTGTATAGAATTTAAATTTTGAGGAAAATATACAGGGTGCTATTTAAAATAAAAAAGTTGGGGTAGTTTCTGGTTAAACCAGGAGTGAAAGAATATAAATGTTTGGTGTACATCAGATATCCCGAATTTAAAATTTGTATTTTATTAGATAACGGAGGTACGTTATTGGAGCAACATAACTGAGGGTCTTATAAAAAAGTAGGTAAATCCGTTAACGACTTTTTAAATATACAGGGTGTCAAAGTTAACTTTTAAAAGTAGCCCGATCGACACAAAAATCATAGTCGGAGGAAGTCGACCCCTTAGAATCGGAATCTCGCCGCGGTGACTTTCTCGATATGGTGGGAGCGTGCTAAAATCGTAGCTCTCGATCTCGTACATCTATTGACTTGAAATTTTGTACACACACTTAGGAGGAATGTAGCTACTAGGAGAAAATTAGGAACAGCGTATCTATCCGCCTTTCGGATCTATGGCTGCGCATATATCATCTTTGGGGAAAGATCGCAGGAATATAGGTCAGATTTTGGCAGCGATAGTTCCAATACCTTTGCGTTTAGTATATTCCTAATTTTTAGTTGATACATCCTTTGTAAGTATGTATATAAAATTTCAAGTAACCATATATATCAGATTCGGAGCTATGATTCGTTGTGCGTCTCTCACCATATCGAGAAGATCACCACCACTAGAGCCGCCCCTGAGGGCTGTAGATAAATTTCGATGCCAAATTCGGTTTATACGGCTTTGATTTCTTGCGACCATAATTTTTTGTGGTAACCTGGCTACTTTCAAGAAGTTAATTTTGATATTCTCTTCATTGAAAAAAAGCGTTCAAATAGAAAGCGACATAAGAAAAATCCCATTATTTATGTCCAAAGAATATATGGTTAACGTATTGATCTAGTTTTTGTAGCACTCTGTACATTTTGGAAAATAATTTTTGAAAGGATTAGCAACTTATTTCTAAATGTTTATGGTAAACTGCTTATACTTATTATCAATACCAAATGCAGCAAAATTACCTACTAAATTAATAGATGCATATTGTATTGCAAATTCAATTTTTCGCAGTGAAAATTCTTCCGCTATCCCAGCTCTAGTTGTTACACTGTAAATATTATAGGTAGAGGTAAACACCGCTGTTTTACTTTGATATCTTTTAATACAATACTGATTGTAAAAATATTATCGAGAACGTGTCCTTCCATTCAAAATTGCAATTTATTGCAACATCGACTTGAAAAAATCTATTAAATCTTATAATCGTGTTCAAAGTAATGACTAGAAATTTTATTTAATTTGAGATTAGTTATATAATATGTATATATTCAATAGCATTAGCTGTTTAATCTCATACTACTGAATGCATCTTATTAGTAATTTTATATGTATAAGCATGTAGAACTGAAAACCGAAAATCCTTCTCGTGTCTCAGAAATGTTGAACAAACAGAGCGTGTTGTTAATTTATATACGACAAACCCTGCGTTCTATTCACAGATCATTTGCTACAAAGGATTGTCGACTGTTGGTCTCTAATCGAGGGGATGGATAATATTTAAGTCTTCTCGCTGTTAGTACTCGTCCGCAGGCGTTATGCAGTTTTCGCATTGATCGAAGCGTGATACCAGCACGCTTCACGCTCCGCTATATCGTAAATGGCATCCGATTATTAAAATAATCCGATCCACTCGGCGATGCACGAATTGTTTTTGAGGGACTGTGAAACGATGAAGTGGGGGGGGGGGGGGGGGGGGGGAAGGGTTGATGGAGGGCAAGTGGGTCTTTTCCACCATACAGAAGGAGGAAATACACGCGTCCGAACACGGAAGGTGGAGTTGGGATTGATGTCTAGTACATTAACGGTATGACATTGGCATCTAAACATTGCTGGTAAACAGTTGATTAAGCATAAACTGAGTGGTCGTCAACATCTCTACCGTTAATGGGCCTTACGCTTGAGTGAAGTCGTGAAATTCTACGTTTAAGGGATGACACATGGCTGATCTTAGACATTTATAAATATTTTTAATGTCAAAAATGATTTTAATTAATCTTCACATTTGTTTTCTAATCCATAAGAAAAAAATAATACCAAACCTAATCTTAATATAAAATTGTAATTTTTTGATATAAAAAGTTGTTTAAAATGAAAAATATTTAATGTTTGAAAAAAAATGTTAATTTTACTCATTATATATTCAGCTACAAATGAAACACACATGCAATATACATATCTGTAACTGTACACATGGACAATACGCCTCGTATTTTCAGCATTTACTTCTGCTTAAGACACGTGTTTCTGCCATCTATAGGCGTCGTCAGTCAAGCTAGTGAAGCAATGTAATACAAATGATATTAATAATATAAATATTAATAATGGTTCAATTAACTCAAAAAAAAAAATTTAATTTTGTTGATGCTTGGCGGTGTTGACTGCGTCAGAACTCATGAAGAAGTATGCGGAAATATTAGAAATTTATCGAAAAGCCGACGACCAAAAGGCTCATATAATGAAGTTACTGCTTAAGATATTGCTACAGGATTAGAAGAGTTACCACAAATTTCTACTACACTGATAGAGATTTGCGAAAACGACCAATATTTTACATACAATTTGCTGTTTTCCGACGAGGCATCGTTTTGTTTGAATGGTATCGTTAACAGCCATAATCGTGGATATTGGTCAATAGATAACCCTCATTGGATGTTATGAAGGCATACACAATATCCGCAGAAATTAGACGTTTGGACTTGTATTTTCAGAAATCGTATTATTGGTCCTTTTTGTCATTCATGGTACAGTAACTGGACACAGAAATTAAAACCTTTATGTGATCGGGTTGTTCCTAATATTGAGGAAGATGGGGAATTACCTGTAAGTGTTAATCAATAAATAATTTATATAAATGTTCATTGCTTCGGTATTTCATACTTTATATATTCTCTCTGTAAGATGATTGAAGATAGCCTGAGTTACAACTGCTCTCTAAACATTGAAAAGTGTTTGTGAAATGTTAGGTACCATTTCCTTGTTGTATGAAGCAAAAGCAAAAAGCAAAAGCGAAATACCTCATACTTAGCAAATAAATAATTATAACTTTTATATAAGAAGCAAGCGCATATGGAGACATAAATATTTGGTTTTGTAAGTATAGTATTTTCCTTAAAAACTTCTACACATGATGTGCTCCTATATAACTACACCCCAACCCAATCCGATAACGCAAAATATTTCGATATTCACTTGAGCCGAAAGCGTTCTTGAAAAATCCATTTTCGTCAATAAGCGAAAGCAACTGGGTTGAAAACTCGCCAAAGTCTATTGGCTTCTAGGACCGAACTATCTGTCTAGTCTCTTATGGATACTGTCAATAATTCAAACATAGGAATAATCTAAAGATTTCAGTCGAATATCCTTAAAATGACATTAAATACACCAAAATATGTTACACGTTTCTAAGTTCATTCAACCGCTAGTACTATGAACTTGTTAAACAATAGTAAAATAGTTTAAACATAATTCATAGATTTTAATTATCACGTTTAAATGACAAAATATGTATCTGATAGGTTTTCTGACAATGGTCATCTAAACACTGTTTGATAACAAATTTGCTTAATGTACTTATATAGAACTCATTGCAAATCTGCCAACGAATAATAATAGAATAATATAAATATAAGATCTTTCTGAAATAAAGAGACAACGTGAATCCAAGATATTGTGAGTTAACCCTTTAACGGACTTTGGTACGTATTTGTACCACTTGCCATACAGAGGTATCACTGAGGGGGAAATATCAGTTTCAAAGTGGAAAGATCGTGGGAAGAAATCTGTTGCTATGATAAGCACCATGCATGATCCATTAGAAATAACTCAAGTGCCTAGAACTCAGAAAGATGGCTCAAGGCCTATGGTTTCATGTCCGTCCGCAGTAAAAGATTACAACCAATTTATGGGAGGAGTAGATCATTTTGATCAGTTACACTCCGCATACAACATATCTTGGAAAAGTAGGAGATGGTGGATGAGAATCTTTTATTATTGCCTTGAGGCCTGCATTGTGAACAGTTTCATGATTTATAAAGCAAATATGAAAATGAGAGAACCTCAAAGAAAAGCCCTTACTCATCTACAATTTAGGGCTTTGTTGGCTTCAGGACTCATAGGAACTTTTTCTTCAAGAATAATAAGAGGTCCAGCCTCTCAGATTGGTCGAGCTCGAAAGCGATACTATCTTGACGGGCGACAAACATTGCAGAATGCTCTGCGCTTGACAAATGTTGGAGAACATTTGCCAATAAAAGGTACTCGTCGACGTTGTGCCCACTGTAGTACTCAAAAAACGCAACAACGTTCAGTAATACAGTGTCCAAAATGTAATGTTGCACTGTGTCTCGAATGTTTTGTTCCATTTCACACATCGTGAATTGCATGATAATGGTTAGTAAGTTATATTTTCAAATTTTTTATAAAGTTAATATTTTTAAGTTTTTTTGCATTTTATATTGTTTTTACTTGTCTTGTGTTTTTTTATGAACAATATAACACCCAATAACTATCTTGAATTTTTATTATTTTAGATTATTACATAAATAAAACATAAGTGGTACTAATATGTACCAAGAACAACGTGTGTGTTTTTTTTGCTCAGGCGCACATTGGTACAAATATGTACCAGCCACTTTCAAAAAAACCATATCAAAATCGGCCGGTTTGACATAATTTTTCAACATTATGGTAATCAACTTCCAGGTCTATAAGAAAAAATTTTACTTTTTTGGGTCCCCAGGGTTTTGTCCGTTAAAGGGTTAAAAAGAAACCCTTAAAATTGTATCATGTTCAGTCTATGAATTCAAAATATTCAGAATGTAATTATGTACCTCTATTAAAGTTACAAACACACCGTATGTTTACATGCGTATGTTATAAAAGCTATAACATCCTGTATGTTAAGGCCCTCCTGCATGCTCGCACGAAAGCAGCTTTTTATACATTCAAGTAACTAATTGAAAATTAAGATATGTTATTCATTCATTTACAAACTCATTTTAAAATTTATAGTAAAATTTCATATATATTACGAGAATGTTTTTTTTTGTTGTTAGAAGTAAGACATATAAAATATGACATCAATTCAGAGTGCCGCTAGTGTATTTAAGGGTGGCAATGTTTATGTTTATAAAGCCTATAACATCGTGTCTAAGTTTGTTATAGTAAGGGTTCAATAACCTGGTACGAAAGTCAAGTAAATTTTTAATGGTGAAAGATTGAAAGAATATGTAAAATGTATGCTTTACGGGCATTTAGCGTCCTATTTGGTTACAATCTATTATCTTTAATCGAAAAATTGTATTAAGCCTACGTAACGATCGATAACAGAACGATGGACAATAACGAAACTATATTGTGACTCAGCTTTAAAATATCGTCTCCGATAGTATTTATAATATATTCAGTCGCACAGTAAATATTTTTGTTATTTTTTTCTCGCTTATGAGACAGAATTTTGGAAAAATATTTTTTGTATATATTCTATATAATTTAATCTTTCCATTTTTTATACGTTGTCTTTTATTTCAAGAACACTCAGTATATTAATAAAATAAAAAAATAAGGACAAAATATAGCAGCGTATCAACATATGCATAGTAGCTATTTAAAACAGCTTTCTCATTTACGTACTAATTCTTCGTGAAGCATGAATATAACCAAAAATTTACTGTTTAAATCCTCAACATGACGCTTCCAAGTAAGTTTAGAATCAGCAACACTTTAGTAAATTTAGCATAACATTTGTAAGTAAGCAAATAAATATTTTATTATAATGTATACTGCTCAAAAGAATGAACCAGGAACACAAAATCCCCTCAGTTTGCCCGGGAAAGCCCCCGGGCAGTAATCCTATCGAGCATGCCTGGCCACAGTATATTAAACATACAGTAGAGACAGCTAGCCTTATTTTGGTGTACAATTTCTGAGGGCGCATGTGTGAAATTGGCGGTCCTTCAACAGTTGCCCGACAGGTGTCGACAGAAAATAGAAAAGAAAAATTCTACACAAACAACGTATTTATATTGTATACAATTGACAACAAGATATATTAGTTTCTATGTCACTTATATTTATATTTTTAAATAAGATATCAAGTAATGTTAACGAAAATTAAAAAATAATATTTCGGGGATGCAACATTTAAATTTGAAAATGTCCAGTATCATTGTGATCAACCGTATACTTTATTTAGAAATAAAACCGAACTTTCAAATTATGTAAATCGTTTAAATTTATTAACATAAAATATTGTTTTTGATGTTGTGTATATAAACTTGATTTACTTCTATATTTTGTTGGAAAGAGGACTATTAATTCTTATGTTTATTTTCCATGCAAAAACCTCAATTTTATTTGAAGTATTGGTGGTAAATATGTATATTATGTTATATACCCCATAATTATAACAGAGATATCAATACACTAAAATCAATAAAACAAAAAACATTAGACAACAATATTATATTTACCAAAGCAGACAAAGGCAACACTGTTGTAGCGATCCCAGAGACAAATTACATAATGAAAGTTCAAGAATTTATAAATAATCACTCCTTCACTAAACTAAAATCCGACCCCACCAATAAATATCAAAAACTACTAAAACAAACCATAAATAAGTCAGAAGCACTGATTAATAATAATTTAAGAACAAAATTAACTATTATAAACCCACAACCACCTAAATTATACTGTCTAATTAAATTACATAAAGACAATTTACCGATACGACCAGTAGTATCTTATGTAAAAGCCCCATGTAGAAATTTGTCAAAATATTTAATAAACCTTATCCTTGAACATACTAAATTCAAATCCAACTTTTCAATTAAGAATTCTCACGACTTAATAAATAAAATCTCAAATATAGATTTACCTAACAATTGTAAATTGTTATCTTTCGACGTCACTAATCTATTTACAAGTATTCCACCCCAGGACTTTATAAACATAATCTCCTTAAATTTGAACAAAAACAAGACCAATCCCACTGTTACAATGGAACTTTTAAATTTACTAGAAATGTGTTTAAACCAAAACTATTGTCAATTTCAACATGAATTTTATAAACAAACAGAGGGACTAGCTATGGGAAATCCCCTAAGTTCGTTACTCTCTGACATATTTTTAAATCATTTAGAAAACATAATAAGCCAACACCCGTTGTTCAAACATTGTATTTACTGGATAAGATATGTGGATGACATATTAGTTTCTTTTAACGGTACAGACAGACAATTAAAATCTTTACATAATTACATTAACACTATTCACCCAAACATCAAATTTACCATTGAAATAGAAGAAAATAAATCCATAAACTTTCTAGACCTCACTATAACACACACAACTAAAAAACATGAATTTTCTATCTACCACAAGCCTACACATACAGACACAACTATACACGCACATTCGTTTCATCCCATTACACACAAATTATCTGCTTATCAATAAATGCTTCACAGACTAATTAACGTCCCGTTGAGTAAAGAAAACTTCGATATAGAATTAAATAGAATACACGTTATAGCGCTAAATAACGGTTTCACCATAAATATAATTAATAATATTCTAAAAAAACTACAGAAATCTAAAACGATATCTTCAATTTACCCCACAGTAAAAAACAATAGAACATTTAGTTATAATTCTATCACATACATCGGTACAATTTCAAACAAAGTAGGAAACTTAATAAAAACAAGTAAAGAAGAGACCATTTCATTCAAAACCAACAATTCCTTACAAAACGCTATAAAAAACAACAAAGATAAAACGGACAATAGATTAAACTCAGGGGTTTACAAGTTGACATGCGAAGATTGTAAAAAAGTGTATGTCGGACAAACAGGACGGACATTTGATATTAGAATGAAAGAACATGAAAGAAGCCACAGAGACAAGAAGACAGACTCAACTTTTGCCAATCATTGCCTAGAACATAATCACAAATTCAACACCAATTTTAAAACTTTGCATGTTCTAGATAAAAGTAAAAAACTTAATATGTTAGAAAGTTTAGAAATTAACAAATTTATACCTAATTTATTATTTAGGTATAATTTTAAATGACCAACTAGACATAAATAACTCCCCCCTACTAAACTTAAAACTCATACATGTCCACCCCCTCTTAGAATAAGATTAGTTCTGTACTTTGTATTGATATATATATATAAGATCTAATTGATATTTTGAATTAGTATATTCATCCACCTGATGAAGCCACAGTGTGGTGAAACATATGTAGTGTGTTAACATTATATATATTATTTTGAAACTATACAACTGTGTTTTATTATATTTATATATGCATATTATGCTTGTGTGATATATATTTCCATAAAATTAATGAATACATAACAATAGGTATAGATAGATAATAGATCTGTATTTTAATCTTATTGTGATTATATTTATTCTATAATTCAAGTATATTTTAAATGTATTTTGTCTGTTGGACAAGAAAGGTCTTTCTTATTAATAAAAATATAACGTGTTATTATTTTGTAGACATTGGTTTGGTATTTTCTTAATTTAGATGGTAAATGCTTATTATGCTTGTATGAAAGCGTAAAAGACATTATAAATAATATTGTTAATTATATTAGTATTCTTCTTAACATTACTTGCGCGTATACATTATAATTATATAAAAAATCCTAAGATAAAGTGGTTATAAAAAAATATAGAGCTAAATTGCCTCTTTCTTATTAAATTCGATTAAACGGAATGTTATATGTTTTAGTTTAAATATATAACATATGGGTAGTTCTACCATTTAATATTTACAACTATTTGTCTGCATGTAGTTGTTTTTTTTCATAATTTGTATGTATAAATCAAAAATATGATAATTTTCACTTTTAGATAGCGACATCTAGTATTATAAATAGGAAGGACCGCCAATTCGTCCACCATTTTGATTATAAAGTTTGCGCTACGAACATCAAAGGTACCGACGGCAGCTATCCCTACTGTATGTTTAATATACTGTGGCCTAGCATGCATTAGAAAGAAGTATTACGTCACTAAATCTTGCACCTCGTTCACTTGCGGATCATCAAATTGTTCTTAGAGAAAAGTGAGTCAACATTCTCCAAGAATTATTTGATAATTTGGTTCACTCCATACCAGCACGATATTAAGCCATTGGCCGTTCGAGGAGATCATACGGCTTATTAATTTTCATTTTTTATAACAATTACCAAAATTATACTTCTGTTAAGTCTGTAAATGGCTAGTTATTCCTACACAAAAATGTTTCTTAAAATATTAATAAACGTTAAAATAAAACTAAACGACAATCTTTATTTTTGCCAATATTTAGTCAAATAAGTCATTTAAGTATTCTTATAATTAAAACGCTATTTATTTTAATATTTACAACTCTTTTTAATCAAAATAATAAATATCCGCTGATTCTTTTGAGCAGTATATTTGGTTTTTTTTTCTTTTTAAAGAATTTGAATTTTGGTGATACTTTTCTTATTTACACAAAATTGTAACGCGATAAAAGAAGAATCTATTAGAAGATTCCATTCTAAATTTGTACCTATTTTATTCAAAACTATAAATATTTTCTATTAACATTTGCGATAACTATGGTTAGTATAACTTTTATTACCATGTAGTGATTCCAAACTACCAACAGTAAACAATATTCAAACTACCAATAATATTGGTGTAATATTCCAAACTTATATGTTAATATGTTTTACTTTTAACCGATTAATTCGCGCTTGACAAGCTTAAAATTACAAATATTAATTATGTAAATATATACAGTAAATGAAGTTGCATCCAATTTTAACGTTAAAGTGTCGGTAATCGATACTGGTACATATTGATTAATTACATTTATTAATGGCAAACAACCCCGTTTGTTTACAATCACCGGAATTATTATTAAATTATTATTTTCTCATAATGTAAACATGGGAAACCAAAATATAAATTTAGACTTTGATCATAACAAAAATATGTACATAATTTGAATATTCCAAATAAAATTCCAAGAAAATTAGGAAAATACTAATTCAATTTCTATTGGTACAATGAACCTTATATTCAAGCCTGTATATAGATACATAGTATTTAAATAAATATGTATGTATACGCGCATGTAAATATACATCTATGTTCATATATGTATGCACCAGCGCATATGTGTAATTAGTAATGCATATAAACGGAGTAAAGTCAATATTTGGCGGTGACTGAAACTAAGCCTGCAGTAATAGATTAACGGTTTATCTAATAAAAATTCCTGCGGAAGTTTTATACACCTGTGATTAATCTGATAGATTATTCTAGGCTTCCGGGTTCATAAAACCGATCACTAATAATAATACCATATTAAACAAATGAATCACTTTATGCACCTAATATATTTTGAGTCACTACAAATATATAGCTCTACAACAAGAATTTCAATCTCATGCAACGCAGTATTTACGAAATTAACCAGAGGAGCAACGAAATTGTGTGAAAGAAAGGGATAAAAAGTTAATGAATTATATTATAATAGAATTAAACTATACAGCAATATGTTATCGTATTAAATATGAATTATATGTATTCTAGCTTGCTAAGAACAGAAAACGACAAAAAGAAGTATTCTTGGTAAACTACAGCTTTCCTGATAGTCACAATAAATCTAAATTGTTAGACTAATAAGTAGAGAACGGACATTCTTACCACATGACGATATTGTTATTGTTTTCGCGGCGAGAGCAGGTGTCCGAGTAAGTCAAACACAAAATCTTCATTGTATTACCCCGGGATGTTCTGAGCGAAGTTTATAAACATTTTCAAGAAGTTTATAAATATTTCCAATTGCCGATTGCGTCTAATGGAATATTTTCTCCGAATACAATAGCGGGCTTGTGCATTGTTAACTAATAATAATACCATATTAAACAAATGAATCACTTTATGCACCTAATATATTTTGAGTCACTACAAATATATAGCTCTACAACAAGAATTTCAATCTCATGCAACGCAGTATTTACGAAATTAACCAGAGGAGCAACGAAATTGTGTGAAAGAAAGGGATAAAAAGTTAATGAATTATATTATAATAGAATTAAACTATACAGCAATATGTTATCGTATTAAATATGAATTATATGTATTCTAGCTTGCTAAGAACAGAAAACGATAAAAAGAAGTATTCTTGGTAAACTACAGCTTTCCTGATAGTCACAATAAATCTAAATTGTTAGACTAATAAGTAGAGAACGGACATTCTTACCACATGACTATATTGTTATTGTTTTCGCGGCGAGAGCAGGTGTCCGAGTAAGTCAAACACAAAATCTTCATTGTATTACACCGGGATGTTCTGAGCGAAGTTTATAAACATTTTCAAGAAGTTTATAAATATTTCCAATTGCCGATTGCGTCTAATGGAATATTTTCTCCGAATACAATAGCGGGCTTGTGCATTGTTAACGCTGCGGACCAGATGGCCGGGTAAGCCTAACAAATACTTCATTGAATTACGCCGAGTCATGTGGTAAGAATGTCCGTTCCCTACTAATAAGTAAAGCAAAAATTACACTAGAACAGAATATAATTAGCTCTGCATACTCTTGAGACGCTCACTACTTGGTCAAGAAATAAGAGATTAGATTGGAAAAACGCTTCTCTGTAAAAATATACTTAGTTACAGCATATCTGTGCTGCAATAATTTGAAATATAAAAGAACAAACTATCCAAAAAATCATTTCTAGACAAAATATTATATCGCAGTAATATGTAATAATAGTAAACTGATTAATATCTTTATCAGTTATCACAAGAAAGCGACATCAGCCTGGCCCTCGGAGCACGATGACCACAGGTCTAGTGATAAGGCGGACGAATTGCCTCTACATGCCTCGTCTACCGCCTTCATAGAACCGGCCTTCCTTTGACTTTTAAAATAACAATTATTAAAACATCCATGAAAAAGTGCGCTGAAAGTAAATCTAGGGAAAGGCGGAAGTACTAACTCCCCGGGTCAAAAACCGGTAAAAGAGTTTTTTAGCGAATATTCACCTTTTAGTTTACAACAGACCTACTGAATAGAGACAGAAAGTACGGTCACCTCAAGTAATCTATCTAACACTTCAGTTCAAAGAAAGGTAATTTGCTTATGGATATATAAAAACTCACGGATTTTATTCTTAATTACTTGTCCGTACAAGTACCACTAGGCTGAGCTGGGCTTTAATTGAATGAGTCGGGCCTATTCTTCCCTAAAACCTCTATTGACTTGACAAGCCCGGCCAATTCAACAAGCATGTTCGGGCCTGCGAGCACGTTTAGCTCGATAAATTTATCATACACAAACATTGCGGAAAATGAAGGAAAAACCGTTTCCTAAAATAAGGAAATATCAACGAGCTGAACGGGTTTGTCATGTTGAACGGCCTTGTCGGGCTTAATTTTTTTCGTCTAATTGATATCATTTTAAATTCTGTTAGGAAATTAGAAAAAACTAAAAAAATACTATTCTTATTATTATTATTAAACGACTCTGGTCTGCTGAACAGGCTTGCCAAGTAAAATAGGTTTACCGAGACGAAAAGGCTTGCGAGGCCAAATAAGCTTAACTAAACACTAAAATTATTGAATAAACTTTTTGCTTTCTGTATCCACAAGGATAGCACACTAATGGCTGACAAAGTTCTTATATGACAGATGTCGGTATGTATTAGTTATACGGATAGTAACTGTATGAAAAAAATTCATCAAAGTGTTAGAGTAATGACGTAACAATGTCTTCGAGTCTTGTCCTCTTTTCATTATAAATTAATGATATGTAATACGGTTGTCGGTGATGCTATTTTGATTATACACTATGTCTCACTAAGTTGGAACCATATGGAAAACTTTTTTATTATTAATTTTAAGAAAAAAAGTTATTCTTCAGTCATCAGATATTAAATTTTTTCAGTCGTATACGCTGTTTGTCAAAAAATATGAATTTTACTCAAGAGTGAAGTACCTTTATATTTGACAATATTGAAACTTGTTATAAATAAAAGATGATTAGAACTAAAAACTATGTTCAAATATGCAATTACATCCATTTACAGTGAAAAAATTATTTTTTCTTTTTTGTCTACAATATCAATGCAAATTTAACTGTTGTTACATGTAATCTAGGATGCATTGATCTACAAATGATTTGTTGATAGCAATAAATTTTTGACAATGAGTTTCAAAACGCGTTAGAATTTATGACACATAAAAATGGTAGCGTTAACTTGTGAAGAGAAAATAGAAATTGTTTTGATTGTGGGAGAAAAGTATAAAACACAAAGAGAAGCAGCTATTATTTTTAATAGTAGACATCTCAATAAAAATATTAATAATTCAACTGTTACGAAAATAGTAAATAAATTTAAGAGTACTGGAAGTATTAAAAATAATTTTAATGGAAAACGCCAAAAGCTGGTTGCCGATGAGAATACGCAGTTTGAAGTTATGCTGTCTGTGGCAGAAAATCCAAAACTGTCATTGCGCAAAAGGAAATCGTTGATGCAACAAAATGTAAGTAAAGATACAGTGGCAAGAATTTTAAAATTAAATAAATACAAACCATTCAACCCAAAAATCATTCACACATTGAAAGAAAGGGATTATGATAGGAGCTTTGATATTTGCTGTCTCATCCAAGGAGAGTTAGAAGACGCCCTTTTCTTACGAGGCATATAATTTTTTCCGATGAAGCAACGTTTTCCTCAAATGGAACTGTCTCGTCACAACATTGTCGCTGGTGGTCTGACAATAATCCAAATTTTACAATAAAGGCTCATGACCAATATTCATTTAAGACGAACGTGTGGTGTTGCATTTATAAGAACAGAGTAATAGGACCTTTTTTTCGACAATCTATGAATGCCAAACGTTATTTACAGTTTTTACAAACTCACATCAATGACTACATAGACGAACTACCCATACAAGAACGTCAATGTTTTTGGTTCCAACAAGACGGTGCCACATGCCATAGTACATTGAATGTTAGGGAATATCTTGAACATATGTTCCATGGAAAAGTTATTCACAGATATTCTGATCTTTTTTGGCCTGCTATGTCCCCTGACTTAAACCCCCTTGATTACTTCTTATGGCGTTACTTGAAGCAAAAAGTTTACCAGAAAGGGCCGTTACAAGTTATCAACCATTTGGAGAGGATAATTTTAGAAACATGCCGGGAAGTTTCTCCACAAATGATAAGGAATGTATTACGTGAATTTACTAATATGTAGAATGATTAAATGTATTCAACGAGAGGGTGGATATGTCGAGGCATTAGTGGAATGAGTGAAAAATAAATTTCTATTTATTTCTAGTATTAAACACAACTTAGTATTTGTATGTATTTTCTTATTTGCAAAATAGATGCACATGCATTAATTACGTGCTTAAATTGCGAAATTGTTAGAAAACATTTAGAGATGAAAAAGTTATCATGTGTTTCATTCATAATCACAAGAGATAAATGTTCGTTGAAAATGAAAAAATTGGTAAAAAAATAACAAAACCAAATTCTTCAATGTAAATAGATGTAATTGCATATTTAAACATAGATTTTAGTTGTGATTAACTTTTCTTTATAACAATCGATATTGTCAAACATAAAGGTACTTTACTCTTGAGTAAAATTCATATTTTTTGACAAACCGTGTATACAACTGAAAAAATTTAATATCTGATGATTGCATTTTAGATTTTAGAACATACAGGACTTTTTATGAAGAATAACTTTTTTTCCTAAAATTAATAATAAAAAAGTTTTCCATATGGTTCCAACTTAGTGAGACATAGTGTATATGTGAACAACTGTTGGCTAATTATATCTGATTCGAATTATAGAGGATCAATTAGAGTCAATTAGAGAGGAAGTCTAATAAAATATTAAGTACAGTTATAATTCAAAATATTAATTATTCACTAATTAATGCAAAGGATATAGAATAGATAATGCTGACTATCTGTAATTTCTAGGTTTATCAATTTTATTTATGTCATATATTTAGAAGATAAATCTTATGTTATCAATTAGTACCTATAGTACAATTAATGTGAATATGCTGTAGTGAGTTATTGTCATATGTCTCTTAAAAATCAAATCAATTTTTTATTGTTTAAGAACACATAACTCTTAGTGTGAGTGGTAGCCGATGAGCCCTGATCTCTTTAAAAAGTTTATACTTTGACTTTAATAGGCATTTTTTAAATATAAAGTTTCGAGTTATAGATACATTTAAAATATTGGTAAGTTTAAGCTAATTCGAAACATTTACAAGGCACTGTTTATTTTACTATTATTTTATCAACTACCCTCGCATACATTGTAGTGCTTTACTTTGAGGCCGCATTCGACCAATGGGAGACGCTTTGCTCTGTGAGTGTGCGTATCGTGATTATGGTGGTATAGGAACATAGCGCCACTTCCGCTTGAGATATTGAAAAGGCTGTGCGTGTAACAGATTTAGGGTAATTTTTATACTTCCTAAAGTAGTGAGAAATATCGTGCAAGTTGCGAAGAATAACACATTTTGGGTTGTATAACTGGCATTAAATCTACCGCTGAGTTCTTTTGACGACAACTTTCAGTTGATTCACTCACTCGGTCATCGATATAGGCCCGTATGCATCTAAAAACGGTAGAAGACGCCATTTTCTTGTTAAGCCGTGGTACATGCAACGTGCAACAATAAAAAGTCCACAAAAACTGGCTTTGTAAAAAATGTTGGGCAATTCAACAACCCTCCTCGGATTTACCTTGCGTGAGTGGGATGATCTTAAATTGATATAACAGCTAGCTAGTGTCAACGGCGTAAACCTCAGTGATGATGGTCGTGCTCAGTGATGATGGTCGTGCAATTCTTATCGAATCGTTGATAAACATATACATCGCGGAGAACGTACCTACGCTAACGAATCCACTGAGGAAAGAATAGATTAATTCCAAAAAAGAAGATGATATAACGTAAAAAAAAGATGTATTGGAAGCAAATTTCCGAAGGAAAGACTTACTATACTATTTTGTGTAAATATGGAGGGAGAAAAGGAAAAACCGCTAGTAATAGGAAAAAAAGCAAAACCAAGAGCTTTTAAACATATTAATACGAATAATTTGCGTGTTACTTGGAGATGGAATGAAAAAGCATGGATGGCTGGTGAACTGTTGGCAGAATGGTTGATGCAATTTGACAGGAAGATGGTCCGTGAAAAACGAAAAATTATATTATTTCTTGACAATGCTTGTTCACACCCAAGAGACATAAAGTTACAAAGTATTAAATTGATTTTTTTGCCTCCTAACTGTACTTCTGTTGTTCAGCCTTTAGATCACGGCATTATTAAAAATGCATTTTATAAAATATTTATTGTTAAACAACTTTTGAAAGCCATAAATACTGCTGCATCAGCACAAGAATTATCAAAGAAAATACACGTTTAGATGCAATTTACCTCATAAAAAAATGCATGGGATCGAGTAACAAAGAATACAATTCAAAACTGCTTCGTCAAATCTGGAATTGCATACTCTATTAACTGTGAAAATACAAGAGACAACCTAGAAAACTCGGATAATGAAGACGACCTTCCATTGTCACTTTTAGCTGAAATATTGAGTAATAAAGATAAGTTTGGGATCGAAAATGATAATGAGATTGAGGACTTCTTTAATGTAGACAATAATTTAATGTTTGAAGAAACGGATGACTCTGTATGTCTGGAGTTTCCCACACAAGAGATAGTGCTCGATACAGTCAAATGTTGAAAATACTCAGGAAGAAGAGGGTATTACTACATACCAACAGGCAATTAATGTAACCCAGCAACTAAAACGTTTTGTTGAAGCTCATGGTGACCTATCTGCTTTTGATTTAATATATAAGCTTGATCTTCATTTTCACGATGCATTAGTTAACAAGAAAACTCGGCAAACGTCTATGTTAGAATATTTTAAACATAAACAAACGTCTTAAAGTGTCTATGGGCATCTGCACATACATAATTACATATTATTAAAATCAATTTAAAAATCATAGCACGTTGTGTAATTTCGCTCTTATGCATATTCTCTTGGACGGACAACTCCCTTGAACGGACACTTCTTCAGGGTCCCGTAAGTGTCCGCCCAAGAGAGGTTTCACTGTACTTGTATGTAATGTATTTTACTTTTCCTATTTATTTATTTCCTGTTTACAAACATTTACATTTAAATATTTTTTAAAAATGGTATATAACCCCTTACCACAATTATTAGTCGTATCCTAAATATGTATTTCGACAACTAAGTTGTCATCATCAGTAGGTAAAAACTACTAATTAAAAAGTCGCATATGGGGCACAGTAAAGCAAGAGAACCGCTTACGCACAACTACTTTACACCGCATCCACGTATATACTCTAAATATTTTTTTTTTATATTCATTACCGTAGGTATTTACTATAATTCATGAATAAATATTTTTTATTAATTATTCAACAATAGCTTAAATTTCTCGCAACATTGCATAGTAAGTATTTATTTGATACAATATTATTTAATTTGTATAGAAGTACGTCTCCATAAAGCATAGATATATACATAACCGATCGGCAACGGCATCGTATTTAATGTATACCAAAGTAGCAAAGACGAAATACAAGTATAGTTATCGACTTGAGTTGAAAGAAAAGTATCGGATACTAATTATCCGATACAAAGTATCAAATATAAAAGTGTAAAGTATTGGTATTTGTTCAATACATAAAAGTATCTATTTTTCACATTACTATTAAGTTAATACGAATAAGGGGATTCCTTCATTTCTTGACACGATAAAAAATAACATCAAAGTCCGAAATCGGCCAGTTCGGGAATTGGCCGGCCAAATCGGGAAATGGCCAATATCGCCTCACATTGACCGGCCAATATCCGATTTTTTCTTAATTTCGGGATTTTGGCCAGCCAGTTGGCATAGGGCGTTCGGCCAAAGTCGGAAGAAGAAGGTTAGGAGGAGATTTCGGGGTGTTGTATACCGAAATGATAATCACATTATATTGATTATAAATTCTACTAAATTACCAAAATCAAAGTTTATATTACAGTAAATTATCATCACTTGTTACAACAAGATGAACTTTTATGACATTTGGAATTACACAGCAGTTTGTTATTTTTACATTTGCAGCGATTTGTTGAGCACTTGGTAGTGCAATTGCATCGACTGTAGCCTTGGCCGCCGGTCAGTGATTGTGAAGACGCGATGGTTCGTAGTGATTTTTCTTCTGTGCCCACGGATGCCAATGTGAGCAGTTTCTCGTGCAGAATGGAAAACTCACTTCTGGAATACAGTTGTTTGAGAACACCGTGTTCTGTTCCTAGCTTGTAGAAAGCGCCCTCGACGTTCATGACAACTGCAAGAACGCTCCGTGGATCACCGCGACCTCTGTCAACATCTGGTATACGGATGCGTACATTATCTCCAACTTTCGCTGGTGGGAATTTTGCATCTCGATTTTTTAGCATCTTGGCACCTTGAGTTTGCAAACTAGCATGAGCTGCTGACCTCTTGTTTCTGATTTCTTGTTTATTATGGCATAATCTGCAAGTAATTTTCCCTCCGTACCCTTCGTCTGCTTCATTACTTATGCCACAAATTGCGTGGACATCGTTGCCGCAGGATCCACCGTTTGGTCCGGTATTTGGGAAGAAAACATTCATTAGCCAGGTTTAGAAATGATCAGAAGTGAGCTTTCCAGATGTCGAAGAAGAAATATACACATTACAGGTCGAAACAATGATTGCGCAATGCGAGGTCCAAACGTATTCGTAGATTCCTTCAATACTAAAAATACTGCATCACTGACCCACGATACTATCACACTTGGAACTTTACTGAAGCTATACAGAACTAGACTCATGTGCTGTGAGTCCATCTCGTAAAATATTTCAATTTCATTGTGCTAATGATAATATTGATTCAGATATTTTAGTGAACGTAACTTCATTAGGTATTTACT